>JAUIMM010000471.1:0-70000 GCA_031769625.1 Taudactylus pleione
GGGGAAATCTCTTGACTGAGAAATTGATTTTGACAGCATCTAGACCAGAGGAACATAGGGAGATGGAGAAGGGGAGGGGAGCCGAAAGTTCACAGCCAAGGCGGGGATCCAAGGGGACGAGGGGGTTGCATGGGTGACTGAAACCTCACGTACTGGCAAAGTTGTTAATGAGCTGGATAACGTGCACCACATTACGAGCAGGTGAGTGCCAGTTCTGAGAGATGCCAGCTTGGGCTCACATCTTTTAAAAAATATGGGACGCTTACGGGTATACTTGTACAACTGTGCCGAGAAAGTATACTTTACAGATGTGTCCTAACTAACCTATTCTCCAATGAGCTACCACCTTGTTTTATGAAGACTATAATCCAGGTTGCTGGGGGTTTTGAGTGTGTTTACCTTATTTAATAATCCTGTAGCCCTAATACATATGCATTCCCTCCCCCTATGCAATACCACTTCTCAATTATTTTTACAGGGGGAAACAAGTGATTGTAAATAAGAAATTTCAAAGTATGAAGTTAAATGTAAACTTTTTCTAAGTACCACCTGGGCCTGAACCTTTCCGGTGTACCATGTCTGCCAAAGAGGTGCAGCCACACCCCCAAGTTGATGTACCCTTCAGCAGCGTGCCTGCCGCCAGTACATCCGGTTTTGACAAAAGGGCATGCCCCCGTACACTTGGCCATGCCCAAAATATCTCATAGTGGCACAGCCTACATTCCAGTGTCTTCAGTATGGTGTAAAAACATGGCTGCACGTCATCCCTTCTGCTTACGGAACACCTTTGGCTAAAAGAGATAACCGCAAGCTGGCAGATTAGGAAGTCGATGTTGGCTTAGGACGTGGGCGTAGGGGCACTTATTACAAATATATAGATCTTGCGTAAAAATTGTTTCGTTCAGGGAATTTGTTTTGTTACATTAATGTGTAAAATTATATTGTGGCATATTAAGGGGTTGGGTATTGGATGCCGACACCAATCAGTAAGTAGGCAGACCCCACCCCTAAATAGAAAGAATTTGTACCTAAATGGAGAGCTCCCTATAAAGATTTGAGAGCAGCCAACAAATATCACAGGTTCTATCACCCGTGCAGAACCAGAGAGTTTCTATATACAGTAGGTAGAAGGTTATGGATATTGTAAGGGTGTTGACATCAATTGCCATTGTGTATCTTCCATTCATTGAGGATTAGTGTTGACTAAGGGTCATTTATATATAAATAACCCTAACCCTCGCCCCCCTGCAGCCTGAACCTAAAGCCCAGTTTACACCTAACACTCCCCTCCTGCAGCAATCCTAACTCTCTTCCCCCCACAGCCTAAAGCTAACCCTCCCCGCCACAGCCTAAACCTACCCCTCCCCCCCACACAGCTTCACCTTAACCCTCCCCTTAGTGCCTAACCCCAATACTTACCGTCGGGATGTCAGCGATTGGGATATCAGCGACTAGTGTCAGGATTCTGAGTGCCGACATCCCGACTGCTGGGATCATAACTACTTCCCTAATTAAGTCATCAAACTGTTGCAATCTTTTAACAGGAAGCTCCTAAGACTATTTATCCCAACAGCACTGTGAGCAAAGGGTCATTACAGCTAATAGCCAGCTGCCAGCTGGTCCCTCTGGTTGCCCCCCTCTAAAAGTGGACAACACCTGCAAGAAATGTTTATAGAACATAAGCCTATTTATCAAAGGCAAACCCTCAGATTTATGTTATAATCTGTTATTGCAATGCCTAAATAATAAAGTATTCTCTTTTATGTTTGCTTTGTAGAGCCACTGAGTCACATCGCCCATCTCCGTCTGTGCTGCCATGGCAAAATTAGAGTCAAGACCTCTCCTGAGCGACCCAAACTACCAGAGCCAGGAGTCTTTCCACTCTTTCACCAGCCGCTCCTCCACCGACGGCCCCTCCCAGGGCACTATGGGCAGCGTGGGCAGTGGAGTCGCCAATGACCAGGAGTTTGCAATGAAGAGCGTGGGCACCAGGACTCAGAACAGCCTCAAGCAGAACGACAGCTTCAGAAACGGCTACTCAAACCGATACTCGGGGGAGGAGAAGGCCTACAAGTCGGAGAAAAACTCCATGTACATAAACGGGGAACAGCGCAAGAGCGAAAAGGTTAAAGCTGCGGCATTGATACCTTTCTTAGACCTATTTTACACATTTAAACATTTGATGAAGCCGGCTGAATTATTTACATGTATTTTTTCTATAAAGCTGGGACAGACACGTCCCAGGACACGTCTGTGAATCACGGTACCAGACTGGATGTGTCCCGCAACGAGTGAAAATCTGTGATCGGAATTGAAGACGTGTTATTAGGAGTATACGCTGGCTGTGCTGCAGTTATAAAGAAAACAAATGAGTTATAATTCACATTGGCTTTCAAATGTTCCTATGTGTAATCATTGCTTGTATGATTAATTGCAAAATTTGAACGTTAGCGTGTCACGGAAACGTAAATCAGGTGTCGTCTTTGTTTAGGAATCACCACCTGAACGGTAGAATTGGTAGTAATGCAGCAGAGTGCAGGGATTGAGAGGCCAGGATTTACTTTCAGAAAGGTGACAACAACGGTAGGCCTGGTTCTGACTAGGACGCAGCGGTGATGTCGGACGCAGCGCCAGAGCCGTAAACTAGACTTTTTGGTGCCCTGTGCCAGAAAGAGCATTGGTGCCCACCTGATTTTTCAAAGGGACATAATGCACCCAAAAAAGGGCCATGGCCTCATGGGGAAGGGCCAGGGAAGAGATAGGAGAGGCCAGGAGATGCTGGGGATGAAATAAGAGGAAGCTACAAGCATGTATGATAATAAACAGAAATTTGACAGGCCCAAACAGCGCCCCCTGACCTGTGGTGCCCAGTGCGATGGCACCGGCCGCACTACCCTAGCTACGGATCTGCGCAGCGCAGCAATGTTTTTCATATGTGCAGGCATCTAAGTGGTACTGAGCATGTCTACCGATGGCGTTCATACTGAGACGCAGTACAGATTGGGATGCACGGTCTCTGAAATATATTGGTCGGTCCTGGTTGAAGTAATGGGGAGTTGGCAAATCACAGACACCCAGATGTAGCGTCAGCAGCTTATACTGGAGGCCGTACTTAGACAGAGAAACTGCACTTACCTGTACCTTAGAACGGGTGCAAGTTTTCACGGTGCCACCGACGGCGTGTCCAAAGATTGCGGCAGATGTTATTGCAGCGTGTATAGATACATCTCGGCCCTTGCACATTTGGACACATGGATGCACACCAAGGAAGGGCTTTGGAGAGGCATTAGCAGAAAAATGCAGATGCAACTGCGGCAAAAGGCGTAAGGACGGCTGCAGCCGCGCCCAACTCAGAATCAGGCTCCCTATGTTTGAATGCAGGTGTAATGTCACACCACAACGATGCAGGATCTCTGAGCTTAGATGCAGTGGAGCTTTGGACCATGAGGAGCGTTAGAGGTGTGGGAGATGGTTATGGGACAGAAGTGGCATATATACACCACCATTTGTTTCAATATAATCTTGCTATCATTTTGCACTCCTATGGTCGGTTCTGCTGTCAGACTCTGCTATATAGCCCAGGTAGCACGATACTGCAACACTTCACCTTAAATTATTTTGTTCTTTATTTTTCTACCAAATCACCATATTACAGCTATGAGCCACCATGAGCAATAAAATATTTAAATGATGAGCAGCTGGGACCTCTGATGAGATACAATCTTAGCTGCCAACTAAGATGTCAAAAAATGTCCAGCCTAACCCTGACAGATCAGCAGGAGCTCAACCGCCATCCAATCAGCACTAGCCCAGCAACATGGCTGGTATATTGCTCCTGAAACCAGGTCTTGCCACCAGAAGTAATGGTTTCTTAGGGGGCGTAGCCAGCTGTCAACAACTCTAGTAGGACTATAGAGCGCATTGTTCCACAGGGTAGGGGAATGCCCCCAACTATAGTCCAATATGTCCTAACTGGTTCACTGATAGTCATGGGTGGATAGTCACCTCTAGCAAGGCTATGCTCATGACTGTGCCAAGACCCAGAGATGGAATAATAGCTGGTGATGGGGCACAGGACCCATTGCTACAGAAGAAAGTCATGATAAGAATTATGCCAGGTATAGGCACAGTAGTAGCTTGTAAGCTGCCCCCATTTTCGCAGTAAAAACTGTACAAAGTTCCTAAATTATGTTTAGTTTTGCAACATAAAAGATACACACCAAGCTCCAAACTGGGGACACTCCCATCCCAGGCAATGGCCACTGAGCCTTCACTCCATAGTCTTGCAATTCCCAAACTGGGTGCCGCTGCACCCTGGAGTGTAATTGCAAGGGTGCCACGGGTTGGTGGTTCAGTTCAAATAAAATGATTTTTAGGCCGTGTGAAGGGCAAAAACAGTGATAGCGCAGCCCTGTCAACCACATCCTTAGGGTGACATATAAGCACGATTCGCTTAATTTAATTTTTGCTGAATTTGTCAATAAACTTTTGTCCCGTGGGAATAAATGCTGATACTCTAGGGCGCCGTGATTCCAAAACAGTTTGGGAACCACTGCCATAGTCTGTTTAACATTCAGATTTGGAAATAGAGTGTCCACCCAATGGTTTTTTAGAATGTAAATCTGTACTTGCAGAACAAAATCATTCCCAGACTGGAAACAGCTAAATTTCATCTCTCCCTGATGGTGTTACTGTTAAATTCGGGGTATCTTCATTGCTCGGTTGTCCCTAACAACCGGCATTTAGAGAATGCATGTGAAGCATAGCAACAAAGTTGTATAGTCAATGATTGACTATACAAGGTAGAGGAATCAGTAGCAGAGAGAAAGAAGTGATAATACCACTGTATAGGTCTTTGGTACGTCCTCATCTCGAATACTGTGTTCGGTTCTGGAGGCCATATCTAAAGAAGGATATTAATACATTAGAGACTGTACAAAGAAGGGCAACTAAAATGGTGTAAGGTCTACACCACAAAACGTACCAGGAAAGACTAAAAGGTCTTAATATGTATAGTTTAGAGCAGAGAAGGGATAGGGGGGACATGATAGAAACGTTCAAATATATAAAGGGTGTACAAGGTAAAGAAAGAGAAGTATTAGAACAAGAGGACATTAACTGAAACTGGAGGGTGGTAGGTTCTGGGGAAATTTGTGGAAAAATTACTTCACAGAAAGGGTAGTGGACAAGTGGAATAGCCTCCCATCAGAGGTGGTGGAGGCTAAGACAGTAGAGCAATTTAAACATGCATGGGATAGACATGAGGATATCCTTCAGAAGAAGTAAGGATCAATAAGGGTTGAGGTAACAATATGTTTAAAAATGGGGCAGACTAGATGGGCCAAGTGGTTCTTATCTGCCGTCAAAATTTATGTTTCTATGTTTATTGGTAAAAGACGAATGCCTGTCAAGTTCAACCTGTTGGTTTAATATTAATAAATCAATTTGGCATTTGTTTCTTTTTAACTATGGGCTCTCTAAGTCACAACTAGCTTTCCAAACCTATTCACAGCTAAAGATGGGATTGCCTTTTCTCTAAGCACAGAGAATGGCCTCTCGTCACTTGTGAGGGAAATGTAATAGCCTGTGACTTACAGGTATCGGTCAGATCCCGACGAGTCTGGACGATGTTCTAAAGTAGCAATTATTCAAAAAGCAAAACCTGGTTGGTTGTGCCTTTTATATTATTGCCACATTAGGCAAACTCGCCAGGATCCCGCCAATGCCTCTAAGTCGCAGGTTGTTACATTAACCCTTTTTTCTACAGAAGGCCCAGGATATAATTATTTAAACGGATCCTACAGTATCTTCCCTTAGTCATATCTTGTCATTCACAGGCTTTTTCATAACTCATTTTATTATCCTTATGTAGCCAGGATCTTAACTTGTATGCACTAATTACAAGACTAATATAACTAATGCTTAATTAAACCAGTTGGTTACACAGGATTTTAATGTGTCTGTGCCTTCTCTTTTCACAGAGCAATGAACCTTTGGTAAGACCCTCTGCCTTTAAACCGGTGGTTCCTAAGAATTTTCATTCCATGCAAAACTTATGTCCACCAGGGAACAACGCGGTCACTGAGAACCGAAAGGGCTCTGGTCATGGGAACAGTACCAGCCCAGCTGTCTTGAAGAGCAGTTTGGAGAAGACCAGCCATAATAGGTCTTCCAATCAAGTGGGAGGTCTATCAGATTCTGGTCGTAATTCGCTGACCAGCTTACCAACCTACGGGACTGGCTACAGTCAGCATGTTGGCCCAATGAGTGCGTCAACAAGCCATATAAATCGTATCGGGACTACCTATGTAGAAAAGAATATAGTAGGTTACAATGGAATTTCTACCTCAGATAGTGGACGATCTTCCAGCAAGAGTACTTCCTCTTTCAGTAGACTGAACCATCTCAATGAGACCTTACCTTTCCACTCACCCTCGAGTGATGACATTATACAAGACCTAGAGGATCGACTCTGGGAAAAAGAACAAGAGGTGATACAGATGAAGAGGAACTTGGACAAAAGTGAAGCAGCCATTTTTCAGGTCTTTGAAGAGAAGCAGAAGATCTGGGAGCGTGAAATGGAGGACTTGAGACAGAATTATGCCAACAAGCTTCAGCAAGTGTCGAAGAAAGCGCAGCGAGCTCAGCAGGCTTTACAGCTTCAAATCTTCAAGCTCCAGCAAGAAAAGAAGAAGTTCCAAGATGACGTTGGCCAGTTGCTGCAGGAGAGGGAGGAACTGGAGAAGAAGTGCATGGTCTTCAAAAAGGAGCAGTCTGAGTTCCTCCCAAAGATTGAGGAAACCAAGTGGGAGGTAAGATGATAATTTCCTTCTGTAAACTACACACTGTGTAGGCAGCCATGGACTCGGCTAGATTTATAGTCAGTGAGTCAGCGTGCCTCAAGCCTCAGTAACCCCACTATCATGTAGTGAACTGAATATTGATTGCCTCCACTGCAGGGATAACCATTGATGGTTAGCAACTATTGATGGTTTTTCACCGATTGTTGATGGTTTTGCCATCAATGTCAACGACCTGATGGTTCTTGGCAATTGGTGGCAAAAACACAGTCATTTTTTTTCTTTTATTCTCATCCGGATGTGGTACTTCCTGTCAATCACTCTGCGATGGGTCTGCGTAGTCACTGCGATCGCAGTGGGGTCTTCGTGCACTGCAATTCATACACATGCGCAGAACGCAATCATCGGCTGATTGTGTGCGTAATCGCAGTTGCGATTGGTAGTGAATCACGCCCTAAGTGAGGCCCTACACTGACACACAAAAGGAGACAAGGTTTTAACACATATATAAAAGAGTAGTAAAGGTTATTTGAGAAACATACAATTATATAAACAAAGTAAAAGGATCCAATCACAAGTTCAAAAATACTCAAAATACCAGATTGCTGATCCACACAGGCGTATGAGAGGGCAGCAGGAATGTACTTACGGGGCTTCATAAGAGATGAGAGAAATATTCTCCTTCATCTAGATCAAACTACAAGATTTTGTATGCAGAATTTGGCTTTAAGTGTTTCTGGTTAATAAGTTGCAGGATACAATAATACAACTGGATTGTAAGTGTAAAGATCTGCGAGTGCATTCTTGCTCTTGTCTTATACATTGATACAGACTGTGAAATACGCCGGGCCTGAATCTTTGAGGGACGCAGCAGCGCCATAGCTGCCTCTATTGGCTGTGACTTTATGCAGATACAAAGCATTTACTAGGTGTACATCCCGAATGTGCTAGGACCAGAGGCGGTTCCAGAGGGGGGGATGCAGCGCAGTCAAATAGGGGAAACAGACCAACTGCCATTTCAAATGCTGAAAAACAGAGCCGTATTCAATTTCAGTGGACCCGCGATACTTTTCGCCTACATCGCGTGTTTTGCAGGCGGAAATGTATCGCGCACGTGCCCGCGTAACGCCGTATTCGATTTGAAAGTACGGG
The DNA here is from genome assembly GCA_031769625.1 of Taudactylus pleione. NCBI lineage: Eukaryota > Metazoa > Chordata > Amphibia > Anura > Myobatrachidae > Taudactylus > Taudactylus pleione. The sequence goes on from JAUIMM010000471.1 coordinate 7,953, forward strand.
AAACTTAAATAAGCAGAAAGTACTGTCAGATTTGGGGAAATCAGCCTGACATCCCCCAAAAGATGCTCTGACATGGGGGTTCTCTATGGTACCCCCCGATTTGGCTTGCTGAAGGTATTTGGTGTTTTTAAACGAGCTCGATAGCTGCTAAATAGCGTTTTTGTGTAAGTGGTGCAGAATAGTATTCAGGAGGTTTTTTTTGCAGAAAATTATCCCAGCAAATTTGGGGTACATGAAAATGGGGGTGAGCCTATTTAAAAGTTGCTAAAGTTACGTTTAAAAAATCGTGAAAAATCCACCTGCCGCAAGCCCCTGCAATGGAAAAAAACACTTGGGGCATACTTGGGGACCCCCCAGAGTCAAGTTCACTAGTTTTTAACTTTGTCCCCCAACATTTTTTTTTTCGCCCCCAAATTCAAAGTGATTTTTTTGGGGTGTTCTTAAGTGTTTTTTTTTTTTATTTTGACACAGTTTACCTTTGGGGGACTATCTGAAGGCTGCAGGGGGGCTCCCGCAACGTTGCACCCCAAAACCCCAATTCTGCACTTTTTTCCGCCTGCTATTCATAGGCGAAACTTTTTAATCTATTACACTGCATTGACTTTCCACCTAGACGGAAAGTCTTTCAAATTGAATACGGCGATACTTTTCCGCCTGGCGAAATGATGTCATCGGCGAAAAGTTTCCGCCAAAAACACACGAGAACGGCTTTTCGCCTCAAACTGAATACGGGCTATAGACGGCCGGGACTCACTGGCAGTCGGTGCGGCTCCCCTGTTTGAGTTTTGGACTGTGCTGCACCCCCACCTCTGGAGCCTGCCACTGGCTAGGACTAATACGTCTAAGGATTGGTGCATCATTAGACGCTACCTTCGGTAGCACCGTTAAAAATTGCATCAGTCCTAAGGAACGTGCAGCTTCTTCATCAGTCTATGGCCTCCTATGTGAGTGCTCCAGTTTGATTGTTCTGTGTGCAAGTCTGATTGTCAGAGAACTGCGCATGTTGGAGGCCATAGACTGATGAAGAAGCTGCACCTCTTCAGGCAAGCTTATTAGATTCCAGAACCTCCCACATAACCTTCATAGCTTCCATATCTAAGTACATCCCCTCTCACAGTACACACACACCCTCACACATCGTCTTCCTCTCACATCCTCCTGACATTTGGCCGACATTCCTGTGTGACTGGATCATGCAGCCAACCAAGAAACTCTGCATTCTGGCTGGACCAAAATGCAATATATAGCACCTATCCTTGTGTATCAATGCCTATTTCCCTATAGATTGTAAGCTTGCGAGCAGGGCCCTCTTACCTATATATCTGTCTGTTATTATCTAGTTTTGTTCTATTAATGGTTACAATTGTAAACGGAATATGCTGCGCTATATAAGAAACTGTTAATAAATAAATAAATAAAATGTTTCCAGGTCTCTATGCTGTAGGCGAGTACTCTCGCAGTGTCCCTAAGCAGTATGAGGGGACGGGGCAGCGTCTGAACGAGTGCTGCAGGTGCCCGGCATAAAAAAATAACTACTACAGTAAACAGCGCAAAATACAACCTGCGCTCACTAATCCCGAAATCCCAGGATTGGAAGTTCCAAGACTGTGGTGGTAATTATTGTATTATTCATTTTCTTTTTTGTGCCTGAATATTATTTGTTTCATTTTTTTAATCCCATAACACGCCCATAGAGCGTAGTATCGCCCTGTCTCCGCCCAGGAACGCCTACTTCATTTTCAATACACTTCTCCCTGCGGACACCTAAAATGATAACCTACGATTCTGCACGAGCGCATGCGCAGCGATACTTAGACGCACGCACAATAGCTAAAAATTGCTCAACCACACCCCCTCACCACCAGCGCGCACCCCTCTGATACAGGCCCAGCCTGTGGTGTGAAATCACTGATAACTTGCTGGAAATTTTCCTTATCTATCACTTTCACAAGTCATCAAAGACAATGATATATGTCATTATATTGTACATAATGTGGCCCTGATTCAGACTTGTACGCTATTTCGGTGTTTTCGCATATGATCAATTGCCACTTCTTGTAATATACGTTGTCTATCTGCTGCTAAACAGTACTCTATGGGGGAGATGTCTCAAACATTCTAAAGAGGGCAAGTGGAGAAGTTGCCATAGCAACCAATCAGCTTCTAGCTATCATTTATACACTGTACTAGATAAATGATATGTAGAAGCTGATTGGTTGCTATTGGCAGCTGTTCCACTTGACCTCATTAGAATATTTGATACACCTCCCCTTATGTCCTTTCTAGTCATGAATATGTACATACACCCATTGGGGAGAGGAATGTTTCCTACACAAATATAATTTATTCAGCATATTAGCAGACAACAAATGGAGATAACAAAGGGCCTCATTCAGCTTGGATCGCACGTCTGTGTTAGCACGCACCCGGTCGATGTTTGCGCTCAGCACATGAGTACATACTGCAGCACGCAGGCGCGAACCGCCCGCTGCGATTGCATACGCAGCGGATATGCAGAGACACGGAGACACTGACAGCATGTGCCATTTAGGGGTGGAGAGGGGGCGTGGTTGAAGAAACGCAGGCGTGCCTGTGCTTTTTAACGCCATTACACGGGGTGTGCATACCGTAATTAAGCCCCAGCGATGGCATATGCAGCCAGAGGTCTAGATGGCGACAGGAGGAATCGCAGTGTGTAAGTCAGGTCAAGCTCAACCACAAGTGTGCGTATGGGTCCGATGTTACTCGATGTTTCCGCTGACTTGCGGATGTATGTAATGGGAAGCGGGAGGCTTTATAGCCTGGTGGGCGTCTTTGTATAGTGCTGCGATCGCAGTGTAATCGCATTAATTTGCATAAATTTGCATTGGCTGTTTACCCACCTCCATCCTTAATATAAGTAAGACTATCACAATTGTGCGGAAAGGAACCAGACCAGAAGTGGCGACACCCAACCAACTTCACACCTAGGGACTGATTCAGAGTCACGCGCAAGTCGGCCACCAGTGCAGTCGCATCGCATGCTTGGAGATACATGCGTATATCCTTGAATCAGGCGTTCAATCTGGAAAAACAGAGCGACAGTAGTGGGGAAACTGCCCAGCAGGGCAGGAAGACTGAGATGGAAAGGGTAGTGACCTGTGTTAATAGCATAGGTGCGAAGATGCTTGATAGGTACAGAGGTCCCCAGTTCCCACCCTGTGTGGTCATTAAAGCGAAATTGCTTACTACACTCTCTATACAATGACTGACCGGTACGTTTGGTAAGTAGGAGTGATCATTTCTTGGGTTACCCTGCTGAGAAGCTCCTGTGCACGTATTAAGCTCATCCTAGTCAGGAGGACTCTGCACTCGTGAAGGATGCTCATTGGGACTACCTGTTGGCCACTACTGCTCTGTAGTCTAGTTTTAACAGTTTAATTCTACCATCAGCACAGACGTCTCATTGCGTTGTCCTATATTACACACATTAGTTACTAACTGTTGTAGTGATGAATAAGAGATGGATCATCTGTCAGGATGTTAACAGGGAATGTTCTGATACTCTCCGATTGATGTTTTTGAAAAAACAAAAACATTTTTCCCATATACACATCCATGACATGACCAGCCAAGTATAGTAAGTGGACCAATATGTTCTAGGGTAGGAGTGGGGAACCTTTTTTCTGCCGAGGGCCATTTGGAAATATATATATAATATTATTTACGGGTGTGGTGCAGGCCACGCCCCCTCCGTGTGATGTCACACGGTGCGGGGCCACAAACGCGGTGATTACAGCAATGCCCGGAGCATCCTGAGGATGTTCCGGGGAGCTGTAAGGGCAGCGGTGTGACCGTCTGAGGCGTCCTAAGGACGCTCCAGGTGGCACTGCTTCATAGATTCTGGCTGCAGGGTACCATGCTAGGCACCCTGCTAGTCAGATGAGGCTAGCAGAAAAAAGATCAGAGGGCCAGACCAAATGATTTTGGGGGCCTTATACACCCCCCCAGGCATGAGGTTCCCCATCCCTGTTCTAGGGTTATTCAGGTCAATGGATGTGTCTGTGATGGTCAACCAACAACACTTTAATTTACAGTGATACAAACAGCTTGAAAACGAAACTTAGACGGTTTGTCCACCTGCTATAAAAATCTATTACAGTGGTTAATGTGATTTATTTATTTATTTTATTTATTTATTAACAGTTTCTTATATAGCGCAGTATATTCCGTTGCGCTTTACAATTGGAAACATTGTTGGAACAAAACAGGGTAATAACAGACAGACATAGAGGTAAGAGGGCCCTGCTTGCAAGCTTACAATCTATAGGGAAATAGGCATTGATACACAAGGATAGGTGCTATATATTGCAATTTGGTCTGGCCAGAATGCAGAGTTTCTTGGTGGGCTGCATGATCCAGTCACACAGGAATGTCGGCAAAATGTCAGGAGTATGTGAAAGAAAGACAATATGTGAGGTTATGTGTGGACTGTGAGAGGGGATGTACTTAGATATGGAAGCTATGAAGGTTATGTGGTCGGTTCTGGAATCTGATAAGCTTGTCTGAAGAGGTGAGTTTTCAGAGAAGCTTGAAGGATTGAAGAGTAGAGGTAAGTCTTATTGTGTGTGGTAAGGCATTCCATAGAGTGGGTGCAGCCCGAAGAAAGTCCTGTAACCGTAAATGGGAGCAAGTAATGCGTGGGGATGAGAGACGCAGATCTTGTGCTGAGCGGAGAGGTCGGGTTGCCAGATATTTTGAGATGAGTGAAGAGATGTATGTTGGTGTAATTCGGTTAATGGCCTTATGTGTAAGTAACAGTATTTTGTATTGAATACGGTAGAAAACCGGCAACCAATGGAGGGACTGACAGAGCGGGGCAGCAGACGATGAACGTTTGGCAAGGAAGATAAGCCTCGCAGCTGCATTCATAATGGATTGTAATGGCGATAGCCTGTTTTTGGGAAGACCAGTAAGGAGACTATTGCAATAATCAATGCGGGAAATAATGAGTGCATGGATTAGAGTTTTTGCAGTGTCTTGTGTGAGATATGGTCGAATTTTGTATATGTTTTTTAGATGTATGTAACATGATTTTGAAATGATTTTGATGTGATGATTTGGGTGTATGGCTGACTTCGTGTCATTAGCCTTTTTGGAAGAAACTGCAGGGAACCTCTTGGATATAAACTCGTTGATAACAAAACACAATAGATTGCAGGAAAGTAAACACCAAGGAAACACATGAAATATTCAAACTCTTGGGGGCAGATTCACTAAGTGTCGGTTTGTCAAAAGCCCCAAGTGATTGGCGTCTTTTACTGATGGATTTAGAATGACAACAGAAATTAAAGCTAAAGCCTGTTTTAGCATTTATTACAGTTTGCGCTTTAAATCCATCGGTTAAAGCCACCGATCATTTGTATCTTTGACAAACCACGGATTAGTAAATCTAGGCCTTGGTAAGAAAACTTTCTGTTTTCCCCGAGTCAAGGAATTTTACACAGTTCTGAAAATAAATGCATTGGATTATTAATCCGTCTACAGGGCATAGCGAGTATAATGTGACCCAACTGTGTTCCGTGTTGCTATACAGTAATGTAAATGCCATTTTAAGTCCTTTCAACAGGAGCTATCACGCAGGGCCGGTGCTAGGGTGCCCCCCTGCAAACTATAAATTTGCACCCTCATATAGTTAGCATTCATGGCTTTCTAACGTAGGAGCAAATTGGTAAGGTGACTGACTGCCAAGTATGAGGTGATAGCTTTGAATCCTAGGCAAGACATCATTTTAAATCAATAAGAATGTAAAGTAGCTTCATATAGTCTCAGCTATAACATTACATTGAAAGATGATAATGCAGTCGGGATCCCGATGGTCTAAATGCCGACCGTCGGCATCCCGACTGTCTAATCCCGGCAAGGTTCTAATGACAGGCGTCGAAATCCCGACGCCTGTCATTTTACCTACACTGGGAGCCCGACGCCCGGCTCCCCGATCGAAGGTAAGCCGGGTGCGGACAGCCGTGGGGGGGGAGGGAGGGTTAGGTTAGGGGCTACCGATCCCATATCGGAGGTGGCCCAGCCGCAGAGGAGATGGGGGAAGGGAGGATATGTAAACAGACGCAGAGAAGTTACAAGAAAGAATGGCCAGCAGAGATGGGAAGGCACCTCTCCAGCCTGGTGCCCCCCTGCAATGCATTACCCTTCTTACTGCATTGCGGCAGCCTTGCCATCATGGTATTATGATTTTCTTACAAGAAAAGGAATGGAATACCAGCGCTAAGACATGTCACTACACTAGGTAATGATGGTAAAATGGACGGTTTCTTAAAAATAATATAAATGTTTAATACAACAATAAAACAATATTCAACATCTAAGAAAGGACATATAACCTCTTCAACAGAAATAAACCAATAGGATAAAAAATAGATCGTACAGGACAAACATACAGGAAACTGTTAAGTCTCAGTATTATTCAGTCTGACTCCTTGGTATTATTAAGACTCATAAGGCAGCATAATGTTACCGGTTTAGGAATAGCAAAGTTCATTCTGTCCTTAGCAGGGTTACCGCAAAGATGTAGGCTGATGTAAATCCTCTGGATGCTGTTTGCTGCTGCCAAAAACTGGTATAAATCAGTCCAGAGTCACAAGTAAGTATCCAAGTGGAGTTAAGAATTGTATGTCCAGATAGCAATCACATAATCGCTCAACGCGTTTCACTGGAAGTATTTGGAGTCCAGCTTCCTCAGGAGCATATATGGACATACCTTTTTACTGATTTCCTTACAAGGCTTGTGATATAGTACAGTCAATCTACAGAATTGTATCTTAGGATAGAAGTTACATTGAATTTTTGAACTTCTTTATCTATATTTATCCACCGACCATGAACATACTTTGCCTATGATCTTGCTTCATCCTGAAAACCTATTCATCTACGTTTCTCTTTGCAGGTATGTCAGAAAGCTGGTGAGATATCTCTTCTCAAGCAGCAGTTGAAAGATTCCCAGGCAGACATTGCTCAGAAACTAAATGAGATAGTTGGCCTTAGAACACAGTTGAAAGAAGCCAAGTCCTTACTGAGGGAGAAGGAGGAGCAGATCGCCTCCATCAAAGATTCATACAGCTCAAAGAGCGTCAGCCTGGAGATCTGCGAGAGCGAGATGCAGAGGAAGCAAATTGAAGCTCAACAAATGAAGGAGAAGCTTGGCCAATGCGAGCAGGAGATAGCAGGCTTGAAGGAGGCCTTGTCCAACCTGGGTCAGAACCCATACACTGTAGAACTCAATGAGAAACTGAGGGACAGCCTGGCTTACGAGAGTGACGAGGCCAAGATGAAACGCCAAAACGAGGACAATGTGGTGACCCTGAAGAAAGATATAGAGAAGCTCCAGTTGGACTTAGCTCTAGAGAAGCAAGAAAGGGACCAGCAGGTGTTGGACTTTGAGGAAGAAAGACGCACATGGCAAGAGGAAAAGGAGAAGGTGATAAAATATCAGAAGCAGCTGCAGCTTAATTACGTGGAGATGTATCAAAAAAACCAACAACTGGAGCAGAGGATGATTGAGATAACCTCAAAGGTCACAACTTCCCCAGCAGAAGATAAGAAGTCTTGGACACCATCCAGGTTGGAGAGGATAGAGTCCACCGAAATATAAGGACAGTTGTCTAAGCGTACACAGATAGTCTTTCACTGTGCATGTCCTATCTACTCCGGCCCATGGTCATAAGGTGAAAAGACCCCATAGAGTTCTGAAAGGACCTTTGAATATAATAATCCCGTGGTAGACCCTTCAGTACTCAGAAGGCGTCCTAGCAGAAGAACGAGTGCTTGCTGTAATCTAACTGCAGATGAAAATTTATGGTATACGGTCTGTTATGCTGCAAGTGATGCTATATGTCTGTTTTCCCCTACATCTGCACCTCCCTCTGCCTGCAGGACCAAGAGTGTATTACATAGTTATAATGTATTGCCGGTTCCAGTGCAGTCCAAGGGGAGGTGCAGTCCTGTGACTATTACTGGTCCTTAATCCTTTAGGACTCTCCAAGAAAAGGTCAAAGTGACTTGGAAATTGAGTTATTTTAGCCATATTGGCTAGCAATGGATGTTCTGCTGTGCAGTGAAATCTAGCGATCTACCTATTATAAACTTCCCACAGTTCTAGTCACTGTTTACTGTGAATTATCCCAACATTTTAGAGGGATGGTAGAACATGTATTTTATATTAACTAATAGGGATTTCCAATAGTAGAAGGTAACAATATATTTGCCAATACACACTACCATTTACACATGCTCTCTATTGACTGTTCGGTAAAACACCAGTCCTCATATAACTGCTGCAACGAAGCAGTAGTATAATGTTACATTTTTGCATTGAGTTCAATGCTGATGTCATAAAATGATACAGTGAACATCTGGGAAAGTCTTATTTTAAAATCTGGCCAAGAATGTTTCAGCAGAGGAGACATCTGGTATTGCACCTTCCAATCTTGATTGATTCTACTCAGTAGAATTTTGTGGACACCATGTGCCCGATGTACATAATTTCTCACCCACTCTGGCGTACTGAAGCTCCCTCTACTAGGGATGTCTATCGATCATTGATGGTTAGCAACCATCAATGGTTAACCATCAATGGTTGATGGTTTACCATTGATGGCAGAGATCCAGTGATTCTCCACCATCAATGGCAGAGAGCACGGCAATGGTTTTTTTTTTGTCCTCCCTGGCCTGGGACGCGGAGCATAGCTCTGCCCCCCAATGTGACCCGTGAAGCCCCACAGTCAACTGTGACTGCTCTGTTGCCCTTTGAATAAGAGAGCAGGGGTGACCATCAGTGGGCAAGAGCCAACCATGGTTCCCCTTCAGGGGTTTCATACCATCAATGCTAACCTCCATTGGTACCATTAATGGTAACCATCAATGGTTTACCTACAGATCGCCATCCCTACCCTCTACTGAGTAGACTGTGGCGGCTGTTACCGTAACAAATAGCAAGCAGCCTAAATTGATAGCCAATCACATCCTTTGCCTGATCACTAGAGGGAGCTTCAGTAAGCCAGAAGAGGTCAGATATTGTCTGCATTCCCAGGTAGCACCTGCGCCTACTGCTACCATGGTAGTTCTATCCCTGAATCTAGTGTACACTAATCACATTCCCACATCACTAATGCTTGGTACATTGGTCAAGTATATGTATGATTGTGAAAAGTCATTGGAAACGTTAGGAGAATATGAAGAAGTCGTGTGTTGCCGCTGCACTCTCTGGGCTTGATTCTGAGTCCCACGCAGCAGCGTCTATTGGTAGACGCCCATCTGTGAGCAGGGCCAGCGCTAGGCTTTGCTGCGCCCAGCGCCGTCCTGTGTTGCCGCCCCTTCCCTCCTCCGCTCCCTCCCACTGAAGCTATATAATGACTATAGCGGCGGGAGAAAGGGTGGGCATTTCCAGCGCCCGCCGGTTACAAATGCGCTCTGGGCGACGGCCCGGTTTGCCCGGGCCTAGAGCTGCTACTGTCTGTGAGTATATGCAAATGCCACTACAAACTCTTTCCCTTATGTAGATCCTTTCAGCTGAATGTCCAAGGACTGAGACCCCCACTTTCAGCATCCGTGCACGCTGTAATTCCGATTGGCGAGCCTTTATACGCCACCATCGGTCACACCATGGAAAGTGCTCCAGCCCAATAGCAGTTAAAGTGTCTTCATCTGACCATTCCCTCCTATGTTTGCAGCTGTGTGTCTGCGTCACGCCCACGACACTCCCATGACACACTCAGTGAACGGACCATTCTTCTCCACCGCCCAGGAACGCCCGTCAGTTTCCCACCCTATTTCTGAAAACCGTCTGTCCCGATTACAATGGCGCCTTTGTGCGCACAACTCTGTGTAACACATGCGCCATAGAAGTCTTCAGAAATGTTTGCGCTTGCGCAGTTGCAAACCGCTCAACTGCATGAAAATTGGCGTTGCGAGCGGGTTGCGTGCGACTCAGAATCAGGCAATCTTCAATAATACAACATTAATACAATGTTCAGAGAGTACTTTAAGAGAATTACAATATTTAACATAATTACTACAAGAACAATTACTAAGAGAATATGCAGGGAGAACAACAATAGTTACAGTGTATCCATGGACTCATTAGATGTACTAAGCCTTGGAGAAAGATAAAGTGGACGGAGATAAAATACCATCCATTCAGCTCCTAACTGTCACTTTTCAAACACAGCCTGTAAAGTGACAGGATCTGATTGATTGCTATTTTATTTCTGTGCACTTTATCTCTCTCCAAGGCTTAGTATATAAGCCCGTAAGAGAAAGCATTGTTAAGGGTTTGGTAAATCTTCTATAAATTAAAATAATAGGAGGTATGTACTATTGATGTTTTTGACGTTGGGCATGAAGTGATTGCTCACAACAAAATCAATTAGCAAAAGCAATGTGAAAGATTAATATATACGACATTCTAACATTGAAAGTAAAGGGGGGGGGGGGGGTTTGCAGCTGAGATTTTTTTATCAGATATTTTAGCTGTTTAGAGTGCTTGTGCCACCTACTGTTCACAAATGAGGCAGCCATTTTGGCCCTGCACTAATATAAGTTAGGATGTAATCTTATGCTGCATACACACGTAAAGATTTTCTGTCCAACCATCCAACTAGTTGATTGCTTGGAATGAAAATCTGGTAAGGTATGGGAGTAACTGATGATCAGCAATTTGCTCCTAAATGCCAGAAAACAGATGAAAATGGTCGGTCAGACAAGTTTGTTAAATGTTTGATCTAAACAATTTGTTCAAACAACAGTTTTTGTCCATTTTCCGGCGTTTGGGAGCAAATTGCTGATCATCAGTTACTCCCATACCTTACCAGATTTTCATTCCAACCAATCAACTAGTTGGATGGTTGGACAGAAAATCTTTACGTGTCTACCCAGCCTTACATGGAACCAGCGTCTCTTGTAAATGTCCAGGGCCTCAATGCTTTCGTGGTTCTTGGAGAACCATCAGGACGTGTCTCCATGCATATTAGATCAGCCCACAAATTGCTGCCTTGCCTCAGTGTAGACAAGGGGATCTCTTGAAATTTACCAGAAGTGCCAAGAACAAAAGGACTGTACCGTAAGAAGAACCTTGAAGTTATGTATGAAGAACATAAATTATACTTGGCAAATGTCTTCCTGGCTTTGCATAACACATAGCACCCATATAGGATTTTTTTGTTTCATCGACAAGTGCAGAGAGCGTACTATGCCAGTTAGCGTGTGAAATTTCTCCGCCCATGCCCAGAAAAGTGGGCGCTCCCATTTGTGCCAGTTTGCACATGGAGAGACAGCAGGGGAGCGGAAAGGGGCATTCTAATGTAGTCTGCGTGTTTGTGCAGTTACTAAGACATGCTGACCGGGACACAAGAGAAATTCTTATTATTTGTGGGTGATCAATGGCAGGTGCCAATAGCGGATTATGACGATCACTAGAGAACCGCTTGATGCTGATAGGTCCTTTTATCTTTAGGTATATAATATGTTTTTATTTGAGCGCTTACATTTTTTTTCTCTCTTTTAAGCGAGGCAGCGCATTAGATAAGTATTTTGAAGTTTCAGTGATAATAACAAATCCTTACTTTACAAAGCAACATGGTCATGTAGTCTGTTCTTGTGACCCATGCCTGGTGTAAATTGGGCACATATGCCATTGGTGACGAGCGGCAAACAACTTGTGATAGCTGCAGTTTGGTATATACAGGCATCCGGGGCTTATTTAGTGTATGCGAGTTGCGACTGCATTTTGGAATTGTAGCTGCAGTCACCAATGCACCAGCCTCTACAGTTCCGCAGATACCAGAAGCGTTTAGAGAGACGTCGCAGATACCAGAAGCGTTGAGAGATGTCGTTTAGATATTACAGGCAGTAAGTGAAGCTCCCCAACCAACCGCACTGTATATGAAGCAGTGGCCTGCTGGCAGAGAATGGATTTGAATGCATTACTAATCAGATTCAGCGAAGGACATACAATTGGGAAGACTTTCTCGTCACCTCATAATTCTGTTACATGCTGAAAAAAAACAAAACTTCAGATAAAACTCCCAGGGATAAAACCAAAGAAAAGTGCTGTAGAACTTCAGGAATAAATTGCATATTCCCTACCTTTCAGGGATTTACCGGCTAAACCACTCGTCCAGTAATCTACAGAATATAGGATCGGCTGGGAGCCTAGTTGCAGAGCTCTCTGTCAGCTGTGATATGTCAGGTGGATTGCTAACAAGCGTTACTTTGGTAATAATGCACAGTTCACAGTGGGTAGATGAAAAAAAAAGCTATGCTAGATTTTACTCTGTAAATAATGCTGCAACGAATTGTGTGTTTGTTTACTTAGCCAGCATAAAGAGCTTCCTCGATGCTCAAGAACGCGTCGTTGGCAAGAATAGAGACGGCATGACTGGAACCACGACAAAGCTTGGAACAAGTTGTTCTGGTGAATGGTCCGGGTTATGGGCTGCATTGCCATACTGTGTCTTAGGCCCTGTACACACGGGCATTGAAAAACAATGCCTATTAAAATCGAAGTCAAAGTCTTGTACTTTGTCCTCACAATTGGCCTGATTCAGTGGTGGAGAGATGCCGACAGGGCTGGACTGCCCATGTGGCACTTCTGGCAAATGCCGATGGCCAGATGAGCCGGTCCGGCTGAAAAACCCTGAAAGATATTGAAAGATGGGGTGTTCCGCCAGGCCAGGCCCCTGTGACTTGTGGCACGCCCCCGTGAGGTGAGGCCAAGCCCCGTTTGCGGGCACGCAGGGGGACTGCCAGGGCTGCTCAGCGCACCAGTCCGTCCCCGGATGCCGATGTATGCGCAGTTGAGTGATGATTACATCGTGAAAATCCCAATGGTGCATGAATTCACCTGAGTGTGCGCAGAGACACGCGGTTGCGTACGGGATCACTGGCATTAGAACTGGTGGAGCAAGACCATGAACGTTGCTAGGAGATGGCCTGAAGTGAATGCAAAACAAGACTGTTTCATGCGCATGTTATGAGGGTGTCACAGGCGTGTTAGTGAATGAAGCTGCATTCCCAAAACGCAGGTACGCTGCCACAGTAGCCATATTTAGAGCAATTTTAGAAGGAGACACTGCGTCTGGAAGCGATGGCTTGCCGATGGTGGAGTGTTCAGTACCACCAGCAGAGTTACACTGTCCATGGGCACTGCATGTGAGCGTCTCAAGGATTGCATAGCCCGGCGCATGCAAATTCACGCCACTTCGAGTCCGCAAAACAATTGCAACCGTGGCCGCATGAGTTTCCACCTCTGTATCAGGCCCAATGTGTCCTCACCAAAACCCAAAGAGTGGGGTGGTAAGGCTTGTGAGAGCTACAGGCAGTGCCGAGACCAACAAAACAGTTGCCGTAACGGCTGTGCGTATAGGTCTGGCCACTTACATTATTTTTGGGATTATCAGCGTTAAGGGGTCGTTTAGTAGTTAACATTTGTCGAATGACTGACATCAGTGTCCGTGTGTACGAGCCCTTGTAAATTAGCATTACGGTGGCTAAGCTAGCCACACACCGTCTGCTCATAGATACAGTCCATAGAGGTCAAGCCAAACGCATGGGTGGGCCATTTGGCAACAGAACTTCCTGCCTGGTTCATCAACTTGACGTCCAGACGAATGTGCCGGACTCTTGTCAATTTGGCACCTGTTTGGTCGAATGGCCAATCTGCTTGTGTGGTCAGCTAATCTCCAGACCTACGTGAAACTCAAGCAAACTGTAGGTCCATTTATGGGTTGTCCTGGTGTAGATACCCTGGATAAAGACCCTTCCTAGTTTCTGGTTTTCACATCTGTGCCAAAACATCGCCCATAGCCTACGAGGTGTGCTACATTAGTTACTAGAGGTGTTTTTACACCCATAACCAATATTTCCTATTAGTGATATGAAATCTCTGTAAATTATATTTTCAATATTTTGTTTTGTGACCCGTGTGTACTATCTCTTCATTGTGTTTCTGTGGACCGAACCTCACCATGGCTGCAGAAGCAACGGTAATACCTGTTGGCCCTAAAACAAAAGCCGTGATTCAATTCATAGCGATGATGAATAGCCCCGGGAAGGAGCTCCCGTAGCTATTCGATTAAGCGTGATGTTTGGCCCAACTCGAAGACAAAAGTGCAGGCCGCACGGCTGTTTGCCGGCTTAGCGCTACTCTTTAGTCGGAGAATGCCGGTTCTTGCAACTAAACACCCAGTTTAAGCTGCGAGAACCGGCATTCTCCGACTTAACGGCGCGCTGAATTCAATAGCCCCGGGAGCTCCTTTCCGAAGCCATTCAGCATTGCGCTGAATTGAATCGCGGCCATTGGTATTTAAAAAAAGAGTTTGTCATAGGAAAATAATAATAAAAATTATCGTCAACATTTTGACAAATATGTAAGGTTTAGGGGTAGATTTACTTAAGCATCTAAAAAAATTAAAATCGGTGGTGTTGCCCATAGCAACCAATCAGATTATAGCTATCACTTCTATATTGCATTCTAGAAAATGACATACTGTAAGCTGATTGGTTGCTATGGGCACCTTTTGTGTGGTTTAGAAGCTTTAGTAAATCTACCCTCCAATTGAAATATTCTCGCTTTGTACATCTTAAACGAGAACGGGGAAATGTTAGCACCGCAATAGGTCACCATTGTCGTAAAATAAAAAACCGGGACTCCAATGTTACCTGAAGTTTCATCAGACTATAAAATCCTCCATATACTTTCTTTAGGGATTTAAATAAAGCGAGTATAGGAACCTATGCCCCACTACGAAATGCACCTGTCCCCATGAGCTCTATCACTGACGGTTATGCCACTAATTAGTATTGATGCCTATTCGCAGTCCGGCCCTCCTTCCCATAGGCAGGAGTGGGGCTCATGGATCCAACGCTATCTAAAGTTGGAGTACTGTAGGTTTCAAAAACTTTTCAGAGTTTGATGAATGAAAGTCAATGTACTACTTTATGGTGACGGCAGAAGGCTTCAAGCAGGAGGTATTGGTGATATCTCCTGCATTACCTGTGTTAAGCTGGATACACACTTGTATAATCATACCTTCAATGCGACTTTATTTTCTATCACACTTACATTCGGAAGCCCCGTTCAAAGTGCCGATTCGTGCGTTCAAACCTTTACAATCTAACTTGGGATCCATTCAGGGCCGGTGTCAGCTATAGGCAGCTGCCTAGGGGCGCCGGCCACTGGAGGGCGCCGCTCGCCTTCCATAATGACAGGCAGAGGCAGTCTCCTACTAATGACCACGATTGAAGTCCGCGCGGTGGCCGCGGCACTTGTAACGCCAGCAGCGGACCAACGCTCTGTCAGTGACTGAGACAGTGGCACCGCTGCACACTGTCTCCTCGCTCCCTGGCCCCCACAGCCACAGCGTACACCCTGTCTCTGGCGTGTTTAGTCAGGCTGCCTACTGTGTCAGCGTCAGCGCTGGTATCACGTGCCGCCCACAGGGCTTTTTGGCCGATATTGTACCATCGAACATAGCATACATGCCTACCCTCCCGGTTTTCGCGGGAGGCTCACGATTTTTCGGGTAACCCCCCGCACCCCCGGAAGGGTAGGCATTTCTCCCGCATTCTGACCACTTCCTTAGGAGAATTTCCGCGGCGATCGCGGGTGTCCATGCAGGGGGTGGGGCTTAATCACATGATTCTACATGATTCGCGTCCCTATTTAAATTTAAGCCAATTGCAGGCATTTTACTGTGAGGGGACGGGGCTTAATGACGCAAACCATCAGGCCCCGCCCCTGTCGCCACCCACCTGCCTCTCCTCCCAGGGCTTTGGATTTTACAAATGTAAGAGAAAATTACTATTTTCACTTATATTAAGTAATGGTGAATGGGCCCCTATGTATTACCCTACTCTCAATTAGGGGGAGATGTATCAAAGTTTGGAGAGAGATAAAGTGGAAGGAGATTAGATAAAGCTCCCAACCGTCACATTACAGGCTGTGTTTGAAAAATGACAGGAGCTGATTGGTTGGTACTTTATCTCTCCTCACTAAGGTACCCTCACTCACTTGTTTCATCCTTCCCTATCCTTTGTCCTCCCCACTGTCTGGAGCTGTGGAGCATTGTAGGGGGCTTATTAATCAACAATAATATTAATAATGGGATCCCTTTATTAAAACCAGGGTCTGGCTGGATCTTGGGAGATGCTGCAGCCAATTGTTCATTAATCTTTGTACCCACCCACAAAAAACAATCCACTTTCCACCATATTCTTTGTTATTACTTTAAATAGGGCCTGTCGCTTCAATTATCTGCTTTTGTTTTATTTATTTACATTAATGTTTATTTAGGGTGTTTCATGACCGAGTCGAAAAAAAAAAAACATTTCTCGTACTCACCTGCGATACACTAGGGCACAGGTTCTCAAACTCGGTCCTCAGGACCCCACACAGTGCATGTTTTCCAGGTCTCCTCACAATCACAAGTGAAATAATTAGCTTCACCTGTGGATCTTTCAAAATGTGTCAGTGAGTAATGAGTACATCTGTGCACCTGCTGGGTGACCTGGAAAATGTGAACTGTGTGGGGGTCCTGAGGACCGAGTTTGAGAACCTCTGCACTAGGGGTTCCCCACGGACTGCACCCTAATCTTCTGCGGTATTGCAGGTAGCTGCTGTAGAAAAATGCATAGAGGGATAACTGTGGTGACAATTCTACAGTACAATGGATAATAATTGTTATAATAAACTAAATATATTATAATCCATACAGCTGGAGTCGCAGTTATCACTATTTGCTATATCCATAATCCTGAGGTGTTTATCAGATTGATAAGACTTCTCAAAATACTCTGAACTCATGTGGGATAACTGTGCCCCCCCTCAAGTTACGCTGTCCCCACTTGGGATAACTGCTGCTCCTTTTGGTCAAATTCCCGACAAAAAGAAAATCAATCCAAACCATTATTTACCTCCCACATAAACTACACAGTAATGTGTGAACTCTGTAAGTGCGTTGAAACCTCAACAATTATTTGATACCGTGATACTTAAAAAGAAAAACCTTATTGCCATTTCTTTTCTTAAATTCTGTACCACTGTTATATGTCCCTGCACACGATATAAAGCACCAAGGGAGTTTGCAATAAGGTGTGTGCGTGGATTTGCGTGATCGCGTGTAAACGTGCACGTGTGTGCATGTGTCCAGCTGCCTGAGTGTGCATGCACAGAATTAAGAGAGATATATAAAATAGGCAAATAACTGTACATATATAATTTTATATGGAAACCTGCGGCACAGGCGCAGCGAGTTTATGAGAGAAAATATATGTGAGAAACTATTTTCTGTTATTTTATTTAGTAGTTCATGCTGTACGAACTGTTGTCTGTGATTTACTGGTGAAAAGATGTATTATAATATCACCCAATTTACTGCTGAATGTTCCACTTTGAACACAATACCGTATGTAATGGAACACTTGCTGGTGTATATTTTATGTATTGCTGACTCTCATCGAGTTTAAGGTGCACCTGTCAGCTGCACACACTGGGGGTACTAAGGTAGACATTTTGTACACGGAAGCTATGTCGCCTCAGTGATGTCAGTGGTTCCCAGGAATCCGATAGGCTGCATTTCTCAGTGATAATTGTGTCGGCCTACAAAATGGCCCCCTCCACTGTGAGAACGCCCTGTCTCGCTGGCCTCACTGGTTCCTAGTGGGTGCATAGGCCGCTTTCTCGTGAACAGTGGCTCAGCCTACGATAAAATGGCTGCCTCCAGTGTATGTCGCTAGCAGTTGCGCTTTAAACATATTTTAAAGCAGAACTTTAAACAAGGAATCCCAATTCCAAGTATGTGACATGGTTCCCCAGATGAAACAGAAGTTAAATAATATTTGATATGCTGCTACGTTATATAAAAACAAGTGTACTTTGATATAAATAGGACTATTTCTGTATGTACAGTATGTACACATATATGTTAGCAATACTAACATGGAGTGTATGTTTCTAAAAGGATTTACACTAAGGTTCACAACTAGAGATGGACGAAAGCTGGAATTAAAATAAAGTTGAATCTTTTTGGGAAACATCTGCCTTTTGTCTTTTCTATGTTTTACTATATCAGAGGGTATTGGCTCATTTACCTGGTTGTTGCACACTTGCTGGCCTGTCCAATATACTGGAAATGCTTGGGCTTTGCCTACATACAGAATAACAACACTCAGGGTAAGAATGGTCCACAGTGGAACATAGAAAAAAATAAGGGATCTATTTATGTAGAACATGAACTGACCACCGAAAAATATCGCTATATATATCACTCACTTCGCATCAATGCAATATTAAGGGGTCTATTTACTAAGCAGTGTTAGGAGACAGAGTGAAAAGTGATAAGAAAGTGATAAGGTGCCAGCCAATCAGCTCCCAACTGTCATTTTTCAAACAGCCTGTGAGATGGCAGTTGGGAGCTGATTGACTGGCACCTTATCACTTTCTTATCACTTTTCACTCTGTCTCCTAACACTGCTTAGTAAATAAACCCCTTAGTAATGTTTTGACACCATTCATGTACACTTACCTGTCCGGCGTCTTCCTCCGGTAAACTGCCCCCCGCGATCACTGGAAGCAGTGCGAAGACAGAGATATTGGAAGCCCGAAATGTCTTCTTTCCACTGGGCAATCACCAGTGCCTGAGAGCAGCAGGTCATGTGACGTCAGATCTGCTGCAAAGGCCAATGGTCTACAGGGGGCGGAGCCAGCGCCGGGCAGAGAGCAGGGAAGTATTCAACTTCCCTGATTTGTTCGTTTCGCTGTATGTATTACGCCATCCTCAGATGGCGGATCTGTTCACTGCAGAGGAACGGAATGCTGCGCTTTCCGTTCTTCTCCCCATACTACTGAATAGGGAAGTGATCCAGCCACAGAGCTGGGGCGCCAATGAAGACGTCATGAACTTCTCCACGGCAACCCACTACCTGAATAGAACTACCAGTAAGCAGTGAAAAGTCCTGTTTTCCGTTATACAGGGCTTTTCACTACTTCATAAATAGACCCCTATGTACTGTACATAGTAGATACTAGGAGCTACTCTGATGTGATAATAGGCAGATATATGGAGGTATTGTATTTAGTGAATGTCATGGAAAGGCATGTACAAATAATGCATATAAACTGTCCAAAAGTGAAACAACACTTTAAATGGTGCAGGTGCAACCTGAGCCTTCCCTCCCCGGTGTCTAAACCTAACCTTCCCCCTAGTGCCTATACCTATATACCTAACCTCCCCATCCCTGTACCCTAAACCTAACCCTCCCCCCTTAGTGCCTAAACCTCCCCCTAGTGCCTAATCCTCCCACCCCGGGGGCTAAACCTATCCTCTCCCCCTAGTGCCTAAACCTAACCTCCCCCCTTAGTGCCTAAATCTCCCCCTAGTGTCTAATCCTCCCTCCCGGGGGCTAAACCTATCCTCTCCCCCTAGTGCCTAAACCTAACCTCCCCCTTAGTGCCTAAACCTCCCCCTAGTGTCTAATCCTCCCTCCCCGGGGGCTAAACCTATTCTCTCCCCCTAGTGCCTAAACCTAACCTCCCCCCTTAGCGCCTAAACCTCCCCCTAGTGTCTAATCCTCCCTCCCCGGGGGCTAAACCTATACTCTCCCCCTAGTGCCTAAACCTAACCTCCCCCTTAGTGCCTAAACCTCCCCCTAGTGTCTAATCCTCCCTCCCTGGGGGCTAAACCTATCCTCTCCCCCTAGTGCCTAAACCTAACCTCCCCCTTAGTGCCTAAACCTCCCCCTAGTGTCTACTCCTCCCTCCCCGGGGGCTAAACCTATCCTCTCTCCCTAGTGCCTAAACCTAACCCTCCCCCCTTAGTGCCTATACCTCCCCCTAGTGTCTAATCCTCCCTCCCCGGGGGCTAAACCTATCCTCTCCCCCTAGTGCCTGAACCTAACCTCCCCCCTTAGTGCCTAAACCTCCCCCTAGTGTCTAATCCTCCCTCCCCGGGGGCTAAACCTATCCTCTCCCCCTAGTGCCTAAGCCTAACCTCCCCCTTTAGTGCCTAAACCTCCCCCTAGTGTCTAATCCTCCCTATCCGGGGGATAAACCTATCCTCTCCCCCTAGTGCCTAAACCTAACCTCCCCCTTAGTGCCTAAACCTCCCCCTAGTGTCTAATCCTCCCTCCTCGGGGGCTAAACCTATCCTCTCCCCCTAGTGCCTAAACCTAACCTCCCCCCTTAGTGCCTAAACCTCCCCCTAGTGTGTAATCCTCCCTCCCCGGGGGCTAAACCTATCCTCTCCCCCTAGTGCCTAAATCTAGCCTCCCCCTTAGTGACTAACCTTAACACTACCCCTCATGCCTAACACTAACCCTCCCCATAACCCTGTTACTTACCTTCAGGATGCCGGTGCCGGGATTCTCAGCGCTGGCATCCCCTTTGTCGGAATACTGAATGTATCCCGGTGCAGGTAAATACCAAAAACATTAAATAATATAAACTTCAGGACTCCTTAGTCTTTTGAGTTGGTAGTCTGCCATGTGTATACTGTCGGTCCATTGGGGGCCCAGACACCTGTACCTGCATCATTAACCTATATAATCCCAGGTTTGCTGAGAGCGGCAGGTCCCTGGTTTAGTTTCAGTTGGCAGTGCCACCTCCTTCAAGGCTAGGTGCATTAGCAGCCAGGATGATGAGCTTACCAGGGCTATGGAAGTTCTGCCTGTTTTTTGCCCCATGACCATTAACAGTCAACAGGTAGGTACAAGCTTAAAGGGTCTATTTACTAAGCAGTGTTAGGAGACAGAGTGAAAAGTAATAAGAAAGTGATAAGGTGCCAGCCAATCAGCTCCCAAGTGTCATCTCACAGGCTGTGTTTGAAAAATGACAGTTGGGAGCTGATTGGCTGGCACCTTATCACTTTCTTATCACTTTTCACTCTGTCTCCTAACACTGCTTAGTAAATAGACCCCTAAATGCCTATTTATTATATGCGACAAACTGCAGTGATGTGACAGGGATATAAGACTCTGATTTACAGAAGACAATATAGTAGTAATGAAGGTTATGAACAATGCCAGTAGTATTATAAGTAGGTCAGGCCTTCTCCCAGTTGCACTTGGCCCACATTATGGTCTATCTGACACCCAGACCTAGTGCAAATTCTAGTATTATTTCCTAATCAGTAACTCACAATACCGATGCCAGGACCAGTTAGTGATGCTAGCACACAATATAAAGGTGCATGGGATTAATGTCACTATATGGCATAGATATCTGAGGTCAAAGGTTCCATTCCCAGTGGGTCAAACACTCTCCAAATAGGATATTCAAGCTGGTAATAAAGTTTTGTCTCTCTACTCCCTGGGTAGGTAGGGTGGTACCTAACTCTAGGTCCAATCACTGATATTCCTCTCCTAGCTCTCTTTCTCCTCTCCATTACCCTGCCTAGCAAGATTCTCCAGCACCTACACTTCCCTTACCAGCTAGCCTCAAAGACAGCAAGCTGACCAGCAGGGTCCTCCGTCTGTGTTCCTCTTGGGGGGACACCCCCACCCCCGAGGATGATGAGAAAGGTACTTTTTTTTCTGTGACACCACCTAACACAGGGTATGAGCGAGCCTGGGTTACATGAATTATAAGCAACGTTCCATCCTGATCTTCAGTCTGGAGAGTGTCCATGCTTCAGCACTGGAGAGTGGGACCGGTCAGGACAGGTGTGAGGACCGGAAGTCGCATTCACTTCCTATCTAGTTTACAGTCAGTCAGTGACAAATGAATTCTGGTAATGGTTACCTCCGCCTATCCACTTTAGAAGGTTTGAAGCATCTCCCACACAGACACTGAGCCCCAGAGAGAAAGGCATAGGGGCAGATGTACTAAGATCTACAAAGTGATAAACTACCAGCCAGTCAGCTCCTAACTGTCATTTGTCAACACAGCCTGTCACATGACAGTTAGGAGCTGAGTGGCTGGTAGTTTATCACTTTCCAATTTATAACTTTCCAGAGCTTAGTACATCTCCCCCATAGAGTTGTACTGAGCGAGAGGGTGGCAGCCATTATGCCCCACCCATATCATGAACAGCGCTATGCAGCATTTCCAGCCTTCATCAATACACGGCATGGGCCTACGCAGTAGTAGCATAAGCTACTGACATGAATAATTAACACTAACCTTGAGGCAGTTTGAAATCAAGTAATTGAGAACTCTCAGCTCACTTTGCTGCAAGACCAACAACAATTCCTCATTTTCAAGGTGCTGAGAATAAAATGTATTTATTGTTAAGGCCCATGTTCTGGGGGTTTAACCAACACTGCAGAGCAGAGCGCAAGGTAAAAGTCCATTCCCAGAGAATGGCACCTCCGGTCTGTGCTAAGGGACAATAAGCAAGCTGGACAGGAATCAATAATTGCACAGATTTGTTTATATGTAGTGTTAGTGCAATTGGGGTCATGTGAGCCTGATTCCCAACTCGGCTATGGGTACCAGACTTCACTGGCTCATCACTGCTTGGACTCCTCATTGGGTATTTTCTCCCCCTTAGACCTTCAGGCAGAGGGCCTGATTCAGACCCGGTCGAAAGCGCTGAGCGCTAGTAACTGGGTCGATGGTGGCCCAGAGCGCATGCGCACGACGGAGCCAGCTCCGTCGTGCGCATGCGCGAGACCCGGATAGCGACGGGCAATCCATCGCTCCGGGTCTCGTACCAAAAGGGGCGCGCTGTCGATGTTAAGTGACAGCATGCCCCCTTTGGTGGGCGGGCCGGGGGGGTGGCAGCCCAGACTGAGGCGTTCCCATGAGAACGCCTACCATCTGGGGGCGGGCCCACACAATGGGAGAGCTTTTGGCTCTGTTTGAGCCGAAGCTCTCTGGGGCTTGCGGCCACGAGACCCTACCACAAGGGTCTCGTCACAAGCCCGATGGTCGCGATGGTCTTGACCATCATGTTGGCCACTCGCTATAGCTGTGGGTGGTCACCCACAGCTATGCTAGCGGCCAGGAGGCCGTTCTAAAAAAAAAAAAAAAAGACCGGCCCTGATTCAGAGAGAGCGCTCTGTCAGAGTGACCGGCTCTGAATCAGGGCCAGAGCTCACTATGTAAGGCTGTAAACAGCAGAGCCGTAACTAGACTTTTTGGTGCCCTGTGCCATAGAGAGTATTGGTGTCCCCCCCCCACCCCATTTTTAAAAAATAGAGACATAAGATAGTGCACCTGAAAAAGGGCCATGGCCTCATGGGGAAGGGCCAGGGAAGAGACAGGGGAGGCCAGGAGATGGTGGGGATAAAAGAAGAGGAAGCTACATGTGAGAATGATAATAAACAGGAAAATTGAAAGGCCCAAACAGCAACCCCTGCCCTGCGGTGCCTTGTGCCATGGCACTGGTCGCACTACCCTAGTTACGGCCCTGGTAAACAGCACAGGCTATAGGATACACTCTGGTGCAATATTTAAAATATTGATTAGTATCCATGCAGACAGTGCTTATTATGATGGTAGTCAAGGGTGCACGGTAACAGCAGTTTTGTGTTCTAATTCTTATAAATTGTTCCAGAAACATGAAGAAATCAATGAAACATTTGTTCACTTACCCAATATCTGAAAATTGCTACAAATCTTGTATCAACCTTTGTGAGGGCTGGCACAGTTTGTTAACAGTAAAAAACACTCTGTACTCGTGTATATATATATATATATATATATATATATATATACGAGGGTGGTACAATAAGTAAGGTAACAAGACCTCTCACGTGTATAGTGTAATGTCCTGTATTTCATCTTAATTCCAGCCAGGTCAGAGCAGTGAGACCACTGCTTCCCCTCACAGCATCAGAATGCCCCTCAATCCAGTCATACTGTCCCAACATCAGCTGTAAGATGGCGGGAAACGTGGGCAAACATTGAGGTGCGTAGTGTAATCAGATTTCTGCGTCTATAGGGCACATCAGCAGCTGAAATTCATCGCCAGTGATCACGTCATGTCACGGAAACAGGTCGGTGTCGTATTGCTGCACGATAACGCCAGTCCAACCACACCACGTGAGTTGTTATGGCCCTACCATTAGGAGGTAATGGACCATCCTCCCTACAGCCCTGACCTGGCACCAAATGATTTCTATTTCTTTGGACCATTGAAGAAGCACCTCGGTGGAAGGTGATTCGCAACCAATGTGATACCCCAGTGGCTTATGGAGTGGAGAGGGAACCATACTCTCAGAGTTGAGGTACCTTGATGTAGGATGGTCCTCTTTTGAAAACACTTGCTGCCCCACCTGGCAGAGAGGCAAGGTCTATCACCAGGTTAACAGAGATAGGGAAAAAGATATGATGCCAAATAATAATACTGTTTATTCAGCTCTCTGGTTTAAGGCCTAATTAAATCACAAAATATATAATCAAAGTTATATACTACACTGTATTAAATAAATAACAATGAAATCCTACACAAAATCATTACATTTAGCAATTATGCAAGAAATAGTATCTGTAGTATAAAGCATTAGAGTACTCGTTGAGGCCAGTTAGTGCACGGTAAACACTTAAAAGTCCTGCATACTAACGGGCAGTTGCAGCACTGTCTGTAATGAATGTGCGAGATGGATTCAATGTAACTGTCTCTGAAAAGCAGGAGACTTTGTGGAGCATCGACATGAGTAATATATTAACTTTAATAGTAAGGTTTAGGGTTAAGCTTAGGTTAAGAATTAGGGGTTAGGTTTAGGGTTGGTGTTAGGTTTTGGGTAAAGTTTAGGGTTAAGTTTAGGCTTAGTGTTAGTAATGGGTAGGGATTAGGTTTAGAATTGGTGTTAGGTTTTGGGTAAGGTTTAGGGTTAATGTTAGGCTTTGTGTTAGTTATGGGTAGGGGTTAGGTTTAGGATTGGTGTTAGGTTTTGGGTAAGGTTTAGGGTTAAGGTTAGGCTTAGTGTTAGTTATGGGTAGGGGTTAGGTTTAGGATTGGTGTTAGGTTTTGGGTAAGGTTTAGGGTTAAGGTTAGGCTTAGTGTTAGTTATGGGTAAGGGTTAGGTTTAGGATAGGCGTTAGGTTTTGGGTAAGGTTTAGGGTTAAGGTTAGGCTTAGTGCTAGTTATGGGTAGGGGTTAGGTTTAGGATTGGTGTTAGGTTTTGGGTAAGGTTTAGGGTTAAGTTTAAGCTTAGTGTTAGTAATGGGTAGGGGTTAGGTTTAGGATTGGTGTTAGGTTTTGGGTAAGGTTTAGGGTTAAGGTTAGGCTTAGTGTTAGTTATGGGTAGGGGTTAGGTTTAGGATTGGTGTTAGGTTTTGGGTAAGGTTTAGGGTTAAGGTTAGGCTTAGTGTTAGTTATTGGTAAGGGTTAGGTTTAGGATAGGCGTTAGGTTTTGGGTAAGGTTTAGGGTTAAGGTTAGGCTTAGTGCTAGTTATGGGTAGGGGTTAGGTTTAGGGTTGGTGTTAGGTTTTGGGTAAAGTTTAGGGTTAAGTTTAGGCTTAGTGTTAGTAATGGGTAGGGATTAGGTTTAGAATTGGTGTTAGGTTTTGGGTAAGGTTTAGGGTTAAT
The DNA here is from genome assembly GCA_031769625.1 of Taudactylus pleione. Classification (NCBI taxonomy): domain Eukaryota; kingdom Metazoa; phylum Chordata; class Amphibia; order Anura; family Myobatrachidae; genus Taudactylus; species Taudactylus pleione. Next base: position 33,473 of record JAUIMM010000471.1, read on the forward strand.
GTTAGGCTTTGTGTTAGTTATGGGTAGGGGTTAGGTTTAGGATTGGTGTTAGGTTTTGGGTAAGGTTTAGGGTTAAGGTTAGGCTTAGTGTTAGTTATGGGTAGGGGTTAGGTTTAGGATTGGTGTTAGGTTTTGGGTAAGGTTTAGGGTTAAGGTTAGGCTTAGTGTTAGTTATGGGTAAGGGTTAGGTTTAGGATAGGCGTTAGGTTTTGGGTAAGGTTTAGGGTTAAGGTTAGGCTTAGTGCTAGTTATGGGTAGGGGTTAGGTTTAGGATTGGTGTTAGGTTTTGGGTAAGGTTTAGGGTTAAGTTTAAGCTTAGTGTTAGTAATGGGTAGGGGTTAGGTTTAGGATTGGTGTTAGGTTTTGGGTAAGGTTTAGGGTTAAGGTTAGGCTTAGTGTTAGTTATGGGTAGGGGTTAGGTTTAGGGTTGGTGTTAGGTTTTGGATAAGGTTTAGAGTTAAGGATAGGTTTAAAATTAGGGCTAGGCTTAAATACAGTGTGCTTAAAATGATATATCAACTATCTGGTGTGGACTTTCCACATTTGTCATTAGTGAATGTGGACATTTTTTATGTTGACCTAACATCCAAGTTAGCAATCAGACTGTCAACATTTGAAACATGACGACATTTTGGTGCCGACATTCTGAATGTTGTCTTTCATGCCACACCTCATTTGTAGCCTCTAAAGCCCCCACCGCCCACATGCCAGCCATGACACCAGAGTAGGGTAGGAGACGTCACCGTTATGGAAGCATTTTACAATTATGTCTTTTTCAAGCCAGACAGGAAAACAGCCGCACTGTCCCTTTACTGCCTTGTGATACATTATACGTACATTAATGAAGTTCTATTGAGCTACACTTTAGTATAAACAGGGACAGGATCAACTGCAATGATAGGACATGCAAAAGTGTCATAAATCATCCAATCAGAGACCATGGTGGCATGAGGTTCATCAACGGATGGAGCCGGCAGTATTCCAAGAGCAAATGATTCTTCCTGAGTCTTCAGCCTCATCACCTACAGAAGTGGCCAAAATTATCACCAAATATACTTAATTTATCAATTTCTATGTCGCCTAGGAACTTAACTGATCAGATGTATTCAGGGGTTTATGTGTTTTGGATGCCTGATAAATCATTAGAGGATAATATATACAGTGGTCGTGGTATTCAGTATATAAATTGTCTGGAAGTGTAATTGAGAATAGAAGAGTTCTACATTGCCATCTGCTGGTGATACAATGCTGCTGCAGCACCTTTTTTTTTTTTTTTTTACATATTTATTACTAAATACAGATGTTCCTACACTACAGAAATTATGATAAAAGCAGCCTTTTATTTAATTTACAGTAATAACTTTCTCTAATGCACAAAATCTAAATTTCATTCCATTAGCGATAAATTGCATAAAACTACATTGTGGACCTAGGCCCTCATTCAGAGCCGGACGCTCTGATCGGAGCGCACGCTCTGAATGAGGGCCGTCCTCCATAATTATGGAGCGTCCTCCTGGACGCTCGTATAGCTGTGGGCCACCACCCACAGCCTATACGAGCGTGCAGGTTGATGGCCGCGATGGTCTTGACCATCGCGACCATCGCCACTGCGAGCCGGAGCCTGCGGTTGAGTTTCTCAACCGCAAGGCCCGGAGTGATTTTGGCTCTATCAGAGCCAAAATCACTCCCACTGGTGGGGCCGGCTTCTGACGGTAGGCGTTCCCTTGGGAACGCCCCCGTCTGGGAGGCATGCCCCCGGCACGCCCAGCAAAGGGGGCGTGCTGTCAATCAACATCGACAGCACGCCCCCTTTGATCAGACACAACGAGCGAAGGAAAGTCCTTCGCTCGTCGCGTCTGGCGCATGCGCACGACGGAGCTCCCTCCGTCGTGCACATGCGCAGTGCACACCATCGACCCACTTGCGAGCGGACAGCCGCTTGCGAGTGGGTCTGAATCAGGCCCCTAGGTCACTGCACTTCTGCCCAAAATTTCACCAGGGAACAGAGGATAAAATAAGTTACCTGCATGTAAAAAACGCTAAGACCACGCAGGTCAGCCTCCATGTACCATAGTGATGGCTGGTTGTTGGATCCAAATAGAACTTGCGTTCATGGATTCAAAGAAATTTCCCTTTACTACTTTAGACTAGACCAAGCAATGTAACTACGTTCACACCATTAAATCACGTTGCCCAATTACTGAAAACATTCGCGCTGGGGGCTTTTCCTTGACGAGATAAGCATGAGGCATTTATTATACTACACTGGTTCTCAAATGCTGCTCCTCATGTAGGGGGAAATGTATCAAGCCTTGGAGAGAGATGAATTGGAGAAGTTGCCCAGAGCAACTAATCAGCTTTTAACTGTCATTTAAAGACTGTACTAGATAAATGACAGGTAGAAGCTGATTGGTTGCTTTTGGCAACTTTACCACTTTATCTCTCTCCAAGGTTCGGTACATCTCCCCCTGTAATACCCTGTGATAAGGTACAGCTCAGGGACATCACAGCCAAACATTATGGGACATTTTATGACTGAGAGCAACAATTTTTATTTTTCCTGCAACAGCAAGGTTTTCCTATTCAATTGGACACGAGAAATTGAGTCAAACTAATCTCTAGGAATTAACACAGCATTTTTCTTGCAGGTCCAAAATCAGGGAAAATCCTTATGGTAAATTAAATATGTCGCCCTACCTACCCCCTGTCCTCCCTTCTTCTATGACTAATTGGCAATTGGAAGCACAGATGGTGTAATGGTAGCATTACTGCCTCACAGCACTGAGGTCGTTGGTTCAATACCCACTACAGCCCTAACTGTGTGGTGTTTGTATATTCTCCTTGTGCTTGCGTGGGTTTCCTCCGGGTACTCTGGTTTCCTCACACACTCCAAAAATATACTGGTAGGTTAATTGGCTCCTAACAAAAATTACCCCTAGTGTGTGTATGTGCGTGTGCATGTGGTAGGGAATATAGATTGTAAGCTCCACTGGGACAGGGACTGATGTGAATGGCTGAATATTCTCTGTAAAAGCGCTATGGAATATGTGTGCGCTATATAAATAATAAAATAAATAAATTATCTTAATTCGTCCAATAATTACTTACCATTATTTGTTTTTTAAAAAATGGCCTCAAATGACTCCAAAATTTACTTTTTTGTACATTTGTGCAACTTAAATTTAACCAAAGTATTTATTTAAATGAGGAAAAAAAAATGAGTGCCTTCAAATTACTCCAAAATCAACCTGTTCGATTTTTTAGATATTCGTATTTAATTAAATAAAAAACGTTTCCATGTAATTTAGTTAATTTAATCTAATTTTTTTTTCTTTGGGACAGTATTACCCCTTTTACACCTAAATTCCGGGTCTGACCCGGAGTTGGAACAGGGTTCCAATCCGGATCAGACCCAGAATATAGCCGGCGCCGACCCAGGATATTCACGAGTCGGCGCCGTTCACACCGGAGTTGGGTCTGCATATACCCGGCTTTTCCGGCGTTGAAGTGGACACTTGGAAATGACGTTATCTCCAAGCGCCACTGAAGCCGGACCAATCGGCTGGCATGCAGCGCGCTCCAGGTCATCGTGACCCAGAGCGCGCCGTTCACACTGCAGGGTTTCACGGGTTACTCCCGTGTTAAACCCTGCTAGTTACCTGGGTTGGATTGCCGGGTCACTCGACCCGGCGATCTAACCCTCTCCCCTTTTACACCAAGGAGCTACCCGGGTTAACCCTGCAATAACCCGTGTTTTAGCTCCGGTGTGAAAGGCGTATTAGTAACATCTATACTGTTACACATATTTTTAATAATTTTAGGGGGTACAGGATTATTTGCCATTTTTTTTCTTTTTTATCACACTATTTGCTATAAAAATTACCATGTCCAATTATGTTCAATTGGATAGCACGAGATCCAGAAGCACGCATACCTGTGTTTCTTAAAAAAATGTAGAACAGTCCATGACAATTATTACCGCACACAAATTGCGCACCTGATTGGCTATGTCCCTATAACAATAAACATGCATATTTTAGCTTAGTTTCTTGTCCTTTGATTTCTTACACTGGGCTTCACATGTTCATTACCAACAAGAAGCACCAACAAGAAGCACGCCTCATTTGTATGACCAATCACTGCATTCACTGAGAGCGATGTACAAATCAGTGGTGTATCTATAAGGAGTGCACTGTGCAGGATAGATCCCTCAGTGTGTGCCTTGCAACAGGTCCATTCCACTTTTAATATCTTCTACACTGGGAAGGTATGTTGTGTAGTTATCAGGTGATTGTGCGCTGCAGGGAGGAGCAACAGCACCAGGGGAAAGATTGTTTGGAAGGGAGGGGTAGGAGTTAGTAGTTTGCAAGACTCAATGACCTGCAAACATTCTTTGATGTGGGGAATAGGACTGGCACCTAAGAACAGCAGGTGGGTGGATCAGCAAGCCTCCTGAATGCAGCTGGAACAAGATAAAGTGAAAAAAATGTCACCTATTTAGCTTGTCCCTGCACAGGAGGACGGGGCCGAGCATCTGCTCTCTGACCTAATGGAACACTTACTTCTTCCGAGAGGGAGCTGTCGATCTTTCAAAGCGGGGGCAAAAGGGGCAGGGCGTGGGCGCGCAATAACGTCATCATGGCCCCACCCCCTTTTCACAATGCCATGATTAATGGCAATGTGAAGCAGGGGGCGAGGCCACGATGACGCGATTCAGTGCGAATTGTGACACAGGTATCGTGAGAGGCTTGCCTACCTTTCCGGGCGGCTGGGAGCGGCACCCGATTTTCGGGAGGCTCCCGGACGAATCAGGAGGGTAGGCAAGTATGCCTAATGGTCATGTGACCGCTCGAGCCTGCCTTTCGGTAGATTTTTTGGAAGCCTACTGATGGCAATCCCTGGCCTAGACTATATAATGAAGGAAGGTTTATCACTTCAAATACAAAGAAAGAAGACACTGACATGAATCTTTCCAAGTAACAAAAACATAGTTTGGATCAGTGCAATGAAGTAATGATATAAATTAGGGATGAGCGAGTTCAGATTTTCAAAATCCGAACCCCCCCTCGACCCCTCGACCCGAGCTGAGAACCGAGTCCGGGTCGAATTTTCCCCGCCAGACTCGGTTCCCAGAACGAGGCAAAACGTCATCATCCTGGTGTCGGATTCACGCGAGACCCGGACTTTGCACATTTCGCGCCTCCCGCCCTACCATCTTCACTCCAGTCCTGGAGAGGGTAGTGAGAGGACGTGTCTCTCTAGTGTCTGTGGGAAAGTGGCGTGGCGTGGCGACCTGCTCTGCTGTATCAGCCTGGGGGTGACCTGCTCTGCTGTATCAGTCTGGGGGTGATCTGCTCTGCTGTATCAGCCTGGGGGTGACCTGCTCTGCTGTATCAGTCTTGGGGTGACCTGCTCTGCTGTATCAGTCCAGTCCAGTGGTGCTGTGCTGTGCTGTATATTCAGTCCAAATAATTTTTACAGGGGCTGCCCTGTGTATTGTAGGGCTATGGTGCCCTGTGCTGTGTATTCACTCCAGTCTCCAAATAAAAAGGGGTGATTTAATTCATCCAAATAATTTTTACAGTGGTGATTCACTCCATAAAAATAATGGCGGACAAAAATTTGTAGGATAAAATAGGGAAAGATCAAGAACCAATTCCTCCTAGTGCTGAAGCTGCTGCCACTAGTCATGACATAGATGATGAAATACCATCCATGTCATCTGCCAAGGCCGATGCCCAATGTCATAGTAGAGGGCATGTAAAATCCAAAAAGCCAAAGTTCAGTAAAATGATCCAAAAAAATACATTTAAATCATCTGAGGAGAAACGTAAACTTGCCAATATGCCATTTACGACACGGAGTGGCAAGGAACGGCTAAGGTCTTTCCCTATGTTCATTGACTAGTGGTTCAGCTTCACATGACGATGGAAGCCCTCCTCCCGCTAGAAAAGTGAAAAGATTTTAGCTGGCAAAAGCACAGCGAAGAACTGTGCGTTCTAAGAAGATATCACAAATCTCCATGGAGAGTCCAAGTGTGGCGGTGGTTGTGATGCCTGACGTTCCCAACACTGGACGGGAAGAGGTGGCTCCTTCCACCATTTGCACGCCCTCTGCAAGTGCTGGAAGGAGCACCACAGTCCACTTGCTGATATTCAAATTGAAGATGTCACTGTTGAAGTACAACAGGATGAGGATACTGGTGTAGCTGGCGCTGAGGAGAAAGTTGATGAGGAGGATTCTGATGGTGATGTGGTTTGTTTAAATCAGGCATCGGGGGAGACAGTTGTTGTCCATGGGATATAAAAGCCCATCGTCATGCCTGGGCAGAAGACCAAACATTCCATCTCTTCGGTCTGGAATTATTTCTTTCCATATCCGGACAACAACTGTCTTGCCATATGTTGCGTATGTAAAGGTGTAATAAGTATTGGTAAGGATGTTAATCATCTAGGAACATCCTCCCTTATACGGCACCTGCAGCGCGTTCATAAAAAGTTACTGTCAAGTTCAGAAACTGTGGCTAAGACTGTAAGCAGTCCAGGGACACCTAAACCCAATTGTCCTGTTGTATCCAAGCACCTGCAAACCACACCGTCAACTCCCTCCTCGTCAATTTCCTCCTTAGTCAGGATCAGAAGTAGTCCTGCAGGCCATGTCACTGGCATGACTGACTCCTTTCCTATCCGGGATTCCTCTGGAGGAACCTGCATTGCTACGCCTCCTGCTGCTGCTGCTGTTGCTGCTGGGAGATGTTCATGATCCCAGAGAGGAAGTAGGAACACCACTACTTCTTTTACTAAGCAATTGACCTTCATACCTTGGTGGAGGATTACATCAGTGACAGCATCCAAATAGGCATGTCAGACAGTCCGTACATGTACTGGCAGGAAAAAAGGCAATTTGGAGGTCCCTGTACAAAATGGCTCTATTTTGCCTAAGTTGCCCCCCCTCCAGTGTGTACTCCGAAAGATTTTTTAGTGCAGCCGGTAACCTTGTCGGCGAAAGGCGTAGGAGGTTGCTTCCACAAAATGTGTAGAAGATGATGTTCATCAAAATGAATTATCAATTTTTCCGGGAAGACCAGCCTCCAGAACGTACAGAGGGACCTGTGGTGGTGGATTCCAGGGGAACAAATTAATACTCTGTGAGGATGTACACAACACTGACGAGGGTGAGGAATTGGTGGATGAGGATGAGGATGTCATCTTTTCTCTGCAGAGGCAGTTTGTGCAGGGACAGATTAATTGCCAGCTTGTTCTGTGGGGGCCCAAACGAACCAATCATTTCAGCCACAATCATGTGGCAGACCCTGGCGCTGAAATGATTGGTTTGTTAAAGTGTGCATGTCCTGTTTATACAACATAAGGGTGGGTGTGAGGGCCCAAGGACAATTCCATCTTGCACCTCTGTTTTTTCTTTGCATTATGTACTCTTTGGGGCCTAGTTTTTCAAACTGCCATCCTGTCTGCCACTGCAGTGTCTCTCCTAGATGGGCCACGTGTTTGTGCCGCCCACTTGTGTCACTTAGCATAGTCATCCAGCTACCTCGGTGCAACCTTTTGGCCTAAAAACAATATTGTGAGGTGTTCAAAATACACTGGAAATGAGTGGAAATTAATGTTAGTGAGGTTAATAATAGTGTAGGAAAAAAAAAAAAAATTCTGTGATTTTAGCTTTTTTTTTTGCCTTTTCCAAATAAATACAGATCCAAAACACAAAACCCAGAACCCAATACACGGAAGGGTGGTTTTGGCAAAAACAGATCCAAATCCAAAACCAAAACACAAAAAGTGGCCGGTGCACACCCCTAATATATATATAATATCATGAAGAGCATCCGCAGATGAGGCACAACTATAGCCCCAGATGGTACGAAAGAGAAAGAACATCTGTTGACTTGATCAAAATTTGGACAAAAAAATAGTAAGATAGAGATAATCATTTGATGTCGCTAGCTATTGTCGTCTGGCGCACCCAGGAGAAAAGAATAAAAGCATTAATCTATAAAACAAACTGAACGCTCCTCCTCTGAGGTACAGTATATATAATAGTCACTCCAAGGACCAGCAAAATCTTCTCAAAACAATTCCAAACTTTCTCCGATGAAAACGGTCTCTTTAGAATTTTCCTTTAGGATATATACTTGGATATTGCTTGTTTCAACAGATTCCAAATGCACCCCTTCAGTGTCAGACAGCACCTCAAAGAATCACAATAAGGGATCTCCCATTGGGAAATACTGTCACATTCATTTTTTCGTTCAGCAAAAAAAATGCACATCACATACAATTGTCACAGATGAAAACAGGATGGCAGCGTACCAGAAAAAACCTTTTCAGAAAGGCACAGTGATAGGCATTTGGGGTGATAATGCTACCCCAAAGCAGTTCACCTTCCCTGCAGAGTGACAGGTTCCTTCCAGGTTACAGAACCTGAAAGACATTGCAAAATTATCTGTTCTAGGAACCCTTAAAGATTTGAACTAGGGATGTGTATCTCCTTCGTGTGTTGGATCTAGATCTGGTTTTGCAAAACCACCCTTGCGTGTTTTGGTTTTGGATCTGGATCTTTTTTCAAAAAATGATTAAAAAAAAACAGTCATTTCCAGTCAATTTTGACCACCTCACAGCTCACAATATTGATTTTTTTTTCTAGGTTAGGCCTACTGCCAAAATGTTGTATCCAGCTAGCTTGGTGACTAAACTAAGTGACAGGAGTGGGCGGCACTAACATGGGGCCATTTTTAAAAAATGAAAGATGCCCCTTTTTATTATACCCCTTTTACACCGGAGCTAAAACCCGGGTTTTTGAAGGGTTAACCCGGGCAGCTCCCTGGTGTAAAAGGGCAGAGGGTTGGATCACCGGGTCGAGTGACCCGGCAATCCAACCCAGGTAACTAGCAGGGTTTAACACGGGCGTAGCCCGTGAAACCCTGCTATGGGAACAGCGCACTCCGGGTCACGAAGACCTGGAGTGCGCTGCTAGCCGGCCGATTGGTCCGGCTTCAGTGGTGCTTATAGATGACGTCATCTCCAAGCGTCCACTTTCACTCCGCAAAAGCCGGGTCTATGCAGACCCGACTGCGGTGTGAACGGCGCTGACTCGGGAATATCCCGAGTCAGTGCCGGCAAAATTCCGGGTCTGATCCGGATAGGAACTTTGTTCCAACTCCGGGTCAGACCCGGAATTTAGGTGGAAAAGGGGTATTATATATATATATAGATATATATATTATATATATATATGTATATCGTAGAATAAGCCTGGCACTCAGGATGATGAAAGTGAAAATACGGGTGCCATCCTAAATGAATGTATACATGAAATCCTTCTGGCTAGGATGCGCTCCCAGCACAATACAAAAGGAAGGCGGCACTCCATGTATTGTGCTGGGAGCGCATCCTAGCCAGAAGGATATATATATATTATTTTTTTGTCCAGAACTTGGGGCCCGGAGCACCCCTGACCGAGGCAGCAGCGATTGTTGAATTTCTATCGCAGCATTGTGGAGAGTGTCCTCACCTATGGGATTGCCATATGGTTTGGGATCTGCACTGCTGCAGAACGTAAGGCTCTGGATCGGCTGGTTAGGATGCTGGTTAAACAATTGGTGCTGTGCTACCATGCTCCCAGGAGATCTATGTAAAGAGAGTCCTGAAGAAATGAAAATCAATTGTGGAAGATCCCAGCCATCCAAACCATGCGATCTTTGAGTGGTTACCATCAAACAGGCGTCTTAGAGCAGGGGTCTTCAACCTAGGCCCTCCAGCTGCTGTGGAACTACACATCCCAGCATGCACTGCCATAGTTTTAGCATGCTGTTATATCAAAAAGGTGGTAGTGCATGCTGGGATGTGTAGTTCCACAGCAGCTGGAGGGCCAATGTTGAAGACCCCTGTTTTAGAGACTTAGAGACTTACAATCGCGCACAAAACGGTTGCATAGTAGTTTTTTTCCCTAGTTCTGTACGTATGTTAAACGTAATGATCTCTGATTCTGATTGTTTTTTTTATATTTTTATATTTGTAAAGTAACTGCCATTTGTCTTATTACATAGTAATGTGCCAAGTATGGTTTTTCGTAGACATCACTTGTACGGTTAATGACATAAAGTATTCTATTCTATTCTATTCTATTCTAGTCATGCAGTTCACATTTCCACCACTAGGGAGAAGCAGAACTCCAGTCATACAGAATGTTTGTATTACATCAAGTTAATGTAAAACATATTTCTATGCCGAACACAGCATCTGATGGTAGTGAGCAGTCTGAGGCCAGAAATGTGAATCCTGGGCTACAATGAAAGTTCCAGGTGCAAAACATAAACATCTGAGAAATATCCAAGCTATCAACATCAGTTTTTATGAATAATAAATAATATCTGGATGTAAATTGCTTTGATATCCTTGTGACACACAGGTTGGGGGCAATTGCCCTGTGTTTCTCATTGCAGATTATTTTTTCTAAAAAAAAAAAGTTATTTATTTTTAATTTTTAGTTCTATTTTATTTACTATGAACACCGGACATTGTAACAATTTTACAAATCAGATATAGCTTGGTCATATGCATTATTTCCATGTAACGGTATATTCTACCTAAAATAAAAGCTTACTTTATGTGAAAAAAAAAATACTATAAAAAGTATAGATGCAAACATCTCAGCCACTTACAGTATTTGAAAAAAAAAATGATAGCGGGGGCAGATTGTTTGGCTATGCACATCATATACATTGGCGTACAGAGGGCCTGATTCAGACCCGGTCGCAAGCGCTGAGTGCTCGCAACTAGGGGTGAGCGGGTTCGGATTTCTGAAATCCGAACCCCCCCGAGTCCCCCCGATCCGAGGCCGATCTGAGTCAGGCTTGACTTTTCCCGCCTGACTCAGATCTGAAATCGAGGCAAAACGTCATCATCCCGCCTTCCGGGTCTCACGGGTTTTGGATTCTATATAAGGTACCCGCGTCGGCGCCATTTTCTCACTCGGCTGTGGACAGTGAAGAGGGAGGGTGGGAGTTAGGGCTGGCTGGGCTGTGTAGTGTAGTGTAGTGTAGTGCAGTGTAGTGCTGTGCTGTGCTGTGCTGTGCTGCTGTTGCCCATAGGGACTGTGTCCACTCCTCCAAAGTCCATAGGGGCTGGCTGTGCTGTGCTGCTGTTGTCCATAGGGGCTGTGTCCACTCCTCCAAAGTCCATAGGGGCTGGCTGTGTTGTGCTGTGCTGCTATTGTCCATAGGGGCTGTGTCCACTCCTCCAAAGTCCATAGGGGCTGGCTGGACTGTGTTGTGCAGTCAGTTGTCCATAGGAGCTGTGTCCACTCCAAAGTCCTGTGCAGTGTCCCGGTCCTAAAGGGGTGCTGTAGTGTTGTCCAGGGGGTGTTCTGTCCATCAGGGGTGCTCCCCCCAAGTGCAAAAAAAAAAAAAATTTTCTGTTTGTGAATTGTGTGCGCAGTAACCGCACGTGCATCAACAAAGTAGCGCCAAGCGTGCGCCTGTGTCATAAGTAAAGGGCCAGCTGGCTTGACTGTTAAAGGGTGCTGTAACCCCCAAAGTGCACTCCAAACCAAATCAAAAAATATTTTCTATGTTTGTGAATTGTGTGAACTGTGGCTGCACGTGCATCAACAAAGGAGCAGCGCCAAGCGTGCGCCTGTGTCCCATAAGTAAAGGGCCGGCTGGCTTGTCCGTTAAAGGGTGCTGTAACCCCCAAAGTGCACTCCAAAAAAAATAAAAAAACTAATATATTTTTGTGTTTGTGAATTGTGTGCGCAGTAGCCGCATGTGCATCAACAAAGTAGCGCCAAGCATGCGCCTGTGTCATAAGTAAAGGGCTGGCTGGCTTGACCGTTAAAGGGTGCTGTAACCCCCAAAGTACACTCCAAAAAGAAAAAAAATTTTGTGTTTGTGAATTGTGTGCGCAGTAGCCGCACGTGCATCAACAAAGTAGCGCCAAGCTTGCGCCTGTGTCATAAGTAAAGGGCCGGCTGGCTTGACCATTAAAGGGTGCTGTAACCCCCAAAGTGCACTCCAAACCAAATAAAAAAATATTTTCTGTGTTTGTGAATTGTGTGCACTGTGGCTGCACGTGCATCAACAAAGGAGCAGCGCCAAGCGTGCGCCTGTGTCCCATAAGTAAAGGGCCGGCTGGCTTGTCCGTTAAAGGGTGGTGTAACCCTCAAAGTGCTTTCCACAAAAAATAAAAAATTCTCCTTTTTTTCTGTGTTTGTGAATTGTGTGGGCTGTAGCTGCACCTACATCCTCAAAGCAGCAGCGCCAAGCATGCGTCTGTCTGTTAAAGGGTGGTGTAACCCCCAAAGTGCACTCCAACAAAAATAAAACATTTTCTTCTGTCTTTGTGAATTGTCTGCACTGTACGTGCATTCTCAAAGCAGCAGCGACAAGCGTGCGTCTGTCTGTTAAAGGGTGGTGTAACCCACAAAGTGCACTAGTGTCCAATAAAAAATTATTTTCTGTGTTTGTGTGCGCCTTAGCCGCACGTATATATCAATATAACATAAATGGAGGACCAAACTTTCTCCAATAAAAATAAAATAGGGAAAGATCAAGAACCACTTCCTCCTAGTGCTGAAGCTGCCACTAGTCATGACATAGACGATAACATGCCATCAACGTCGTCTGCCAAGGCCGATGCCCAATGTCATAATAGAGGGCACATACAATCCCAAATGACAAAGTTCAGGAAAAAGACCTTAAAAAAAACATTTAAATCATCTGAGGAGAAACGTAAACTTGCCAATATGCCATTTACGACACGGAGTGGCAAGGAACGGCTAAGGTCTTTCTCTATGTTCATGACTAGTGGTTCAGCTTCACATGACGATGGAAGCCCTCCTCCCACTAAAAAAATCAAACGAGTTAAGCTGGCAAAAGCACAGCAAAGAACTGTGCGTTCTAAGAAGATATCACAAATCCGAAAGGAGAGTCCAAGTGTGGTGGCGGTTGCGATGCCTGATCTTCCCAGCACTGGACGGGAAGAGGTGGCTCTTTCCACCATTTGCACGCCCCCTGCAAGTGCTGAAAGGAGCACCCACAGTCCACTTGCTGATATGCAAATTGAAGATGTCACTGTTGAAGTACAACAGGATGAGGATACTGGTGTAGCTGACGCTGAGGAGTTGGCGAGGAGGATTCTGATGGTGATGTGGTTTGTTTAAATCAGGCTCCAGGGGAGACAGTTGTTGTCCGTGGGATGAAAAAGCCCATAACGGTCATGCCTGGGCAGAAGACCAAACATTCCACCTCTTTGGTCTGGCAATATTTCTATCCAAATCCGGACAACAACTGTCTTGCCATATGTACCATATGTAAAGGTGAAATAAGTAGGGGTAGGGATGTTAACCACCTAGGAACATCCACCTGCAGCGTGTTCATAAAAAGTTACTGTCAAGCTCAGAAACTTTGGGTAAGACCGTAAGCAGTCCAAGGACACCTAAATCCCGTTGTCCTGTTGTATCCAAGCGCCTGCAAACCACACCGTCAACTCCCTCCTCGTCAATTTTCTCCTTAGTCAGGATCGGAAGTAGTCCTGCAGGCCATATCACTGGCATGACTGACTCTCCTATCCGGGATTCATCCGGCGGATCCTGCATTGCTTCGCCTACTGCTGCTGCTGCTGCTGTTGCTGCTGCTGGGAGTCATTCATCATCCCAGAGAGGAAGTAGGAACACCACTACTTTTACTAAACAATTGACCCTCCAACAGTCCTTAGCGAGGAGGATGAAGTACGACAGCAGTCATCCTGAAGCAAAACGTATAACTGAGGCCTTGACTGCTATGTTGGTGTTAGACGTATCCGCCATTAGTGCAGTGGGATTTAGACAATTGATGGAGGTAGTGTGTTCCAAATTCCGTCTAGATTCCACTTCACTAGGCAGGCGATACCGAGACTGTACAGAAACGTCAGAAAAAGTGTCCTCAGTGTCCTGAAAAATGCAGTTGTACCCAATGTCCACTTAACCACGGACATGTGGACAAGTGGAACAGGGCAAACTAAGGACTATATGACTGTGACAGCCCACTGGGTAGATGTATCACCTTACGCAGCAACAACAGCAGCGTCACCAGTAGCAGCATCTCAGAAATGCCAGCTCGTTCCAAGGCAGGCTACACTGTGTATCACCGGTTTCAGTAAGAGGCACACCACCGACAACCTCTTAGAGAAACTGAGGGAAATCATCGCCCAGTGGCTTACCCCACTTAGACTGTCCTGGGGATTTGTGATATCTGACAACGCCACCAATATTGTGCGGGCATTACATCTGGGCAAATTCCAGCACGTCCCATGTTTTGCTCACACAATAAACTTGGTGGTGCAGAATTTTCTGAAAAGCGACAGGGGCATGCAGGAGACGCTTTGGGTGGCCCGAAAAATTTCTGGCCACTTTTGCCATTCAGCGACTGCGTGCTGAAGACTGGAGCGCCAGCAAACACTCTTGAACCTCCCCGCCATCACTTAAAGCAAGAGGTTGTGACGCAGTGGAACTCAACCCTCTATATGCTTCAGAGGATGGAGGAGCAGAAAAAGGCCATTCAAGCCTATACATCCATCTATGACATAGGCAAAGGAGGGGGTATGCACCTGACTTAAGCGCAGTGGAGAATGATTTCCGTGTTGTGCAAGGTTCTCCAGCCCTTCGAACTTGCCACACGTGAAGTCAGTTCAGACACTGCCAGCTTGAGTCAGGTCATTCCCCTCATCAGGCTTTTGCAGAAGCAGCTGGAGAAAGTGAAGGAGGAGCTAAGATGGAGCGATTCCGCTCGGCATGTGGGACTTGTGGATGAAGCCCTTCATTCGCTTTGCCAGGATTCCAGGGTGGTCAATCTGTTGAAATCAGACCACTACATTTTGGCCACCGTGCTCGATCCTAGGTTTAAAGCCTATGTGCTGTCTCTCTTTCCGGCCGACACAAGCCTGCAGAGGTTCAAAGACCTGCTGGTGAAAACACTGTCAGCTGAAGTGGAACATGACACGTCAACAGCTCCTTCTTCATTTTCTCCCGCAACTGGGGCTGCCAAGAAAAAACTTAGGTATCCTAAGCAACCCGCTGGCGGTGATGCAGGGCAGGCAGGACCAAGTTTGGACATCTGGTCCAGACTGAAGGACCTGGCAACAATTTCTGACATGTCTACTGTCACTGCATATGATACTGTCACCATTGACAGAATGGTGGAGGATTACATCGGTGACAGCATCCAAGTAGGCATGTCAGACGGTCCGTACCTGTACTGGCAGGAAAAAGAGGCAATTTGGAGGCCCCTGTACAAAATGGCTCTATTTTACCTGAGTTGCCCCCCCTCCAGTATGTACTCCGAAAGAGTGTTTAGTGCAGCCGGGAACCTTGTCAGCGAAAGGCGTAGGAGGTTGCTTCCACAAAATGTGGAGAAGATGATGTTCATAAAAATGAATTATCAACTCTTCCAGGGGGACCAGCATCCAGAACGTACAGAGGGACCTGTGGTGGTGGATTCCAGCAGGGACGAATTAATACTCTGTGAGGATAAGGTTGTACACAACACTGAAGAGGGTGAGGAATCGGTGGATGAGGAGGATGAGGACGACATCTTGCCTCTGTAGAGCCAGTTTGTGCAGGGACAGATTAATTGCCAGCTTGTTTTGTGGGGGCCCAAACAAACCAATCATTTCAGCCACAGTCGTGTGGCAGACCCTGGTGCTGAAATGATTGGTTTGTTAAAGTGTGCATGTCCTGTTTATAGTACAACATAAGGGTGGGTGGGAGAGCCCAAGGACAATTCCATCTTGCACCTCTTTTTTTTCTTTGCATTATGTACAGTTTGGGGCCTAGTTTTTCAAACTGCCATCCTGTCTGCCACTGCAGTGTCACTCCTAGATGGGCCACATGTTTGTGCCGCCCACTCGTGTTGCTTAGCATAGTCATCCAGCTACCTCGGTGCAACCTTTTGGACATAAAAACACTATTGTGAGGTGTGAGGTGTTCAGAATAGACAGGAAATGAGTGGAAATTAAGGTTATTGAGGTTAATAATAGCATAGGAGTAGAAAAAGCAACAAATTCTGTGATTTTAGCTGTTTTTATGCTTTTTTAAAAAAAAAATACAGATCCAAAACACAAAACCCAGAACCCAAAACAGGGAAGGGTGATTTTGGCAAAACCAATCCAGATCCAAAACACGAAGAAAGATCCAGATCCAAAACCAAAACACAAAACACGAAAAGTGGCCGGTGCACACCCCTACTCGCAACTGGGTCGATGGTGGCCCAGAGAGCATGCGCACGATGGGCAATCTGTCGCTCCGGGTCTCGCACCAAAGGAGGTGTGCTGTTGATGTTGAGTGACAGCACGCCCCCTTTGGTGGGTGGGTCGGGGGAGTGGCTGCTCAGATGGAGGCATTCCCATGGCAACGCCTACCGTTTGGGGGCGGCCCCACTGACATCACAAGTGATGTCAGTGGGAGAGCTTCCGGCTCTGTTTGAGCTGAAAGCTCTCTGGGGCTTGCAGCCATGAGACCCTACCACAAGGGTCTAGTCGCAAGCCCGATGGTCTTGACCATCGCGACCATCATCCTGGCCACTCGCATTAGCTGTGGGTGGCAACAGGAGGCCTCTCCATTTAAAAAAAAAAGACGCCCTGATTCAGAGCGAGCGCTCTGGGAGGAGGCGTGGCTATGATGACATCACCGGACCACGGCCACGCTTCCTCCCCAGGGGCGCAGAGAGGGGGGGGAGCGGGTACACATTACCCGGGCCCGGGCTTCCTGAGGCGCCTGGCGGGGGCCTGGGTTCGGCGCTGTCCCCCCCCCCTCCCTCACAGCAGCACTGAACTGCAGTGGCAGCCACAGCAGTCTCCTATGCCTGTCAGTGGGGGGGGGAGCGATCACACTGATCGCACCCCCTCTGGCTTTGAGCAGGGCTGAGGGGGCTCAGAGACCCCCCTCCCCAGCGCACAGCGCTGCTTCACGGAGCTACTAAGCTTTTTTGGGGGGGGGCGTGGCTATACCTCCCATGATTAGGCCACACCCCCTGTTACCTGGGCCCGCCGCGGCTCTTGGTGGGCCTGTTCCTCCCAGCTTCAGTGAGGAGAGATGTAGCGGTGCCCCAGGCTCAGGAGGAGGTAATTATTACATGGCTGGGGGGTGTAAGTATTATGGGGCAGGTTGGGGGCCCAAGGAAATTTTGCTATGAGTCCCCCATACCACTGGTTACGCCCCTGCCAGTGAGTGAGGAGCGCAGGTATCAGCTACAGTGATAGTCACTCAGCCCCCACCGGTGACACCCTCCCTGAACCAATGATATACAATAGTTAATACTTAACATAGGAGGGAGCAGAAATACCTTACCTTCCAAAAAGACAACAGAGACAGTCACTAACAAACCTACTGCTGCAACACGGTCAGCAGCTTAAGATTGATACCTAACGTCTAAGCCAATCTGTCAGGTGTCCTCGACCAAATTGCCTTGTGAAAGTCTGCAGAGAGCATAGCCTAAAACAGCAGGACAACTATTTTAAATTAGAGATGAGCAGGTGCGGCTCTCTGAGAAGTGCAGTGTATTCATAAAAAATTTGGAAAAACAGTGTAATATTCAACACGTGACACAGTAAGTGGTAGCGCAGTGTATTCATAAAAATTTTTGTGACACTCTAAGTGGTAGGGCAGTGTATTATTCATAAAAAATATTGTGACACTGTAGGTCATTGATACTGCAGTGTACAGTAATATTTAAAATTGGTACAAATTGTCATGTGAGCTGTACCCCACTTCATTCGTGTTTGTTGATATGGAGAACGATCACTTGAGAGGACAGCAGAAACAACATACTAGTGCTGGAGATGCTGCCAGTGCCACCAGTCATGATGATACTAGTCCATCTACGTCATCTACTAAAGCCGTTGCCCTAGGGCATACAGGGCTTAAGCAAGGGCATCTAAAATCAAAGAACCAATCTTTTACGTTGGTAAAGAAAAAAAACATCAAAAGGAAAGTTATCTGTAGAAAGACATAAAACTGGCAATATGCCTTTCACCACACAAAGTGGCAAGAAAAGGTTAGGGCCTTGACCTTTATTTATGACTGGTGGTTCTGTCTCTTATGATGATGTAAGCCCTTCTCCCTGTAGATGTTTAAGAAAAATGAAAATGTTAAGGCACAGGAACCAACTGTGCGCTCAGAAATATCACCAATACTGCTGCTGCTGGGAGTGGATCTTCAACGGTACCAGGAAGACTACTAGTAGTAGTTAAAAAGAAACAATTGACTGTTAAACAATCCTTTGCAAGGGGGAGCAAGTATGACAGCAGTCACCCAGTTGCACAGCGGATCACTGACGCCATACCATCTATGGTAATTGATTAGGGTTGGTGGTCAGTGCTCCTACAAAGGGTGTCTGTTGCACCACTAGTTGCTACCTTGAGGAGTGTCCTTAACTCCCTATATCAGAGAAAATAAGCAAATAGAAAGGAGGGAAGCACTCTGTGGTGGGTGTGTTGGTAATAGCCGGTAATCTAAGTGGAAAATAGACTAGTGTGAACTAGCTTATTATGGCATGGGTGTTCATATGGAGTAACTGGAATACTCTCATATGTGGTACGTTAGAATACAGGATTGTATAGTGGATCTGGTCGGCAAAAACTTGAGGCTGAAGCTTATTAATGGAGTTATAAAGTCTAAAAAGTCTATATGAATCTGGTGGGCAAAAACTGTTGGCTGGGAGATCAGCACATGTGTTAAGAGGGTGGTAAGACATCTGATGCTGGTGATTGTTCCAAAAATTGTGGAGACTTGGTGAGCAATAACTTTCGCTGAGTGTTCCTCGGGATTTGTGATTTCTGCTAATGCCACCAATATTGTGAGAGCATTACAGCAGGATGAATTCCAACATGTCCCATGTTTTGCTCACACAACTCAACTTGGTAGTGCAAATTTTTTTTTTTTAAATTACAGGGCCGTGCAGGAGATGGTCCCTATGGCCCGCAAAATTTCTGGACATTTTCGTCATTCAGCAGATGCATGTTGAAGATTTCAGCACCTGCAAGAAATGTTGAATTTGCCCTGTAACCAGCTGGAGCATGAGTTAGTTAAAAGGTGGAACTCCACTCTTTATATTGTTCAGTGGATGGAGAAACAGCAAAAAGCCATGCCCAAAAGATGCAAAGAGCTGTTTGTAAGGAGATTGTCAGCTCAAGCGACACGTGATGCAGCGTTGGCTCCTTCTTCAGTTTCTCCAGCAAGTGCGGTTGCCAGGAAAAAACTAAACTTTCCTCCAAAAATACCCACTGGTAATGCAGATTAGTCAACACAACCAGGTTTTGACATCTGGTTGGGTCTAAAGGTGTGTACACACTGGGCGATTTAACTGAGCGATTGCACGATTACGACATCGTAATCGTGCAATCGCTCAGTAATCGCACACAAATCACGCAATGTGCGCTCCCGCTAGTCGTTCCCGACATTGTCCATCGCCTGAACATGCAGGCCAATCTGTCGATAACGACAGATTGGCTATGTTCAGGAATGATGGAGGGTGCCTACACTGAATGACTGATCGTTCAGTGTAGGCACTACAAGGGAACAGGAATGGCGGTACGATTACAATGTCGTAATCGTACTGTCTTTCCTAATCGCCCAGTGTGTACACACCTTAAAAGAATTGCCTGCAATTAATGAGGACTATTTTAATGATAGCATCCAAATAGGCATGTCAGACAGTCCATTTCACTACTGGCAGGAAAAAAAGGCAATTTGGTGGCCCTTGCAAAAACTGGCTTTGCTTTACTTGAGCTGCCCACCCTCCAATGTGTACTTAGAAAGAGTTTTCAGCACAGCCGGAACCTTGTCAGCGATTGGCGTAGGAGGCTACATCATCAAAATTAACGACAAATTTAACGAGTTACCTCCATGTACATCCAAAAACTATAGAGGCATCTGAGGGTAATGGTGGATTCCAGCGCGGACAAATTAATATTATGTGAAGAAGATGATGTACACACTGGAATTGGATGATGATGGTGACAACATCTTGCCTCTGTAAAGCCAGTTTGTGCATGGAGAGATCATTGCCAGCAATGTCAGCTGCCCATTGGTATTGTAGCTTGTTTTGTTGGGCCCCAAACTAACCAATCGTCACAGCCACAATTGGTAGTCCCTGTCGCTGAAGTGATTATTTAGTCAAACTGTCCTGTTTACTTTATACAACATAAGGGTGAGTGGAAGGGCCCAAGGACCAGGGCCGGGTTCACCATAAGGCAACCTAGGCACCCGCCTAGGGCCAGTCAAGTTCCAAGGGGCCCGTGGAGAGATCCCCACCCCTCGGAATCTGGCCCTGAAGTGAATCCGCTGAGCTGTGCTTTGAAGTTGAACTGCTGCTGCTACTGGCACCGGGCCAGAGAGGAGACACACAGCAGCAGCAGCAGCACGGTCTGGGGTCCTGCCCCTACTATGCGCGTGTGAACTGCTGCACTCACACCTCTCCTCTGTGGTCTCCTCTGCGTCCCCCACTCTCCGCAGTGTAGCATAGCCAGCGCCACCTCCCCGCAGCATCTAGCGAGCCGCAGCCAGCCGCCCCCTTCGGCAGTCGCACACAGGTGAGTGCAGCCGTCTTCCTCCTCCATTACTCCCCCCTCCGCAGTGTGGCAAGCAGCCTCCTCCGGCTCCAAGCCTCCAACCACCTCCCCCCGCAATGAAGCAAGCAGCCTCCTCCGGCTCCAACCACTGGTGTTCTACCAGGTGCAGACACAGTTAGGTAAGTTTAACTGAAAACTTATTCTTAAAGTGTTAAACTGCACAGCTTTATCTAGCTGTGTTTTATATATATATATATATATATATATTATATATATATACAGTATATATATATATATATATATATATATATATATATACTGTGTGTAAATATATATATGTATATAGATATATATACTGTCTATATACATACTATATGTGTATTAAAATACTGTATATATATATATATATATATATATTCACTGAGTCTACCTCTGTTCATCCCCTTGTCTCACCATGTTCTTCCCCTTTCCTCCCTTCTCCCTCTGTTTGTCCCCCTCTCCTCCTGTCTCACTCTGTCCCCCATTCCTCCCACTTTACATTGCAGGCTTGCAAAAGGAGGTCCTTGTCCACTCACTTAAAATTTTCACACTACAACTGTTAAGGCCCCCATACACAGTACGATTTTTTACACGACGTGCACGATTTCGATCAATCATAACGATCAATTGTGCACATCATGTGTTGTTTAAGTATGCATACGATGTGCGTCCACGCAGTCGTAAAGCTGGATCATATAGATCTTACTTCAAAACAGTAAGATCTACGATCTGGAGTATAATTTGTAATACACTTCTATGCATCGTATTGGAAGACCGTAACGATCAGTCGCACAGCATTTGACCACATCCTATGAAGAATATCAAGGGAAATCGTACTACACATCTTACCAACTTTGAATCGCACCGTGTATGGGGCCTTTTATGTGTGCGCTTGTGCGCAAGTAGTATTAATCTGGGTCATATTTGATGTTTTGCCTTGCTCTCATGTTTTTTTTAAATTAGTGTTTTCAGTGTGTATTTGATGATTACACCTACTGCAAGAACTGCCTATATTACAATGGTGTCTGGAGCAAGTTAAACACACACACACTATCTATCTATCTATCTATCTATCTATCTATCTATCTATCTATCTATCTATCTATCTATCTATCTATGTTGTGTGTATATAATTTGACATGTGTATATAATTTGATGTGTGTATCTTGCTCCAGTGATACCTACTGTAATATATGCACAGGATTGTTTGAGGGTGGTGGGCCCCAAACTGGTATCTTGCCTATAGCCCCACGAGGTCTAAATCTGGCTCAGCCAAGGACAATTCCATCTTGCACCTCTTTTCTTTGCATTATGTGCTGTTTGGGGCATTGGTACCTGACATTTTTAATTTTATAGTTTATTAAACTGCCATCCTGTCTGCCACTGCAGTGCCACTCTGTGCCATGTTGGAAGCTGAACTGCCGCATGTCAGAGCCGCCTACTGCTGTCGCTTAGCTTATTCAGACAGCTAGTGAGATGCAACCTTTTGGCCTAAACTGGATGAAATCAATATTGTGAGCTATGAGGTGATCAAAACTGGCTGGAAATGACTGGAAATAAATGTTATTGAGGAAATAATACTGTAAGAACAAAAACAGGCCCACATGATGTCATTTCAGCTGTTTTTATGATGTCTTAGAAAAAAAATAAATCCAAAACTAACACACGCAAGGGTGATTTTGTAAAATCAAATCCAGATCCAAAACCTTGAAGGAGATACAGATCCAAAACCAAAACACGGGGGTTGGTGCACATCCCTATTTTAAATACTTCAAGCAGTTGTAGGCATTACCTCATGCTGTAAAGGTGCCCATACATGGGGTGATTTTTAACACGATTTTGTCAGTTTCTACAGGTTGGACATAACAATCGTTTGAAAATAGATGTATTTTGAGTCTTCTGCGACCCCATTGCACATCCCCGCCTTTGTCTAGTTGGATTGCAGATCAAATGGTTTTGCAAAGAGATCCCAACCGATCGTGCACGATGTGACACACTGCTATGCATCTTATCCTATGAACGTAACGATCAATCTTACACCATTTGACCACATCTTATGAAAAATTTCAAGGGAAGAAATTCAAGGGCAATCGTCCAACTCATCTTACCAACTTTGAATCTTACCGTGTATGGGGGCCTTAAGAGCTGAGAATAGAAACATTGGGCCTGATTCAGACCCACTCGCGAGCGGCTGTCCGCTCGCAAGTGGGTCGATGTTATGCACTGAGCATGCGCACAACGGAGGGAGCTCCGTCGTGCGCATGCGGCAGATGCGACGAGCGAAGGAAAGTCCTTCACTCGTTGTGTCTGATCAAAGGGGGTGTGCTGTCGATGTTGATTGACAGCACGACCCCTTTGGTGGGCGTGCCGGGGGCGTGCCTCCCTGACGGGGGCGTTCCCACGGGAACGCCTCCCGTCAGAAGCCGGCCCACTGACATCACTAGTGTCTGATAGAGCCAAAATCACTCCGGAGCTTGCGGTTGAAAACTTCAACCGCAGGCTCCGGCTCGCAGTTTCGATGGTCGCGATGGTCACGACCATCGCGGCTATCAAAATGCACGCTCGTATAGGCTGTGGGTGGTGACCCACAGCTATACGAGCGTCCAGGAGGACGCTCCATTTTCATGGAGGGTGGCCCTGATTCAGAGCGTGCGCTCTGCTCAGAGCGTACGGCTCTGAATGAGGGCCATTGTATTTAATAATTGCAGTTCTGTAGGAAAGATACAGACTTACAAAAAAGTAACTCTCCTTAGCTACTCTTCACTAACTAGAAAGATTAACCATGGAAGATATATAGGAAAGCTTTCTTGATGTCTTTAACCTGGGCAACATATCGCAATAGAGCTATAACATTGAAGCAATAACTCTCATAAAACGGTAGGGATATTATTGCAGTATCTTTTATGTACACCACCTAAATAAAGCAAAATGAACTTATGGTGCGTACACACAGTACAATATCTATGATCGATATGAACGATAACGATATCGTTCAATGATATCTCAATCATATTGTTAATTTTTATGATGTGAACGACCAACGATGTGAGTTCCCGCATGATATCTATGATCGTCCACACATGCAGGCCAACTTGCAGGATATCGTCAACTTTGCCTGTTCAGAGATGTGGCAGGTGGTACAGATCGTACCATGGACCTGATTCAGAGTTGGGAATAGAGGGCCTGATTCAGACCCGGTCACAAGCGCTGTGCGCTCGCAACTGGGTCGATGGTGGCCCAGAGCGCATGCGCACGACGGAGCCGGCTACGTCGTGCACATGAGTGAGACCCGGATAGCGACGGGCAATCCGTTGCTCTGGGTCTCGCACCAAAGGGGGCGTGCTGTCGATGTTGAGTGACAGCTCGCCCCCATTGGTGGGTGGGCCGGGGGGGGGGTGGTTGCCCAAACGGAGGCGTTCCCATGAGAACGCCTACCGTTTGGGGCCAGCCACACTGACATCACTTGAGAGATTCCGGCTCTATTAGAGCCGAAATCTCTCTGGGGCTTGCGGCCACGAGACCCTACCACAAGGGTCTCATTGCAAGCCCGATGGTCGCGATGGTCTTGTCCATCGCGACCATCATCATGGCCGCTCGCTATAGCTGTGGCCGTTCTAAAAAAAATAAAAACCCGGCCCTGATTCAGAGCGACCGGGTCTGAATCAGGGCCAGAGTGAGATATCTCTCTCAACTGATCATCTTGGTGAGACCATGCTGCACTGCAGGTGGGGCAGATGTAAAATGTGCAGAGAGATTTAGATTTGGGAGGAAGGTGTCCAAACTTAAATTGTAAATTGTATTGTATAAATCTTAATTGTATAGTAATAATAAAGCTGTGCAGTATTTGTGGGCTACATGTAAAAGCAGCCAGTATTTACCCTACATGCAAACAAATAATTATGTATTTACACCCCCTTGCATTGTAACATGGTTTGTCCAGGTACACAGTTAAGTGCTATCTCTCTATTCCCAACTCTGAATCAGGCCCTGTGTGTGTGTAGCTTTACAGTTAGTATTGAGTAGCAAACATGCTAGGGGAAGGGATAATACAATGGGACCTTAAACAAAACAAAGTGTATTTGTTGCAAAGATATTATATTGCTTTGATTTATTAGTTTAGGACTGTATAAAAGTGTGTCTATGCATCATATGTTATGTAAGCCAAATAGTAGTTAGAGACAGTGATATCAGTTGTTTAGTAAGCACATTGTAGGAAACTTGCAGAGCTGGTAGGAATGCAGTGAGATATGGATATGAGAAGGCTGCTTGTGTGTTATAACTGTAAAAAGCGGGTTAAATGATGTACGGTGTTTCCCCTTCCCCCCCCACCCCCACAAAGCATAACCAGCCCCGGACTGGTCAGCCAGTCCTGGTTCCAAGAATTATGGGGAACAAAACGAGTAGAATTCCACTGGGGCAGTCCTGGTTTTAAATACAGGGGGGGGGGAATTGTGTAGGAGTCCCCCTATATTTAAAACCAGCACCAGACCCAAACCGACCGGAGTGTAATGCCACAGCCAGGAGACCCTATTACTGGGTCTCCATGGCCAAAGCATTCTCACCCCAAGCCGGTGAGGCCAAGCCGGGGATCTCAGGGGAGGTGGGGACCCCCCAAAAAAGGGGTCCCCCTCTCCTGAAAACCCCAGGCTTGGGCTGAAGCCCGGGGCTCTTCCCCGCACACTGGAGCAGTGGGTACAGGGGTTATAAAGTGTTAAATAGTAGTATGAGGTCGGTATGTAATAAACTTTTACTGTATACGGTGTGTTTGTTGTCTTTATTTAACTATTTATTTTACAGTGGAGGTACGGGTGCCGGCCGCCTGCTGGCACTTGTAGTTCCACAAGTGCCAAAGGGCAGGCATGCTGGCACCTGTACTTCCACTGTAAAATACAATAGTTTACTACTATTTAACACTTTATTACTCCCATACCCACAGATCCAGGGGTGCGGGGAAGAGCCCCGGGGTTCAGACCAAACCTGGAGTTTCGGGAGAAGGAAGGACCCCTTCTTGGGGGGGTCCCCACCTCCCCAGAGATCTGTGGCTTGGCCAGACCGCTTTGGGGTGTTCATGCTTTGGCCATGGAGACCCGGTAATCAGGTCTCCTGGCTGTGGCATTACACCCCGGTTAGTTTGGGTCTGGTGCTGGTTTCAAATATAGGGGGACCCCTATGCAATTTTTCACCCCATATATTTAAAATCAGCACTGGCCCTGCAGCCAGGTGCTGGTTCCTAAATTATGGTGGAAACCTACTCATTTTGTTCCCCGTAATTTTAGGAACCAGGACTGGCTGACAAGTGTGGGGATGGTTATGCTTTTGGGGGGGGGGGGTGGACCGTACGTCATTTTTATTTAAACATTTAACTCGTTTTTTACAGGTACAACACACAAGCAGCCTGGCAAACTCACAGCTCCGGAGGTGAGTGTTTAAAACTTCAATTTGGCAGAGAGTTTGCTGTCATCTCACCCGAGATTGTCATCTCGATTCTTGGTAAATTTGCAAACTGTATATTTTAGGTAAAAAGTACTTCCGTGTTTGCCCGATGGTGATAAGATTCGAGTTTGCTATCTCAACCAAGTTTTACGAGTGAGAAGAGAGAAATCTCTCCCACTCACCAGAGTTTGCCTTTAGTAAATTTGCAAGATGAAAAACATGCCTAAACTCACCCGAGATTGTCATCTCGACCAAACTCAATTCTTAGTAAATTTACCGCCAGATGTCTAGACAGGCAATAGGTAGATAGGCACAAAAGTGCGACACACACAAGGTCGACCTGGAAGGTCGACACGTACAAATGGTCGACATAGTCAAAAGGTCAACACAAAAATGGTGGACACATTTTTTTTTTGTTACCCTAATGTTTACCCTAACCCTAAGCCTCCCCCTGGTGCCAAATGATGGGTACACACTAAACAGATATATCTGCAGATGATGGTTGTTCGTACACACTGAACAACCATCATCTGTGTTCAATGTGTAGGAGCGTCCCACTGGCAAGGTGCGG
The DNA here is from genome assembly GCA_031769625.1 of Taudactylus pleione. Classification (NCBI taxonomy): domain Eukaryota; kingdom Metazoa; phylum Chordata; class Amphibia; order Anura; family Myobatrachidae; genus Taudactylus; species Taudactylus pleione. Next base: position 60,071 of record JAUIMM010000471.1, read on the forward strand.
ACCGGGGGAGTGTCCGACTCCCTCACCGTGTCTGCCACTGTGTGTGTACGGGCAGTTTGCAGACCGCCCATACACGCTTGCTGATCGACAGATATGTCTGCAGATATATCTGTCCATCGGCTGTGCAGCACAGCCAATGCGATATGTCTGTGAACGACGACATTCACAAACATATTGCGGGGACACACTGGCCAACAGGCAGCAGATATATTGACTGATCAATTGATCAGCCAATATATCTGTCAGTGTGTACCCAGCTTTACATTAACCATCAGAGTAGGTGCCTGACCCTAACCATCCCTTCTAGTGCCTAACCTTAACCCTCTGGTAAGTACCTGACTCTCCCTCCTGGTGCCTAATCGTTTAGGGAAGTGCCTAACCCTAACCATCAGGGAAAGTGCCTAACCCTCCGGTAGGTGCCTAACCCTAACTCTAACCATAAAAATAAAGAAAAAAGTGTGTTGACCATTTTTTGTGTCGATTTGTTTACCCTGTTCACCATTTATACCCATTAGCTTTCTTCCATGTCAACATTTTGACCATGTCAACCTTTTGTCCCTATCGACCTATTGCCTGTCTAATATCTGGTGTGTATCTAGACACTGTCAATCTTTTGACTGTCTATCTATAGCCCAGAATGGAATCGGATCCCATCAGGGTTAACATGCCGACACTTGTTGGTCGGTATGCTAACCATCCCCCTCTCCCTACCCTAACCCTCCCTCTTCGGTGCCTAACCCTAAGCGCCCCCCTAGTGCCTGACCCTAACTCCTAAACCTAACCCTAACCTTCCCCCCAATCCTGTTACTTCCTTCTGCATCCCGGAGCTCGGGATTCTGGCACCGGTAATGTAAGAGTCGGCATCCCGACCGCCAGGATGCCGAACTCATACCACCCAGAACCCATGGCACAGTACCTTCCCAAGCTCCCCAATTCTAACTCCAGCCACTAGAGGCCAAACTGAGCCTGATTTTGCCATTAACCAAAATGTACAGCCAAGAGTATATCTTCATTTATTTTATTTATTAACAGTTATTTATATAGCGCCAGAATATTCCATTACACTTCACATTGGGAACATAACAGTAATACAGTAAATGGAGACTAGGTAATAAAAGACACACCTGAGAGGGCCCTGCTCACAAGCTTTGGTCGCAATGGTTGTCCCTCTGGCCAAGCTGTGGTAGCTGAAGCTTACCGCAGCCTGACCGGGTCCTGGCGGCTGGCTTTAAGTGACCCATTGCTGGCAAGCTTCCGCCTTGCACGGAGGCGTGCTTCACAAGCCTGGCGGAGTTCACCGTTGAATGCAAATAAATAGCCATGTAACAAACAATATCAGCAGGGGAAGCAAAGAGGCAGAGGGGTTGTTTTAAGGATTCTTTATTCATTATACAGTACAATTATACACTGGCCCCGTGAGTCCTTTGTCATAATGTGGTGATGTGTTGCGGCTTGCTGTTCTTCGGGTGGTTTGCATTGGCGGAGGCGTAGAATTTCCGAGCACCTTCACTAGGAAAATACATTGTCCTGTTCACATGCTTGGTCCATTGTACAGGTCTCTGCGGGAAACAGATCAGAGGGGTCAGATTAGCCAGGAAAACCATAGGAGAGGACAATAACTATTAGTCAGTGAATACAATTATCCTGGCAACTGTAATGATCATTTATTTTCTGTGCAACCCCCTGATTGCTTGGTGGGTGGGGGCTGGGGGTGTATTTCTTTATTGCACTGACCTCTGTAGAACCCTAAGTCAACTACCTGTCGGTAGGTCACCTGCCAGGACTCTGCAACACTTTTCAGCATGCATGACAGGAAAGGTTTGTGGGGGTATAGGGGTGGATCAAAGCTAAACAAGAAGCTTGGGATAAAACTTGAAGCTCTCAGTCAAGTGTACTTTCGCCTCCCAGAGTCACTGAGTGTAAACACTGAAGCCCACAAATGCCCAAAGCAAGATATGGAATGGATGAGGATGTGGGCAGGTGGTTTGGGGTGGTGGGGCTATATCCTGTACTGGATGACTGTAGGGATGATCATCGACAGGTTGATCATCGATGGTCAATGTTTTTTTATCCAGCGCAAAGGAACAGGGACAGCGGCCGTGTACGCACAATACTTATAGGCGAAGGGATTTTGCCATCAGACCTCCCTCATCGATCGTAAAATTGTTTACCATTGGCAGGAAACCATCGATGGTTATGAGTTGTTTATGGACGAAACTGATCCTTCGACTACTGTCCCTCTGAAGAAGTGGAATGACTAGGGAGGGGGGTCTGGCCTTGCCTTTTTGGCAGGCCCTTTGCCTTGCTGGGACCCCAGGCAGGCCCAGATATCCTCAGCACCCCTACACACATATCACAGGATTAAGGGCCTGATTCAGAGGCGCTCGCTATTTGCGAGCGCACGCTCTGAATTAGGGCGGGGAGGAATTTTTTTTTTCCTGTCTGCTCGCAAAGTGTGAGCGGGCAGGAGATGGTCACGATTATCGCGACCATCGGGCTTGCGAGGAGACCCTGTGGTAGGGTCTCAGGTCTCGCAAGCCCGAGTGGACTTCCTGTTCTAATAGAGCAGGAAGTCCACTACTGACATCACCGCCCACAAACAGCGGGCGTTCCTCCGTTTGTTCAGCCACCCCCCCTCCCCACCTACAAAACGGGGCGAGCTGTCGATCAACATCGACAGCCACCCCGTTTTGTTGCGAGCCCTGGAGCAAGTGATTTCTCACTCGCTATGGGGCTTGCACACTGGGCCACCATCAACCCGCTTGCAAGTGCAATGCACTTGCGAGCGGGTCTGAATCAGGCCTTAAGAACCCAGCAGGCGGTGTTACATTTGCAAACAATTTTCTACTACGATAACTTCTAAGTTACAGCAAAGCTGAGAAGAATATACTCAGCCCATCCCCAACTGATGATAAAATGATTTGAATTCTTATTGTGAATTTGGAATCATACGATTATAAACAATAAATAACAGAAGCATTTCCTAAATTCTTGAAGTTACTGTGAATATACCCTTGAAAAACATACAGGGTCTGATTCAGCGGTGAACGCAGGCGCTGTGTCAACGCCGCACGCAGTTGACCGATGTTTCGAGTTCTGCCCATGAGTCGCAATGCGCAAGCATCCGATGGTTACCACCAGGGAGGGGAGGGGGGTGCAAATTGAATTTTGTTTGCAAGAGGACACACCCAGACAGATTTGCGCCTCTGCCGTCAGGCGTCTCAGTAGCAAGATCATTGGTTGCAACATTAGCATATAGAGACGCGTCTGCATGCACCGCTGAGACTGGCCGATAGTATATTTATCTATTTCACACAAATAACAGTACATCAATGTCAGTGAATGCAGTGTAGAATGCAGTGCCTGACAGGCAATATGTGAGCCCAGTTTTAAAATAAATTCTAAGTTGGATATAGTATATTTACATAGAACACACTGTAGATTGTAATATACAACACTTATTTGCTTGGTAGATACATTAGTTACTAGCCTGTGATATATGGCTATACTATATACTATGGGTCTTGCAAGGATGGTTGTGAAGATGGGGATAGGCCTGGTGTACTGTGGGCCTGATTCAGAGCTGCTCGTAAGCGGCCGCTCGTAAGTGGCCGCTCGATGTTCGCACAACTGCGCATGCGTATGGGTCGTAATGCGCATGCGCCAACCAGTCATTGCGGTCGGAAATCGAGCGCTCGCAAAACAGCGAGTGCCTGCTAATTTGAGTGACAGGATGAGGCGTTTGTGGGTGGTAACAGGGGAAGGTGCTTGAAAACGGGGAGTGTTGATCCGAACGCAGGCATGCCAAAAGGTCAAAACGGGCGTTTTAAGGGTGTGCATAATTAACAAAGCAGCGTCATCGACCACGTCACTTGGTTGTCTCTTAGCCTTAACTGCTCGCATGATTGCGGTAGGAAATTCCTACCACAAGCACTGCGAGCAGTTCAGACGCCTTTCGATGTACTCGATTAATCTAATAAATAGCGGAGATGACGTATGATGCGAGCGGCCAGGGGGCGTCTTTACAAAATAGCAAGCGCATGTTTCGTTTGCTTGCTCAGGCATAGAGGTGTCAACGGACTGCAAAGAGCGAGCGCTCAATTTAAATATCCGGCCCCTTTTTCTGAACGAGCGAGCGCAAATAGCGTCCGGCTCTGAATCAGGCCATGTGTTCCCGTTCTCTCAGATGTCATCTACACAGGTTTAATGCTGGGGCTACATGCTGATTATTTGCATTTCCCCATGTTTTGTGCCTAATTCCTAGAGGCGGAGTGGAAATGTGATGGACCTATTATGTCCGAATCTACTACTACCCCTATCTCTGCTGCTATTTATACACTAATAGGTTCTGATGCTAGTGCTCATTGTACACCCTCTGCAGGCTCTTACCGTGGTTACAGCAGATCCCAGAGGCGGCGCAGTTGCCCCCGTTATTCCCGCATGGCTTCCTCCCGGACTCACATGGCGAGGGCAGGTAATTCTCTTCCTGACATCTCAACGTCTCTGAGGTACCGAAGTAACAGCCCAGCTCTTCCCCGCAGCAGATGTTGGGCCCGAAGCAGTGCCCCTTATTTCTTGGTCCGCATGGAATGCACTAAACAAGGGAGAGCAGAAGTGTTACACCTGGGGCATTAGGACCCGTGGAAAATGTGGGACAATTTCTATTTCATAATTATAAGAGTAAAGCTGTGTTATTTTTTTCAGCTATTTTGACAAAGAAGCAGCCGAAGAGGGATTCCAGACACCTTTTCTGCTCTCCTATAAGCTCTAGCATTACAAATAAAATAAACAAAAACAATCAATATAGGATTTATTTAAAATGACCACATAAACCAGCATGGCTTTGTGCCAAAGAGCAGCCCAAGGGGGATTCCAGACACCTGTTGTTAGTCTTCTAGTAGCTCTAGCACCAGGCCTATAGAGAGCTGGGTCAGGCCCCGATACTTTTAAGGGCATGGCCTAATACTGGGAGGTGTGGCCTAATACTGGGAGGTGTGGCCTAACAATGGGAGGTGTGGCCTAATAATGAGAGGTGTGGCCACACCCCTATAGGAAAGAAAATAGAAAAAAGTATTTTCAGCACCGTGCACTGAACAGGGGGGGCAATTTCAGCCTCTCAGCCAGGGGCAAATCCGGTCAGAGTGATCGCCCCCCACCTAGTCCCGCACAGGCAGAGGAGACTCCCTGGGCCCACTGCAGCCCAGCACAAGCTGCGTGTGCTGGGCTGGGGAGAGAGGTTGCTGCTGACAGGTAAGAGGAAGGGGGGTGGCAGACCCAGGCCCCTGCTGGGCCCCTCCTGCAAGCCCGGACCTGTGTAATTAGTACCTGCCCCCCTCTGAGTGCCCCTGTCTAACGCTACAAACAAAACTAACATTGGATTTTTTTAAAAGGACAACAAATGCCAGCATGGCTATGACCCCCAGACACCTTTTCATAACTAAGCCCATATATACATATTAGAATGGGCATTAATGTGCAGATAAACAATAATTACTAACAGTCAGCAATAAGAGGCAGCAATAATTTTGTGCTCTGCTTTGGACATTGGGCAACGGGCCTGTACGCCAATGTAATCGCAGAGTCGATCCCGTATGCTGCTGGGAAAATACGCTAATGGACGCAGTCGCCTAGAAATGTAATGAGACACCCACCGGCGGCTTTGCAGATCCAAGCATGTGCGTACAAACAAACACGCAGCGGTGGTCTCAGACTGGCTGCAGGAACTGAGACATTGGCACCATATTTTTTCCACATGGGATGGCGGGTGTAGGCAGATACATGCCCAGAAAACGGTCACGACGCGCCCACATTTTTGCCGCCACTCCCTGTCACTTCCCATAAAATGGCCTCCAGCTTCCTATCACTTGCGAACAGGGCCGGCTCTTGGGGTGTTCGACCAGTGCGATCGAACACAGGGCGGCACCCCATAGAGGGCATACCCCTCTATACCATCCAAATTTCAGCGGGACAGTCCCATTTTTTGGGCACTGTGGATCTCATTCAGAGTCAGTCGTTGCGGCCACACAGTCGTACGCCACCGATGTTCGCTATACTGCGCATGCGTAAAGATCGCAATGCACGTGCGCAAACTAGCCGCTACGATCAGAAATTTCTCTCTCCTTGAACACAGCCAGGTCGGTAGTTTGAGTGACAGAATGAGGCGTTTGTAGGTGGTAACGGGAAGGTGCTTGAAAACGGGGGAGTGGAGATCCGAACGCAGGCGTGCCTAATTATGCGAACAGCGTTTTATGGGAGTGCATACGGTTTATGGGAGTGCATAATTAACAAAGTAGCGTCATGGCACATGTGACATGGGAGGTTTTTACACTGACATGATGGATATCTGCTGGGGTTGGGTTCTGCTTCCCAACAATAATATGGCTGCCTCCTGTCTAAGAGACACATAGGGCCTGAATCAGGGGTGGACAGACCTTGCTGTGTCCGATCTTGCATCTGTCGCTGGAGCCGCGGCAGCCATATGCATATGCTAGTGTCTGCCATCCCGTGGTGTAGTAGTCTGTGTCTGGCTGTGTAAGTACTAAGATCCCCAATCTCAGAGTCTCTACAAGCTGTAACACTGTTGTTGATTTTCGACACCCCCCATTGGCACATCATCAACACTCGCACCAACCCCTATGGCCAGTGTCGTTTCTCTATCTGACCATGTCGCAGCTGCTTTCACTGACAAATCATCATGGCCCCCGGTTTACATTGCTAGTAATCATGGCATTGTATAGCAGTGTGTGGGGCAACAATGGCGGAATTGCCCACTTGGCCACACTACATGTATTTGGTATGCCCATAAACTTTCCAAACATTCAAAAGGTTCTTTCTCCATTGAGATACCAAATGAAAGTCCTATTGGTCCCTCACTTATCGAAGGGCCCATCAGTGATTACTATCGATGGCACAAAAACCATCTATGGTGAACCATCGATGGTTTTACCCCCTCGATGGCCACTGCAAAACTGTGGGTGGAGCTTTGCTTCTGCCGGGGCCAGGGCTATACTCCATCCTGTTAAGGGAAAAATGAAAATAAAAACATTGGCACCCACTAAGCCATCTCTGCCATCGATGGGAAAACTAATTAACATCACTGTTTTGAAATCATCGATGGTCAATGGCCATCCCTACCCTCACCCTCACACCCTCGCACCCTCCCAAACAAACACAATGAGGTTCATTGATCATGCTGCAGTTTTTCCAAATTGCTGATTGTTTTGCCAATTCTTGCCACAAGATTTAAACCTTCATTGTTTAATTTAAATTTTTTTTTTTAACATAAAATGAATGCTTTAATTCCTATGGCAAAATATACGGAAAAACAGTAATTTTGAAAAACAGTAGCTTGATCAATAAATCCCAATACATCATCTGCTTAAATAAAGAAAATATTGTAAAGAGCCGATATATTGTCTGTTAGGTAGAAGCCCTTTGGATAACTGGCCGAATGCAGAGTCTATATTCATTGCTAAATACAGCAACGTTGCTAGGAATCCAATCCATGAATGCACTACTCTTCTCAGAAATAGTTTAGTATCATCTTATCTGCCGTATATATTTTCTGTTTCATAGTCATAAGTCCTCACTTTCTATCCCTGCCACTCGTATTATCACATGCCCTGTAGTTACACATTGTACAGGGAAATACTCGTACCACCTAATTTATTCATAATCTCGGAGGAAGCTTCTGAACACACAGAACATATTGGAATAGGGCTCAGCTAAGGAAAAATCTATAACCAAAGTCTCAGCTTCAGTTGTTATAGAGCAGGGAACGGTAAGGCTGGGTACACATGTAAAGATTTTCTGTCCAACCATCCAACTAGTTGATTGGTTGGAATGAAAATCTGGTAAGGTATGGGAGTAACTGATGATCAGCAATTTGCTCCTAAATGCCAGAAAACAGATGAAAATGGTCGGTCAGACAAGTTTGTTAAATGTTTGATCTAAAGAATTTGTTCAAACAACAGTTTTTGTCCATTTTCTGGCGTTTGGGAGCAAATTGCTGATTGTCAGTTACTCCCATACATTACCAGATTTTCATTCCAACCAATCAACTAGTTGGATGGTTGGATAGAAAATCTTTACGTGTGTATCCAGCTTTTAACATGCCGCACTCCAGATGCAGTAGAACTACAAATCTCAGCATGCCCTGTCACAGTTTTAGCATGTCCTAACAGCAAAACTGTGGCACGTCATGCTGAGATGTGTAGTACCACAGCAGCTGGAGTGCCGATTGTAACCTACCGCTGTTATAGAGTGTATAAACACCACGGCCATACCTGTGCGGAGTTTGTATATTCTCCCTGTGCTTGCGTGGGTTTCCTCCGGGTGCTCCGGTTTCCTCCCACACTCCAAAAATATACTGGTAGGTTAATTGGCTCCCAGCACAAAATTAACCCTAGTGTGTATGTGTGTGCGCATGTGATAGGGAATATAGATTGTAAGCTCCACTGGGGCAGGAACTGATGTGAATGGTAAGATATTCTCTGTACAGCGCTGCGGAATATGTGTGCGCTATATAAATAACTGGTAATAACTAAATAAATAATAAACACTGCTCATAAAACTTGATTTTTGCTACTATGGATCTTTTTTAGTAAATCTAGAAATGTTTTTTTTTCCAGCATATTTCCTGGAACAAGTAAGATACAGCATTGCGCTTCTCCGTCTGTAGTAAAGAGAAAAGTGTGGAGAAGATGCAGATTTCTCTGCTTTTTTGAGATTTCGGCAGCCCCCATAGGTGGCAGTGGGGGCGTTGCGGCTGCCGTATTTATTAAGATGAGAGGAGCTTTCTCCCACAACGCGGTGCTGTTGCAGATCACTCAGAACCTGTTCTGCGCACGTGAGGGCAGACGCAATAGGCTACGAGTAAACGTTGCCGTCTTTTGCGTTTGCCAGAGATGACAAAAAGAGCTCACTGAATATGACTGTTCTCCTTGTTGGGACGGGTCCTTTTTGCTTGTTCTGTCCCGGGCGGCAGGTATTTTTGTTTTTAATGACTCCACAATCTGTGTTGCAATAATCTGCAAATTTTGCTAAAAAAACATTACTACATATTTACTACCCCTACTTTACGTTTCAGGGCCTGGTTCAGAGATGTCCGCCAACCCGACGGTTACTGATAGGCTCATGCACTGGACCTGTATTGCCCGTCTGCCAATCAGTGTCGGAGAGATCGCTCGCAGTACCCCCATGTCTGTTTGGGGGAGGCGATGTGGTCCACATGATATCATATCTGCTTACTCTCACTGCAAGCCACATGCCCTTCCCTGCAGGTGAGCTTGTGTTAAGTAACGCAGCTGGGCTGGGGGTTGCCATCGTCATTCGCGCCTTCCAAAAGTAATGGATCATAATAACACTTCCTGCATTTGTTTCTTGGTCCCCATGCATTGGACAAATATCTAGCATGTGCCTGTACGCGCTTCCCTAACCTCTTTCCAAATGTATATTAGTCAGACATTTCTGTCATTTTGATTATGATATGAAGGGCAATCATCTTACATGTAACATGTGTCAGCTCATGTCAACAAGAATGACCGTCTTGGAAAAACTACTTTTGAGGGTAATAAGGCAAACAGGGAGATCTGTAGACCAGTGGCGGCCAATATCTGCCCTCTGTTAAAATGGCTCCATTAGTCATGGTTACACCTGTGCTCCAGATACAGGAGATCTGGAAAACATGAACTGCTAGTTGTCCATTAAGAACCCAGTTTGGCCACCACCGCTGCAGGCTGTAGATGAATTAGTAACGTAATAATGTACATTTAGTTTTTCATACGAATAAAGTTCCCTTGCGCCCTTTGGTTTTGCAATATTTATATCTCAGAGATACAAGAGTTGACTACAAAACAATGATATGAAATCCACTCAGGTCCCTTATTGCGTTTAGGAGAGCTTGCAATGAATAAGGGTCACTCACCTTTC
>JAUIMM010000471.1:75000-100000 GCA_031769625.1 Taudactylus pleione
AGATAAATAGATAGATAGATATGGGATAGATAGATAGATCGATAGATAGATAGATATGAGATATATAGATAGATATGGGATAGATAAATAGATAGATAAATAGATAGATAGATAGATAGATAGATAAATATGAGATATTCAGATCGATAGATTGATTGATTGATATGGGATAGATAAATAGATAGATAGATATGGGATAGATAAATAGATAGATAGATAGATAGATAGATAGATATGAGATATATAGATAGATATGGGATAGATAAATAGATAAATAAATAGATAGATAGATAGATAAATAAGAGATATACAGATAGATAGATAGATTGATTGATATGGGATAGGTAAATAGATAGATAGATATGGGATAGATAAATAGATTGATAGATATGGGATAGATAGATAGATAGATAGATAGATAGATAGATAGATAGATAGATATGAGATATATAGATAGATATGGGATAGATAAATAGATAGATAAATAGATAGATAGATAGATAGATAAATATGAGATATTCAGATAAATAGATAGATAGATTGATTGATTGATATGGGATAGATAAATAGATAGATAGATATGGGATAGATAAATAGATAGATAGATAGATAGATAGATAGATATGAGATATATAGATAGATATGGGATAGATAAATAGATAGATAAATAGATAGATAGATAGATAGATAGATAGATAAATATGAGATATACAGATAGATAGATAGATAGATAGATAGATAGATAGATTGATTGATTGATATGGGATAGATAAATAGATAGATAGATATGGGATAGATAAATAGATAGATATGGGATAGATAAATAGAAAGATAGATAGATAGATAGATAGATAGATAGATATGAGATATATAGATAGATACATAGATAGATAGATATGAGATAGATAGATAAATAGATAGATATGAGATAGATAGATAGATAGATAGATATGAGATAGATAGATAGATAGATAGATATGAGATAGATAGACAGTTAGATAGATAGATAGATAGATAGATAGATAGGTAGATAGATAGATAGATAGACATATATGAGATAGATAGATAGATAGATAGATATGGGATAGATAGATAGATGGATAGATAGATATGAGATAGATAGATAGATAGATAGATAGATAGATTGATATGGGATAGATAAATAGATATATAGATATGGGATAGATAAATAGATAGATAAATAGATAGATAAATAGATGGATAGATAGATAGATATATAAATATGAGATAGATAGATAGATTGATAGATTGATATGGGATAGATAAATAGATAGATAAGGGATAGATTAATAGATAGATAGATAGATAGATAGATAGATAGATAGATATGAGATATATAGTTAGATAGATATGAGATAGATAGATACATAGATAGATAGATAGATAGATAGATAGATAGATATGAGATAGATAGATAGATATGAGATAGATAGATACATAGATAGATAGATAGATATGAGATAGATAGACAGACAGTTAGATAGATAGATAGATAGATAGATAGATAGATAAATAGATAGATAGATATGGGATAGATAGATAGATAGATATGAGATAGATAGACAGACAGTTAGATAGATAGATAATTAAACAGATAGATAGATACATAGATAGATATGAGATAGATAGGTAGATAGATAGATAGATAGATATGAGATAGATAGATAGATAGATAGATAGATAGATAGATAGATAGAGTTACCATGCTTCAGGTGACGTTGTCTTATTGTAGCATATGGGCAACTCAACTGTATAATTGTTGTTTTTTTCCTTTGGATCCTTCTCCATTGGCCCCTACTGACGCATACACATCCCAGTGGCTGAACATTGGCAGTACTGTACTTGCGCCATTTCCAATCAAAGTGATAGTGGCATCTTTGCTGAGACGGGCAATGGCAGCTCTGTCCCAGGGCTCCAGCAGCGACACATGCCAGCGATAATTTACACTACTGCATTGAAAATAGGGTATGAGAAATAAGGACCTGATTTATGTTAATATGCGCCCATGGCTTTAAATTTCTAGTGGATATATGTATGGTATATTATATAGGTACACATTTCCGAACGTTAAAATGAGCTTAAAACACAGCTTAAAAATCACAACGATAATAGCCAGTCCAGGGTGCAGCCAACATACCATCCCTGGGGCCCTATTCACAATGCTGGGGCCCCAACATACCATCCCTGGGGCCCTAACACAACGCTGGGGCCCCAACATACCATCCCTGGGGCCCTAACACAATGCTGGGGCCCCAACATACCATCCCTGGGGCCCTAACACAACGCTGGGGCCCCAACATACCATCCCTGGGGCCCTAACACAATGCTGGGGCCCCAACATACCATCCCTGGGGCCCTAACACAACGCTGGGGCCCCAACATACCATCCCTGGGGCCCTAACACAACAAGGGCCTATACAAATGAATTGGTCATCTTGCCACTTGGCCCTCACTATCCTCCTCATGGTGCGGCAGCAGCCAGTGTAGTCTTTACCCAACCTGTACATAGAAGGGCTAGCGGGAGGCAGGGATGGCGCACATGGGTGGGTTTTATTTAACACACCGTCAATTAATGAATAGTGGCAGGGACCCTCATAAGTTGCTTGGCCCCCACATCTCTTAATTTGGCCCTGCTCTCTGATGTTCCCTCACTGTCATGATAAATGGAAACCATAATTAAATCTCAACCAAGATTATTTAGGAAAAATGTAAAAACTATTAAAAAGAATTTGCACTATAGGGGTACGAGGCGATGTGCGGATGCGCTATCTCAACATCGGTAACATGGAGCACCATCGCAGCCTCACGCACATTTGCACAAGCTCTGACCTTACTCAGGAATTGCTAACCTCATCGCACGCTATCAGGCTGCGTATGACATCGCAGTGGATAATGCATGCCCCTGCAATGGCGTTTAAACGCACTGGCGCGCCTGTGTTTGGCTAACCACCCCCCGCTTTTACCACTCACAAAGTGCACTTCCTGTCAATCACTCTGCAATGGCGGGTCTGCGTAGTCACTGTGATCGCAGTCCCGAACGTAATGGCTAGTTCCCGCACTGCGATGCATGCAACATTCGGCCGATTGCGTGCGTATTCGCAGTTGCGTATGGTAGTGAATCAGGCCCACAGTACTGGCCCTGGCCGGCAGCAATACTGACCACTATAAAATCTACAGGTAGAGAAAGAAAAATAAATATTTTCTGACAGGTTTCTCTCTAGAGTTTGTCTGTCTAATAAAGCAAATCCCATCGGGGGCAAAATGACCATCAGACCCTATAACCTAACAGGGGACTGTAATGACTATCTCATCACCATTCATATGAGTGCTGGCCTGTGTTCTAATTGGAAGCCAATTAGGGGTGTGAGGCTAGAGAAGTGATGATGAATCTTTCATGTCAGTCACCTCTCAGGGAATTAGAAGTGGATTATCGACTGCTCTGCGTTACTGACCCTGTGGGGAAAAGAGAAGACAAACCACGTAATAAGTAAGATGTGGGGAATGATTGTGAGGCTACAGGGAACGCTGGTGGTCTGACTGTCACAGGGACCATACACCTCATCTCTAACATCCGATGACTTGCACCACCTTGTTGTTTAGTTGTGAGCTGTAAATATATATATATATATATATATATATATATATATGATATATATATCCACGCTTGTCCCCGGCACTACGGTACTCCAAAACAGGGATACCTTGTTTGGTGCCCCCCTAGGGGGTGTGCTCGCCCAATTAGATCCTCAGAAAAAGCAGACGGCACTCAGAGACTTTATATCGTATATATATATATATCTATCCAAAAAAGGGAAGGCACACAGAGACTTAATCCAATAAATAGTGTATTAGATAGGACTATCTAATACACTATTTATTGGATTATGGGCCTGATTCAGAGCCATTCGCAAGAGCCACGTCTGGCGTATGCATGCGCGAGCCCGCCGAGCGACTGAACTTCAGTCGCTATGGGGCTTGCTTGTATCGAATGGGAATATTGTGGGCACTGAGTGGGATGTGGGAGCCAAATAACTGCTCAGACCTCAGTTGCATAGATTGCATTTGTGTATTCCAATGAGCACACAATTCTGTGAATTAGCAGCTCCATCATTTTGTGAGTGATAGCAATCTCATCCTGTGAGAGTGCTGAATCTGCAGTTAGCCACAGGGTGTGATAGCATACCATATCTGTATTGTGCAAGGAACACACTCATTAAGGCGTCAGCCTTAATGATCGTAATTTCATTGCGTTTTTTTTTTAGTTTGCGTGGCAGAAATTCAGTAGGTTTTGTGAAATTTTAGATCATGTCTAAGAAGCCTTAATGGGACATGTTTTTTGTCTATGGATTGTCATTGTTTTTTCATAATTTATTAACCATCAGGGTTTTGATGAGTAAACCAGGCCACTTGCAGGGCAGAAGGACAACAAATAGGTACACTAACACGAGTGGAGGAGCAGACAGCAGACAGGAGGTGTTTTAAGGGTGCAGAGGGAGAGACGGCTGCAGGGGCAGGCTGCAGGTATGTGGAGCAGTGGCAGCAGTAGGGGTGCGGAGCAGTGGCAGCAATGGGCATGCACAGAAGCATCAGTGGGCGACAGAGGGACTCACTTGTGCTGGGCATGTACCTGGGAAAATCAAATCAATAAGACACAGATGCATGGACATATCAGTGAAATTCATCCATGTATTGTTTTAAAAAATTAATGTGAAATATAAAAAAATAATGACGTGCCTCCACAGTACAACCAGCAACTGGCGTTGGAGCTCCAGTGCTGGTTGTGCTAAACACAGGGGACAAACAATGTAGGGGTTCCCTGTATTAAGCACAACCAGCACCAGGCTAATCAGAGCCAGTATTGGTTGCCAAAATACAGGGGACGAGCAACGTAGGGGTCCTCTTGGAAAAAACTGAATTTTCCCATAGAGAAAATCTGATGGGGCATGGTGTTTAAAGGGCTACACCTCAAAAGCTATTGGAGGTACGGAGCTAAAATTTGGCATGGGCTGGTAGAACTGTCGCTCTGTGTTGCATGCCAAATTTCAGGGCAAAAACATAAAAATTGAGGACGTGGGCGTAATTTACATTTCCAAATGTCAGTATTTTCTGACACTCAATTAGGACCCCTTTTCTGCTGTTCTCTATGGGGGATTTTTGGGAAGGCATAACTGGGTAGGGGGGTAAATTTACACTTTGGGTTTGTTTTATTAGGTAGCTATTGTTCCAGGGTAGGTGCTTTTAGGGTTTAGGTAATTGAGAAAGTTATAGTTTTTAAACTATTACCTCACAAATCCGCCATTATAGAGATAGGAAGTTTCAACTTGATGCGCAGCCTCAGTAGGAGCCTCCGTCAGGTGTTCTCACTGTGACTTCACTTGGGTGCACCAAGATGGCAGGTCAGTGCGGGCAGTAGCGGCGGTGGGCTCGGGGGAAGGAAGCAGCTGTAAGCTGTCACCGGAACCCGGGGGATAGCGGGCGTTAGCTGCGGCCGGGACCCATGGGCGTTAGCAGTGGTGGTGGTGCAAGCGGCAGGACCCGGGGGAGGTACCAGCAGACTGATGCAGGCTCAGATCTGAATGATCTGAAATACCTGTATCTGTGTATAAATAAGCACAGAAGCATGGACGGGAACAGTGAGACCCATCTGTGCTTGTTTAAAAATGAAACCTGTGTAAAAAAAAAAAAAGGCATGCCCCCCAAAGACCAACCAGCTCCGGGCTTTAGAGCCCCAGTACTGGCTGTGCTAAATACAGGGGACAATTGATGTAGGGGTCCCCCGTAAGAAGCACTACCAGCACCAGACTTTTTAGAACCAGTCCTGGTTGCCAAAATACAGGGAACAAATGACATAGGGGTCCCCCGTATTAAGCGCAACCAGCACTGGGCTCTGAGCCAGTCCTGGAAATACAGGTGGAAAAATTGTGTAGGGTCCCCCTGTATTTGCCAGAACTGGACCCTTTCTAGCATGGGGGTGATGCCACAGCCAGGGGAGCCCTTTCACCAGGCCCCCCCAGCCAAAGCATCATCCCTGACCATTAGTTAGCCCAGGCCAGGGTTCCCTGGAGAACTGGGGACACTCCCAATAAAGGGGTCCCCATCCTCAGGGCACCTTTGGTTGGTGGGTGCTGGGTTGATTGTGTAGTGTGGTGCATATGAAAATATAAATATTGTCTTTTGCAGTAATACTACATGTCCCAGCAGGCATCCCTGCACACTGGTACTTGGAGAAGCACAAGTACCAGCAGGCAGGGCAATAAGGGCACGCTGGTACCTAAAGTACCCCTGCAAAACAAATATTAAAATAAAACTAAGAGACTGTTGTAATATTTAATTTTTCCGCTACTTCATCTGGGGGGGCGGCAGCCTTTAAGATCTTTTTGATGGCTGCCACTTTCCCCAGGACTTCCACGGCATCTTCACCTGCAGGGCGGCGGCCTTTAAGCTCTTTCTCCTGGCCGTCGCCCATCCAGAGCTTCTGCGGCGTCTTCCTGCTTCAGCTGGTCTTCTCTCCAGCTACCCTGCTGATGGACTGAGTGACTGGACATCGTCTCGCGCTGGCTTTATATAAGCCAGCCGAGGGGGTGGAGCGATGACGTCTCGAGCTGTGATTGGCTCACGGCGGGCATTCTTTAAATTTCAAAAATGGCGCTGAGGCACCATTTTTGAAAAGGGCATACTCGGTTCTCACTATTGAAGTCAATGGTGAGAACCGCTCATTGGCTGAGAGGTGGAAGGCTCGCCTCTCTCAGCCAATGAGCGCTCCGCACTGGGATTTCTGGACTGAAATCCCACAGTGCAGCTGTCATTCGGGTAGTAGTGTCCTTAGAGGACACCACTATTGTCCCTGGGCTCGCGTAATTGCGTTTTTTTTTTTTGCTAAGACCCTGGATTGCCTACTTTTAAATGAAGAGGACAGATCCATGCATAGGAGGAGGTGAGTATGGATTTTTTATTACAGGTACTCCATTGGATTATCTACTGGAGAAGATTACAGATTGGCTTCAGGGATACTAGGTGAGTATGTGAGATAGTGTGTATGCATGTGTGTGTGCATGTATGTTTTAATTAAATTTTACTTTTCTACAGTGTGTATGTTCTGTGTTTTTTTTAATATTGCTTTTGTTGTGGAACTACAGGTACCAGCAGGCCTGTAATGCCCTGCATGCTGATACTTGCGGTTCTCCAAGTACCAGCATGTGGGGGAGGCTTGCCGGGAATTGTAGTTCCACAGCAAAAGCCAATATTTTAACTTTACTTGCACCTTACTTTACACAATCACCTCGGCACCCACCGCCCAGGGGTGTCAGGGATAACCCCAGGCTATCAGCCTGGGCCTGGGGTGCCCTGGAGAGGGGTTACCCCTTTATTGGGGAGCTCCCCAGGGATCGCCGGCCTGGGCTGACTAGTGGTCAGGGATGAAGCTTCAGCTGGGGGACACGGTGAAAGGGCTCCCCTGGCTGTGGCATCACCCCCCCCCCACTGGAAAGTGTCCGGTGCTGGTTCTGGAAAATACAGGGGGACCCTATGCATTTTTTCCCCTTGTATTTCCAGAACCAGGACAAGCTCAGAGCCCAGTGCTGGTTGCGCTTAATACGGGGGACACCTACATAATTTGTCCCCCGTATTTTGGCAACCAGGACTGGTTCTGAAAAGCCTGGTGCTGAGCTAGTTGTTTTTTTTTGGGGGTGGGTGCACACCATTTTATTTTTTTTAAAACAGGTATTAGTTTTAAACACAGAAGCACAGACGGGTCTCACTGATCCCATCTATGCTTCTGTGTTTGTGCAGAGTTTAGCCATCTTGGTGCACCCAAGTGCACCAAGATGTCACCCAAGTGAAGCCACAGTGAGTACACCTGCTGAAGGCTCCTACTGAGGCTGCACAAGGAATTCAAACTTACCTATCTGTATAATGGCGGATTTGTGAGTTAATAGTTTAAAAACTGTAACTTTGTCAATTACCTGAACCCCAAAGGCCCTATTCTGGAACAATAGCTATCTAATAAAACAAACCCCAAGTCTTAATTCGCCCTCTACCCTGAGTTATGCCTTCCCAAAAATCCCCCATAGAGAACAGCAGAAAAGTGGTCCTAACTGAGAATGTTAGGAAAAAGTGACAGTTGGAGATTTAGATTACTCCCAAATCCTTAATTTTTAAGATTTTATACTGAAATTTGGCACACAGCACTGAGTGACAGCTCTACCCATCCGTGCCAATTTTCAGCCCGGTAGCTCCAATAACTTTTGAGGTGTATTCCCTTACCCACTCTGCCCCCCCCCTTCGGAATTCTCTTTTGAGATTTCCGTTTTTCTCTATTCAGCCTTAATATAAGGGCATGACTGTGCCGTATAATATATACTAAGAACTCTGGCACAGGAAAAGGTGGAAATAAAACAGTGTGTTCCATTTAGTTGGTGTGAAATTAGTTATTAAATAAAAATATAGCATTCATCAATATCGAGTGCTCGAGATTCAGATCAGATTCCATACCTCCCAACATGACCCTCTCCAGGAGGGACACAATGCTCCGGTCCTGGACTTCCCTGGTAATTTATGATTGGTCTAGGCTCCAGAGGTTGGGCTGCAGCACACTCCAAGATTCAAATAGGGGAGTCACACCAACTGCCAGTGAGTCCCAGCCAGTGATGTTTGGCAGCGTGTGAAATGACAGTTGGTGTGACTCCCCTATTTGAATTTTGAACTGCGCTGCAGCCCCGCCTCTTACCAGGGAAGTCCAGGACCAGAGCATTGTGTCCCTCCTGGAGAGGGTCATGTTGGGAGGTATGGATTCTACTCTCAGCATCAGTAGGCACAATCCTAGTGTCTTCTCTTTTTGTTAAATAAATAATAGTGAACAAATGGTCCCAGTCACCTAATGGTTGGGATGCATCAAGCATTGCATCCATCCCGCCACTGATCGCATGTAAATTGGCATTTAGTAACGCCTTACGTAAGAAGATTTAAGCAAAGTATAGCTCTCCTGATAAGACCTGTCCTTTGTGGTGTGGGGACTTCCAGGTTTATGATACCTACAAGTCACGCATGCGCACAAGAGCCCCGACGTATTTTCGGAGCTTGATGAATTCTGTCCCCATACTAGTGTATGGGGACAGCGGCCATTCCGCAAAAGGTAGGTAAGTAGGAGATATCTGTGATACAATTGTATGGGGACAGCGGCCATTCTGCCAGAGGAAGGTAAGCAGGAGATATCTGTGATACTAGTGTATGGGGACAGCGGGCCATTCCACCAGAGGAAGGTAAGCAGGAGCTATCTGTGATACTAGTGTATGGGGACAGTGGGCCATTCCGCCAGAGGAAGGTAAGTAGGAGATATCTGTGATACTAGTGTATGGGGACAGCGGGCCATTCTGGCAGAGGAAGGTAAGTAGGAGATATCTGTGATACTAGTGTATGGGGACAGTGGGCCATTCCGCCAGAGGAAGGAAAGTAAGAGATATCTGTGATACAATTGTATGGGTACAGCGGCCATTCCGCCAGAGGAAGGATAAGCAGGAGATATCTGTGATACTAGTGTATGGGGATAGTGGGCCATTCTGCCAGAGGAAGGTAAGTAGGAGATATCTGTGATACTAGTGTATGGGGACAGCGGGCCATTCCACCAGAGGAAGGTAAGCAGGAGATATCTGTGTTACTAGTGTATGGGGACAGCAGGCCATTCCGCCAGAGGAAGGTAAGTAGGAGATATCTGTGATACTAGTGTATGGGGACAGCAGACCATTCCACCAAAGGAAGGTAAGTAGGAGATATCTGTGATACTAGTGTATGAGGACAGCGGGCCATTTTGCCAGAGGAAGGTAAGCAGGAGATATCTGTGATACTAGTGTATGGGGACAGTTGCCATTCCGCCAGAGGAAGGTAAGCAGGAGATATCTGTGATACTAGTGTATGGGGACAGTGGGCCATTCCGCCAGAGGAAGGTAAGTAGGAGATATCTGTGATACTAGTGTATGGGGACAGCAGACCATTCCACCAAAGGAAGGTAAGTAGGAGATATCTGTGATACTAGTGTATGGGGACAGTGGCCATTTTGCCAGAGGAAGGTAAGCAGGAGATATCTGTGATACTAGTGTATGGGGACAGTGGCCATTCCGCCAGAGGAAGGTAAGCAGGAGATATCTGTGATACTAGTGTATGGGGACAGCGGGCCATTCCGCCAGAGGAAGGTAAGTAGGAGATATCTGTGATACTAGTGTATGGGGACAGCAGACCATTCCACCAAAGGAAGGTAAGTAGGAGATATCTGTGATACTAGTGTATGAGGACAGCGGGCCATTTTGCCAGAGGAAGGTAAGCAGGAGATATCTGTGATACTAGTGTATGGGGACAGTGGCCATTCCGCCAGAGGAAGGTAAGCAGGAGATATCTGTGATACTAGTGTATGGGGACAGCGGGCCATTCCGCCAGAGGAAGGTAAGTAGGAGATATCTGTGATACTAGTGTATGGGGACAGCAGACCATTCCACCAAAGGAAGGTAAGTAGGAGATATCTGTGATACTAGTGTATGGGGACAGTGGCCATTTTGCCAGAGGAAGGTAAGCAGGAGATATCTGTGATACTAGTGTATGGGGACAGTGGCCATTCCGCCAGAGGAAGGTAAGCAGGAGATATCTGTGATACTAGTGTATGGGGACAGCGGGCCATTCCGCCAGAGGAAGGTAAGTAGGAGATATCTGTGATACTAGTGTATGGGGACAGCAGACCATTCCACCAAAGGAAGGTAAGTAGGAGATATCTGTGATACTAGTGTATGAGGACAGCGGGCCATTCCGCCAGAGGAAGGTAAGTAGGAGATATCTGTGATATTTCCTGATTTACCTTCTTGATGAATGGCCTGATAACTTAATTTTTACAATTGCATGTGAAAATGTGCATTTTCTCCTGCTTTTGTGAAAATTAAGTGATGATGAATAGGACCCAGAATCCCCAAGCACCCAAAACTCCATATCTGCTCTGAATTGCCAACAGGAACCGCAGCCCCCACAGAAACATTCCAAAGTTTGGTCCAGGCAGCTAATGCCATCTGCTAATAGGTTATGGGCCCAGCACCAGGCCACCATCGTACATACCTCTGGCTGCCAACGTGTCCAGACACCCCGATATGAAAGTAGCTGATATCAAGAATATAGAAAGCAGTGACATGGAATAAGAGGATCTGAGTGAGTACGGACCGACCCTTATTCACCTATATGAAAATGTACAGTGCAGGGATCAGCATGAGCTTTGTGACAGGCGCATACATTTATGCTGCATGGAAGTTTGCCATGGAGATGCAGTTAAAGCAGGAAAAGCTATGGAAAGTTACTAGCGATCCTGGCGATAATCCAAACTCAGACAAAGTAGACAGAGCTGTGGGGCCAATAGGTCTAGCTGAAGTTCCATTATCCACAAGAAGACAATCACACATGATATGTGTTTGGTTATAGAAATGGCCTATAAAGACAAAAGGTATATTAGCACAGTATAGTGGAGTGCGCCTGGTCACTTGACCTATTGGCAAAGTGATCAGTGGAGGACACTGGAGTGCGCAGCTTGATATATGGTATTACTGTATGTAAATATATGTATATAACCACAGGCAGTACATTGGGTGCACACTGGGCCCTGGGTGTACAGCATATTTTGGCCCCCATTTATCAACGTAGCATAAACCCCATAGCGCTTGCTAAAGGGGTTACGTCATTGTTTCTGGATTTAACAAACAGCGGTAATCTAACTTCGCTATCTAAAGATGGCGAGAGTAATGCGGTCCCCATTGATGGCAATGATGACCCGGTGCTGCCTTTCCGGCTTCAGCGAAGGCATCCAGGCACTGCCAGGTCCCCGTGTCATGCACGGACCATTGTGCAAGCGCATTTCACAAGACTCTCCAATGCTGGCAGCATTAGGCTGCCAGCAGCCCAGCGGAGGACCTCTCCCAAAAGGAAGAGAACTTCACTGGACCTCGACAGAGGGGTAAGTATTGGAAAATACCAGTGGATTTTTCATTTGTATCACAGTGATACTAAACAAAAAATGTCGCTGTTGTTTACCTTCAGTGATAAATGGGGGCCTAAGTGAGTTACGCAGCAGCTTAAGTGAGTTGTTGGTGGTGGTTAGTCCACATGTGGTACAGCTTAACCAGGTTTATTTAGCCAGGTAGAACAACAAAGTGGCATAGAGACACAGGAATGAATAGGTACATTAACAATGCTAGATCAGCCTGGAGCGTAAGGGTAAGGGAAATGTGCCAGGCGGTAGGATGGTGTACAGTATGCCTCAGTGATTATTGGTGCCATGACCCTTAGTAATAGCAGTGGTGGTATAGGGTACTTACAGTATTCTGTAGGGCTCTGCATGGCTCATATGGCTGGCAGTCAAAGGCATGCTGAGGAGGAAAGATGTGCCAACATGCTGCATGCGCGGTAGCACATGTCAGAGGAAAGGCCTCCTACTGAGCCAGGTCCTAGAAACCGCCATCACTGCTGCCATATAGATATGAGGCAGCGCAGAGCGCTCTTCATCCAACAGAGACAAATTAACTTGAGGTGTACTTTATATGCTACAAAGCTTAGTGCATGCAAGAACATGAAAAAATATATATAGATAAAATTGTATCCATCTCTCAGCAATTGATTTCAGTGGGTTGCAGTGGCGATGCTGCAAAACCTTACACCAGAGTACGACTTCTTAGTAGTAGTTTTAGAGTCTAGTGCTGCATACGAGCTAAGCTACTGCAGTTTCAAGAGCTCATACTTTTTGAAAATGATGCTGAGAATTCTGTTCTACTGACAAAGATCACAACGTACAAAAAGCCAAAGGGAATAAATCAGAGATGTACGCAAACCCAATGGTTAACATACACCTCTTATGGTGTGAGATCTGTGCAGATGCCGCACTGAGCATGTGCAGATCTCGTTCTGTGTGATTGCTCGCAGTGCCCTGGACTCCGCAGCATGGACTCTGGCTGCGGCCATTTGGGGGTGGTGACAGGCAGCATTGCAGAAAACGGGGCCTTGCTGAAGCGCGTGGATGCCCTCTTGGTCGTGGCTTCACTGCCTTCAGTAGCGTTAATTACCTAGACATCCTAAGTAACCTGAGGGTTATGCAGATGACCAATGTTCACGCAGATGATCCAATGCTGCGTGAACATTGTATTAGTATTAGTAGTAGGTTAGTATTAGCTGGTGCACTACAATACCCAGCATACCTTATAAGCTCTAGGTGGTATCTAGCACCTTAACTGCAACCTGTAATAAACACTGTGTCTAACACCAACTGCTTCTACTTGGTTAATAAACCTTCCAGCTGGTTAAGTTACTTGTGTGGACTACTAACCACCACTCGCAGATCCACTGCGCATCCAGCCTAGAACCCCAGCACACTGCTTATAGGTTCTGAGCCCCAGGTCACTGGTGCTATCACTCTGCCAAGAAGCTTAAGCTGTTGTTTTCTCTGAATCAAGAAATATCAGCATTAGATGCTCACTTTGCCTATAGTGGATTTCCTATTGTAGATTAGGAAGGCTGAAGGCTCCTGGGCTGAGTAGGGCATAATTATTAGAAGTGCATGATTTGTAAAAGTGCATTTCTTACCAAATTCGGCATTATACCGGCATTAAACCGAAGTTAAACTGAAGGAGACCACTCTAACCTTAAACTATTCTTTAACAAGAACATATGGACAAAGTATAATCAAGAAATGTAAGTTCACAATATCTACACTACAAGCAACTGCTGTCTGCATCACCTGGACAATCATCACTGGCCTCTGTTTGCTCACTATAAGAACTTACACCTGCTATTATTTGTACTGACTCGCTCGTTTCACAAACACCTCATAGCTTACTGTGTTCAGTGCCAATTTTAGTATATGTCTTAGAAATAATATCTTCTCACCTCTCTTCTTTTCCTAGCCTGTCATCTGTCTTCTAATTCAGTTTACTTTAATATTCCATTTCTCCTCTTTTCCTCTGCTCAATAGTAGTTTGGAAATTTTGCAGGCACATTTTCCTCCATTGTACTATTACTTCTTCTCTGCACTCATACTTTATTCCTACATCTAGTTTTCCTCCCCCTACCCAACTCTTCCACACCATTATCATGTGTACCTCTCCCTCCACTCACTGTCTACCTAATACTCTGCTCTACCCCCTTTTTCCACCTATATCATTCCCCCTTGTCTCCTCCACCTCCTCCTTCCTTTATCTCCCCTCCTCTGTCTGCCGTCCTCCCTCTCCTCTCCCACTAATACACTTTCATTCTCTTCTACCCCTCCTTTGTCCTACTACCCCACTGATAATCCTTCCTCCAAACCTCCTCTCCATGTCACCCCATACCACCCCCATCATATTAAACTCCCTCCCTGCCAACCACCTACAGGTTCCCTTCCCAGCACTGGTCCCAGCATAATCTCTCCACTACATTCATCTCGGCCACCCATATTAAACTCACCTTCTCGCTACAGCAACCCAAATAATCTAATTCACATCTCTTCCACAAACACTGTCCCTCTATCCTGTGCCCTCTGGAATGCCAGATCAGTATGTAACAAACTCGTACCCACCCATGAC
This sequence comes from Taudactylus pleione, assembly GCA_031769625.1. NCBI lineage: Eukaryota > Metazoa > Chordata > Amphibia > Anura > Myobatrachidae > Taudactylus > Taudactylus pleione. Next base: position 89,592 of record JAUIMM010000471.1, read on the forward strand.
CTTTTCATCTCTAAAAACTTGAATCTCCTAGCCATTACTGAATCCTGGATTTCACCCTCTGACACCACTTCCCCTGCTGCTCTCTCCTCTGGGGGCCTCATCTTCTCTCATACCCCTCGGCCTGGGGGTCGCCATGGTGGTGGGGTAGGGGTACTTCTATCCCCCGGTTACTTCTACCAACTCCTACCCTCTGAACCATCTCGTACTTTCTCTACACTTGAGGTTCATGCTATACGCCTCTTCCAACCAGTTCACCTTAGAGTAGCTGTCATTTACCGTCCCCCTGGCCCTCCTTCCAAATTCATTGATATCTTCGCTTCCTGGCTTCCTCACTTTCTCTCCTCTGACCTTCCCTCTATTATCCTTAGTGACTTCAATATTCCTATTGATATCCGCACAGAAGCCTCTGCCTCCAAACTCCTCACCCTCATGTCTTCATTTGGTCTCTCCCAATGGACCTCTTCACCCTCCCATGTGAGTGGGCATTCGCTTGACCTGGTCTTCACTCATTGTTGTGATATTACTCCAATTCCCCATTCCCCCTCTCAGACCATCACCTTCTCTCTTTTAACCTATCCCTTTCTCCTTCCCTTCCTCTGCCTCCTAAGGCCACTATCACTAAGCGTAACATTGACGCTATTGACACCGTTTCTTTTTCTTCCCAGCTTGACTCACTTCTCTCCCCTATCCTCTCTCTCTCCTGCCCTGAACAAGCCATTTCTCTATACAATACCTCCATTACTTCTGCTCTGGAGTCTGTTGCTCCGGCGATCACTATTCACCCTCGCAGATTTACACCTCAACCCTGGCATTCCAAATGCACCAGATACCTGCAAAAGTGTTCGCGAACTGCCGAACGACAGTGGAGAAGATCACGCTCTAAGGCTGATTTTCTCCATTTCAAATTTATGCTTTCATCATACAGTGCTGCCCTTTCCCTCTCTAAACAGTCATATTTCAAGAACCTCATCTCCTCTCAGTCCTCAAATCCCCAACTTCTCTTCACCACCTTCAACTCCCTCCACTGCCCACCCCCTCCTCGCCTCCCCTCCACGCTCTCTGCCCTTGATTTTGCTACCTACTTCACATCTAAAATTGACTCCATACATCAGGACATCATATCCCACCAGTCCCCCTGCTATCCACCTCCTCTCTTCCCAGATCACCCCTCTCCTTCAATTTTACCGACTCTAACTTTCGTCTCCCCTGTATCTGGAGAGAAAGTCATGTCCCTCATCCAGTCGTCCCCCCCTTCCACCTCCCCCCTTGACCCTATCCCTTCACGTCTCCTCCGCTACCTCTCTCCTTCTGCCTGCTCCCATCTTGCCCACCTCTTTAATCTCTCCCTATCATCAGGCACTGTCCCGTCTGCATTCAAACATGCCCTTGTCTCCCCCATACTAAAAAAAACAACCCTTGATTCTAACACTCTCTCCAATTACCGTCCCATCTCTCTCCTCCCTTTTGCTTCCAAGCTCCTTGAGCATGTTGTTTTCAAGCGCCTTACCACCTTTCTTTCCTCTCATTCCCTCCTTGACCCTTTTCAGTCTGGCTTCCGTTCTCTCCACTCCACTGAAACTGTCCTCACAAAAGTCAGCAATGACCTCCTTGCTGCTAATTCCAAGGGCCACTACTCTCTGCTCATTCTCCTTGACCTTTCTGCTGCTTTTGACACTGTGGACCACCCTCTCCTTCTGCAAATCCTTCACTCCCTTGGTCTGCATGACACTGCCCTTTCCTGCCTATCCTCCTACCTCTCTGACCGATCCTTCTCTGTCTCCTCTCATGTCTCCTCTTCTCCCCCACAGCCTCTTGCAGTGGGTGTTCCCCAAGGTTCTGTTCTTGGACTTCTCCTTTTCTCACTCTATACATCCTCACTAGGTGAACTCATCAGCTCTTTTGACCTCCAATATCATCTCTATGCTGATGATACTCAAATCTACCTTTCCTCTCCTGACCTCTCTCCCTCTCTCCTCACTCGTGTCTCCAACTGTCTCTCTGCCATTTCTTCCTGGATGTCCCAGCGATTTCTTAAACTTAATATGTCTAAGACTGAGCTAATCATCTTCCCTCCCCCCTACATAACCACACTTCCCACCATTTCTTTATCAATTGATGGCACAACTCTCTCCTCTAGCCCCAAAGTGCGCTGTCTTGGAGTTATCCTGGACTCCTCCCTCTCCTTCAAACCACATATCCAGAATCTCTCACAGTCCTGTCGCTTTCATCTTAAAAATATTTCCAAGATTAGACCCTTTCTCATCCAGGATGCCACTAAAACCCTCATACACTCATTGGTCATCTCCAGATTGGACTACTGTAACCTTCTCCTATCTGGCCTCCCCAAATCCCTTCTCTCCCCTCTCCAGTCTGTCCTCAATGCTGCTGCACGGCTCATCTTCCTCTCAAAACGCTCTGCATCTGCCTCCCCTCTCCTACAAGCCCTCCACTGGCTCCCCTTCCCCTTTAGAACCCAATTTAAGGTTCTCACACTCACTTACAAAGCCCTCAGCCATTCCTCTCCCATTTACATCTCTGATCTCATCTCCCTTCACTCTCCTGTCCGCCCTCTTCGTTCAACAAATGCACGCCGCCTCTCATGCCAATTGATTACTTCCTCCCACTCCCGCCTCCAAGATTTTGCCTGTGCTGCTCCCCACCTTTGAAACTCTCTCCCGCTTCCCATCAGACTCTCCACTATTTCATCAAAGCCTTCCAGCTCTCATCTTAACTTGCTGCTACATACTCCTTCCTCCCTGCCTAACCCATATGTTTCACACCTGTTTGTCTGTCCCTCCCCCTTAGAATGTAAGCTCCTATGAGCAGGGCCCTCTACCCTCTTGTGCATCTCCTTACCATACCTTCATCTACTTCTTACTCTCTACCAGGGCATCTAACACTTGATTGCTTTGCATTGTTGCTTATCTGGGTGTTATGGTCGTGAATGTAGTAGGGATGTGCAGGCTCGGTTCTACTCGGTTCCGTTCGGTTCTTTTTACCGGATCTTATTGGGTTTCAGCTGTCATGAGTTTTGGATAGCCAATAAGATTCGGTAAAAAGAACCGAACGGAACCGAGTAGAACCGAGCCTGCACATCCCTAGAATGTAGCAATGTATATTATCCATGTCCTGTAATGTATTGTACTGTACTGTAAGTCACTGTAAATCAATCTATTTGTTTATGTACTTTGTAAGGCGCTGCGGAACACTTGTGGCGCCATATAAATAAACAATAATAATAATAATAATAATAATAGGACAGTGACCATCTAGCAAGAGAGTACTCCAACAAAAGAACATTGAGTTTGCCTTAACGTCAATGACTAATCAGTCAGGGGTTTTGTTAGTTTGCTGACTAATAATATATTTAGCTATTTTGTTGTATGTGCTATTGAGAAAGAGATTGCTTATTATTATTCTATTTGACCAAGGTTTTCATGTTAAGTCATGTTGCTGTGTGTACGGACCTGGCCTCTCTGCTACAGTCTGAGGATAAGCTCATGGAGTCACTGCCAGTGAGAAAAAAGAAAGATCCACCCGAGATGCCATCTCTACTGTAAGGTACCATCTGGACCTAACTTATCTGTGCCCACTGCAACACACAGTGTACCACACATAGACCACCTGTCTATAGATCAACAAGCTTCTCAAGCATCGATGGCATCGCCCTTAGGAACACAATTCTTTTAACTATTAAGAAATTCAGTATGGCCCCAGTGTGGGGACAGATGCCTCGAAAATCCCTAACACTGCTACTCAGTGCAGAGGCTGCGGAGGAATACAAGTGAGCACGCTTTTCAGTTTTTGGAGCTTGCTGAATATCAGGGGGCCCCATCGGCCCCTTACAAAGAATGGGCCCACAACAAAAAAACATGCAGCATCTACTGCAATCCAGACAGATCTCTTGCAACAGGTAGAGGGCTGGTGCAAGTGCCCACCAGTAATGATGACGGCGATGTTACCAAGCGGATGGATTGGGACAGTGCGATCACATTGATGCTCAGTATACGGGCAAATATAAGCATGTACAGTAGTTCTGTGCGCATAAAGCGCAGGATTAGTGATCAAGTTGCTATTGTGTAAGGGTTGTACAGTATGGTACCTTCTCTATGTCATCTTCAGTACTAATCATTTACCAGGAAATGTCTTAACTGACCAGTAGTGGAAACCAGTCCAGTACTGGGAGGCTGCAATACTAACCACTGCAAGACACCAACAGACCCAAGCCACTGATTAATTGGAGGTGCGACACATCTACATTAATTTCCCCATATGGAGAAAGATAATTATTTTCAAAAAGATCTCTTTTTGTCTACATATTAAAGTGAAACCCAATTTGCTTGTCAAATGACCAGAAAACAAAGGACTGTAATGATTATCTCTTGTCATCCTTCATATGACTGCTGGCTTGTGCCTTAATTGAAAGCCAATTAGGAGTGCAAGGATAAACAAATGATGATCCATCTTGGATGCCAGCCACCTGTCAGATGTCCTCTTAGAGAATCGGAGGTGGAATATTGACTGTTCTGAGTTATTGACTCACTGCATAATGAGTGTGAGGCTAGAGGGAAGAGGATGCCAACTGAGAGGCTGTAGCATGAAGAGGACAAGTGGGAGGCTGTAGGATGAAAAGGTCAAGTGGAGGCTGTTGGGATTTCAGGTGGTCCAACTGTCATGGGGCGCATTCTCACAGTAGAGCCTTCTTCCTACATCTCATTTCTAACATCAAGTCATCTAATGACATGGTACGCCATATTATTTATTTTATTTTAACTGTAAGAGTTTTTATAGTCCCCCCCATTCTGTTCTGATAAGCAGCGCAGAGGCCAGTGCAGGTGCAGTGAAGGCCTGTTTGGGCCCATACAAAAACAGATCTAACAGATAAATATGAGGTCTCCCAATTTTTTCTGAGCCTGGCTCAGTATCTCAGTGGTCAACACCTCTTCTACATAGGTACAGTAGATGCTCCATTGGCTCTATCTGCTGCTGGGGATTCCTCGTGTTTCTCAGAACAAGGCCAGAAAATCATTTTACGTACCTGCATTGATGGAATGTTTGCCCCAAAACAAAAATGGCTTTTGATTCTCTGTTCCAAATAACTGTATGCGCACCGAGTCCCACAGACATTGGAGCCAGTGCTGTGGGGGATTGACACAATAATCGCACTGCCACTAACCTATGCATAGCATTTTTCTGCTATATGGAGGGATCACTGGCTGCCAATCATTTTGAAAAGTTGGCTCTGATGCCTTCAGCGATGTTGGGAGAAAACCTTATTATACCCTAAAGAGGAGTGCAGTTATATTTAGGGGCCTAAGGGGGCATGTCCACGCCTCCCGCGATTAAACCACGCCCCCCCTCCCTGGGCCCGGCACGGCTCTTGACACCCCTGGTTATATTGTCTATGGTCAATATGTCAACCCTCATTATGTTGACACCAGAATGTTGGTCTGGAAAATGTTAACAAAGGCGGAATGTCAACATTTCAAAATGACGATGTAGTGAATTGTTGACATGAACATTAGAAACAGAGTGATGCTTAGTTAGGTTTAGGTTACTGTTGCGGTTAGGCATAGGTTTAGGGGTTAGAGTTAGGGTTACCGGTGGGTTTAGGGGGTCTGGATTAGGATTTTTCACAAAAGACATTGTCGATATTCTGACATTGTCAACATTTCATCAGTGTCATCGTGCTGACTGTTGACATGGTGAATGTCAGCATAATAACCATCTAAAGGATAGTCTATGAGGCGATCATAGTACAGGACACTCAAGCATTCAGAGTGAATGGTAGGCAGATCATGGATGTAGCGTGATCCATTGTCTTCCATCTATGCCAGCGGAGTGCTCTCTCACATGTGTGCGTCTTCTCTTGATGGGGTCTAAATCACCACAATACTCAGTGCTGGATGAGTTGTATTCACAAAGGGATGAACGCAGCTCAGACAGAGTTACCATGGATGTAGGGAATATATTGATTTCTGTATGAGCTCCAAAGAAATTATATGGATACTGATTTCTATTACGGACAGCACGGTTGGTGTAATGGTTAGCATTACTGCCTCACAGCACTGAGATCTTGAGTTGGAGTCCCACCATGGCCCTAACTGTGTGGACTTTGTGTGCTCTCCCTGTGTTTTTTGTGGATTTCCTCTGGGTATTACACAGTGGAGTAGCCAGCTTTTGACATGAGTGAGAGCGTAGAGGGAAAAATAAATGCCCTACCCCAGAGACTGACTAAGGATATGGGCGCCCTATTTGCAGAGACTTACGGCTCTATAAGAGCCCACTGTATGTGGAGTCCCAGAGACAGTAGCCTGACACGGGATATGTTCTGAATCCCAACAACAGATATTCCGGCGGTCAGAATACTGATGCTGGAATACTAGTCAGAATACCGGCATTCCGACTGCTGAGATCCTGAAGGTAAGTACTGGGGTTAGGGGGAGGGTTAGGTTTAAGGTAAGGGGTAAGGGTTAGGCACATGGGGGAAGGGTTAGGTTTAGGGTGCAGGGAGGGCGAGCCAGTGAGGTCAGGTTTAGGCACTAGGGGGAGGTTAAGTTCAGGCACCGGGGAAGGAGGGTTAGGGTAGGGGGAGGGGGAGGGCTAGGATACCTACCACCAGGTGTCTGTATCCTAACCTTGTTGGGATTCCAGCGGCAGGGATTCTGACTGTCGGGATCCTGTACTCCGGCATCCCGTACCCATCCCACCTGACACAGCCTGTTCCTTGGTACAGTAGGTGTATCTTCAGCTGAAAGGGCGGTCACACCCCTACACCCCCCCTGGCTATGCCCCTGGTACTCCAATTTCCTCCCACAATCCAAAAGAACTTACTGGTACAAAAACTAACCACAGTGTGTATGTTTGTATCCATGTGATAGCGAATAGAGATTGTAAGCTCCACTGGGACATGAACGCTCTATAAAGCACTGCGTAATATGCGTGCACTATATAAATAACTTAATAAATAAGTAAAATATGATAGAAAGCAACGTGACAACCCACAGGGATGTAGTCATTAGGTTAACAATTTGAATAATTCATGATGTTGACATTGTTGAAATCTTTACTTAAGAAAACATTAATTGTTGGAGTTTTTATAAATATTTTGACCATTAGAATTCTTAGTGCGTATAGTGTGCACCAGCATCTCCCCTTTCTTTCTGCTGTAGAACTACAGGTCTCAGGGCTTGATTCAGACTGAGCGCTCGCAAGCGGGTCGATGGTGATCCAGTGCGCATGCCCACAATGGAGCCGGCTCCGTCGTGCGCATGCGCGAGACCTGGATAACGACAGCCAAGCCATCGCTCCGGGTCTCTTACCAAAGGGGTCGTGCATGGCAGGAGGGTTAGGGTTAGGCTGCAGGGCAGGAGGGTGAAGGTTAGGCTGCAGGGCAGGAGGGTGAGGGTTAGGCTGCAGGGCAGGAGGGTGAGGGTTAGGCTGCTGGGCAGGAGGATGAGGGTTAGGCTGCAGGGCAGGAGGGTGAGGGTTAGGGTTAGGCTGCAGGGCAGGAGGGTGAGGTTTAGGCTGCAGGGCAGGAGGGTGAGGGTTAGGCTGCAGGGCAGGAGGGTGACGTTTAGGCTGCAAGGCAGGAGGGTTAGGGTTAGGCTGCAGGGCAGGAGGGTGAAGGTTAGGCTGCAGGGCAGGAGGGTGAAGGTTAGGCTGCAGGGCAGGATGGTGAGGGTTAGGCTGCAGGGCTGACGGTGAGGGTTAGGCTGCAGGGCAGGAGGGTGAGGGTTAGGCTGCAGGGCAGGATGGTGAAGGTTAGGCTGCAGGGCTGGAGGGTGAGGGTTAGGCACTAGAGGGAGGGTTAAGGCTAAGCCCAGTGTACTCACCAGAACACTGCTCTGTCAGATAGCTCCGCCAGAACTGACAGTCATATAACTTTTAGGACCTGGAAGACGCTGCTGGAGCAGGTAAGTCACCGCTGGGCCTAGGACAATCTGTCAACATTCTATTATGTTGACATTTTATCAGTGTTGACAGGAAGCGGTATGAAATACCGCCGGCCGCATGGCTGGGAGTTCGAATCCCGGCAGCGTCAGGCAGACAAATGAAGAGATCGCAGCAATGGGAGCCCGACAGTGCTGGAAATCCCGATCGTCCGTAGGTGAGTACTTACTAACCTAACCCCCCTAACCCTCCTTAGGGGTGCCTAACCCTAACCTCCTTCCCTGTGCCTAACCCTAACCTCCCCCCGGGGGTGCCTAACCCTAACCCTCCCTCCCCCTAGCCTAACACTCCCGGGGGAGTGCCTAACCCTAAGTCCCACCACTGGGAGCCCTAAACCTAACCCTCCTCCCCCGCGGCTGTCCGCTCGCGGTGCCCGGCATCCCTTCGATCGGGATACCGGACACCGGTCTAGATTTAGACGCCTGTCATTTAACCCTCGTCGGGATAAAGCAGTCGGGAAGCCGGCTGTCGGGTTTACGTCAGCCAGCTTCCCGATTGCATCCCTGTTGACATGTTAAGCATGTTGACATTATGATCATGTCACCATTGTGAATGTTTCCATATCATGCCACACCCCCTCCATGTACTGTATGTAAGCAATTTCCTAGTTACCGCCAACATTGTAGCTGGCAGAGTGCTATTAGATGGCAGTCTCCCCTCCTCGTGGTCTAAACTAATTCCCCAGAACTCATTATCATGTCTAATGGACTACAGTATCTGTCATAAGAATCCAATGACCTTTCAGAAGAAATTAGGCTCGTTACACTTATTAATACAGAAACCGTGTACTGATAACTAATGGGTGACCCTTAATAAAAAAATCGCCCCTCACCTCCATGTTTTTACCGTCTCATAGAGACCCTTCACTAATTGATGTAACAGTATCATTACATAGGAACAATGTCTTGAAACACTGATACGTAATTATTTCTTAACCAGAGCCAGCCTTGAGTGGTTAATGTGAAGGTAATTAACTTAAAGCTCCTGAAGATCACAGAGATTAAACATCAGCCACTTAAACTGTGATGCCGGAATGATGGCTGGTCATAAAACGGAAGAGGTGTCAAGTCATCAGGATTCCGAACTAATTAGGGCACTTACACTGAAGAGCGGAGCTGCCACAGTAGCTAATGAATTAGCCTCACATGAAGGATGTAACAACCGCTGAAAATTAAGTCATTAGGACGCAGTCGTTTGACATCTTAAATAGTTGTATATTTAAATGGCAAAAATTTAAAGATCAAAACTGGCCCCTACTTTCTGCAAAGATTAACCCCGCCATGCCCAGAGCTGATGAGAGTTTTGTGCTAGGGGCTCTCGTCACATGTACAGTGCGACTTGGACCCACGGGCAGTTGAAATAAATACGCTCAATTGTGTCCGATGTAGGGGTTGAATCGGGCCCTGTAGCTGGGTAAAATCGCTATTGGAGTTTTACAGGCGCCAAGTTATGTCACGCAGCGGGGATTTGCATTTTGCAGGGTGAATATGTCTATAACGACACGGTCCATTCATTCTGCCGTGTGGTGTGGTCTGGGTAGGAATTAGGACACACTGCGCAATGGGCCGAATTAAAAGGAGGCAAATATTACACAGAGCAGTTTTGAAAATATTCGGTCATCCCTACTACTGTGTATGGGGCTGATTAGCACCTAGACAAAACCATGCTGCAATGCAAAGGGCGCAAATACATGTATTAGATTTGCATGCAGGGTAAATATTGGCTGTTTTTGCATGTAGCTCACAAATGCTGGACAGCTTTATTTTTACACTGCAATGAAGATTTGAGCTCAAACACATCCCTCCTAAGTCTAGCTCCCCCTTGCCGCTGTGCAGCATGGCCTACACAGGGGCAAAGTTACAGGCAAGTTCTTGCTTTTCTCCCAACTCAGAATCAGCCCCTATGTGTATTTCATCTTGTGTCATGGCTGATTCAGAAGTGCAGAATTCCGCCCTATTTCAGCCCTGAGTGCGTCTTTATGCTGACGTCGCAGGCAATGGGATTCATACCGAGGCGCCCACCAGCTGCAGCGCTAATCCACCATTGTGCTTATAAAGACCATAGGCCGCACATCAATCGCACCATCAAACAGTGCAACCACAGCAAAAGCCGCGTGGCTATCCGTGGTCCGCCCACGAGACGCCCACGTCTGGCCTAACTGATCCCCCCCCGTTACCACCCAGACACGCCCACTGAAATCACCTCTTTCTGCATCCAAATTTGTTCTGCAGCTTTTGTCGATAACCGTCAGGACGTGTGCGCACTGCGATTCAGACGCACGGAGAGGTGGTAAACATCGTCCGCTTCCATCCCCCATCTCCATTGCTTCCGTCTCTGAGTCAGGACCAATGTCCTTAGTGGGTTATAATAATATGTGTAAATATTTGCAGTGAGAGTGTGCTTTTTTAAAAAAAAATTGCTAATATATGATAATAATATTAATACTAATATTATTT
>JAUIMM010000471.1:1305000-1690000 GCA_031769625.1 Taudactylus pleione
TATTCATTAAGGAGACTTATCGCAAGGATTATCTAAAGAGATCCATTTGCTAATGTGGACATTATTATCTATATATCTATATGGTGATTATTTATTTATTTGGAGTGTAAACTTGTATATAACAGAGCGCTGTTAAGTGGTGCATTCACTTAATTTTGCCCTACAGTGTCCCACCAAACCCCACAGTGTCATTTTGTCCCCCACAGCATTTCTCCAGCCCACAGTGTCTCACCACTGCCCCCACAGTGTCTTTCTAACCCAGTGGCCTCCAGCCCCCACAGTGTCTAACCAGCCATGACAGTGTCCCTCCTGCCCAACAGTGTCCCTTCAGCCCCCACAGTGTCTAACCAGCCATGACAGTGTCCCTCCTGCCCAACAGTGTCCCTTCAGCCCCCACAGTGTCTAACCAGCCATGACAGTGTCTCTCCTGCCCAACAGTGTCCCTTCAGCCCCCACAGTGTCTAACCAGCCTAACAGTGTCTCTCCTGCCCAACAGTGTCCCTTCAGCCCCCACAGTGTCTAACCAGCCATGACAGTGTCCCTCCTGCCCAACAGTGTCCCTTCAGCCCCCACAGTGTCTAACCAGCCATGACAGTGTCTCTCCTGCCCAACAGTGTCCCTTCAGCCCCCACAGTGTCTAACCAGCCATGACAGTGTCCCTCCTGCCCAACAGTGTCCCTTCAGCCCCCACAGTGTCTAACCAGCCATGACAGTGTCCCTCCTGCCCAACAGTGTCCCTTCAGCCCCCACAGTGTCTAACCAGCCATGACAGTGTCCCTCCTGCCCAACAGTGTCCCTTCAGCCCCCACAGCATCCCTTCAGCTTCCACAGTGTCCCTCCATTCCCACAGTTTCCCCTCAGCCCCTACAGGGTCTCTCCAGCATCCTACAGTATCCGGTCAGCCCTCAAAGTGTCCTAAAAAAATTGATGCTGTTTTGAAGGCAAAGTGTGGTCACACCAATTATTGATTTGATTTAGATTTCCTCTTCTGTTCATTCACGTTGCATTTTGTTATTTGATGAGAATAAACTATTAACACTTCTATTTCTGAAAGCATTCTCACATTGCAGCATTTTATCCACATATGGCTAAAACTTTTATACAGTACTATATATATATATATGTATATATATATATATATATATACGGTATATAAAATTAAAATATTAAGGCCCTCATTCAGACCCACTCGCGAGCGGCTGTCCGGTCGCAAGTGGGTCGATGGTCCGCACTGCGCATGCGCACGACGGAGGGAGCTCCATTGTGCGCATGCGCGAGACCCCACGAGCGAAGGACTTTCCTTCGCTCGGAGTGTCTCATCAAAGGGGGCGTGCTGTCGATGGTGACTGACAGCACGCCCCCTTTGGTGGGCGTGCCGGGGGCGTGCCTGCCAGACGGAGGCGTTCCCAAGGGAACGCCTACCGTCTGAAGCTGGCCCCATTGACATCACTAGTGATGTCAGTGGGAGTGATTTTGGCTCTGATAGAGCCAAAATCACTCCTGGCCTTGCGGTTGAAAAACTCAACCGCAGGCTTCTGCTCGCAGTTTCAATGGTCGCGATGGTCAAGACCATCACGACCATCATCCTGCACGCTCGTATATGCTGTGGGTGGTGACCCACAGCTATACGAGCGTCCAGGAGGACGCTCCATATTAATGGAGGTGGGCCCTGATTCAGAGCGAGCGCTCTGGTCAGAGCGTCCGGCTCTGAATCAGGGCCTAAAGGTGCAATATATGTGTAAGTGTATTCTCATGTAGTTTTATGTTGCTCTTTATGTGTGATTTTTGATTATATTTTTATAAACATTATAACTGACGAGCGCTTCATTCTTTTGCTATTTGTCCTATTTCCAAATTTCCAAATATTGGGATTCTAAGCATATAGGGGGGAATTCAATTGCTTTTTTGGGCGTCTTAAGTAATTGGCATGCGGTCCTATTCATGTTACTAATTGCCATATCGTCCCGGTACACATCGTCTAGTGTGTACCCACCTTAACTCTGTCTTTCTCATTCTCTATCCTTCTCCCTCTCTCTCTCCCTGTCTCTCTCTCTCTTTCTCTGTCTATATACTGTATATATTGGAGTTTTGCAGCATGTTTTAAAGTGGCATTTTAATTAAGGATTAAACACGTGGGTTTGTCTTTAATAAAATCGCTGCCCCCCCCCCCTCCTTCCCTTGGTAAGGACTAGGGAAATCGCTTAAAAGTTTTTTTTTGTAATTGTATTGTCATATAAAGTAGGTACCATTATGTTGGAAAAATAATGATATAGGTATGATAACTATGTACTTTCCATCTCGGATCTATACCAGCCATTAATTCCTGATATGGTGCCGGTTGAACAAACTTAGAAGTGTCATTTCAATAGGTATCATTTTTGCTAAGTGCGCATTTAGAGAAATTGCTCTGATGTGCGTCCTGCTGTGTGTTTAATCTCCATCTCTCTCCCTCTCTCTCGTACCTCCAGCACTGACGGCTGACCCCGATTTCCCCACAGAATTATCACAGACATTACATGACGGTGACTAAGAGTTCACAGGTTGTAGTTTACAGTGCGTCAGGTGACGTTTCAGCCCTAGACCGATCAATATGTACTTTATCAACACATTCATCACCGTCAGCCATGACGGCAGCGCTGGATGTACAATTCATTTATTTTTTATTTTTGGAAGTGCAATCTATTTAGCCAGGTGTTGCTTGTGATGTTTTTCTATACCTTAGGTCAGACCGGATGTTCCGAACTTTGTTCTCTGTGGACCATGACTCGATCCTATGTGCACAAATGACGCATTTTATGATCACGGTGTTATCACTCTAAAAAACCGCCATCCAAACAGGTGACTTTCAGCAATAGTCGCTGACATTTTGTATAATGCATGGCTTTTATTTCCTGAATTAGGAACCTTTTAATCCTCATATCTAGGGTCATAGGCAGGAATGTGCGCACGTAAAAAGGGGGTGGGCTGCGAATCACAGGGCCGTGACCTCACAGTACACCCTTTCTAAACATGCCGGCCAAACAGCGCTGGGAAGCGGAGCTACGCGTCCAAGCTTTCCGACGACCAAACTGGCTCATCAGGCCATTGGCCCCTCTGGGAAACGTTGTGCGATGTAGACGCCATTTATGGGCCAAGGGATTGTGTTTACATTTATTTACATGTCCAGTGAATTGGCAGCTACATCTAGTTGATTCGCTTTTCCCTCTTCATCAACACCGCCCGATAACAACCGTCCAAGCAGATTCAGAAAACAGGTTGGCAGTCATTTAATTCCGAGAGGTATCGTCACCGGAATCTGCAAGCGGTGGTTTCTTAAATTTTATTATTATTATTATCGTTTATTTATATGGCGCCACAAGTGTTCCGCAGCGCCTTACAAAGTACATAACCAAAAAAGTGACTTACAGTAAAATACAATACAATGAAGGACAAGGACATGGATAATATACATTGATACATTAGTGGCCATAACACCCAATTAAGCAGCAGAGCATAAGCACCAATTATAAGCAGTTATCCTAGTGGTGAGTAAGAAGTAGGTGAAAATAAAGTAAGGAGAAGCACAAGAGGGTAGAGGGCCCTGCTCGCAAGAGCTTACATTCTCAAATGGGTGCAAGTCGTTACATTTGTTTTGGGCCGTATTCAACTAGCGGCCATTTTTTTTGCCATAGGCGAAAACGGGTGTATTTCGCCAAAAAAAGGGTGATATTTTCGACAAAAAACAGGCGAAAACGCAATTGGCGAAAAAAAAAACTGGAGAAAAGTTTTCTCCATTCCAGACCAGGCGAAAAAAAAAATGCAAAATCCCTATTTTTGGCTAAAATGTGCGGATTTCTTTCAGAACCTTTTGGACCCCCCCAAAAATGCGTAAGTTGTGCACTTTGGTGAAAAACGACCACGCAAGCTGATGCTTGTGAAACACAGGAAGATGGTGCTGAAGAGACGGTGGGGGTTGACGTTGGAGAGACGCAGGGGAATAAAGCTGGTGAGACGCAGGGGGGATGAAGCTGGTTAGATGCAGGGGGATTGTACTGATGAGTAGCTAGGGTGGAGGCACTGTAGAGATGCAGAGAGATGACGTTTGAGAGACGCAGGGGGATAAAGCTGGTGAGACGCAGGGGGGATGAAGCTGGTGAGACGCAGGGGGAATGAAGCTGGTGAGATGCAGGGGGGTGGTACTGATGAGTAGCTAGGGTGGAGGCACTGTAGAGATGCAGAGAGATGACGTTGGAGAGACGCAGGGGGATAAAGCTGGTGAGACGCCGGGGGGATGAAGCTGGTTAGATACAGGGGGGTGGTACTGATGAGTAGCTAGGGTGGAGGCACTGTAGAGATGCAGAGAGATGATGTTGGAGAGACGCAGGGGGATAAAGCTGGTGAGACGCAGGGGGGATGAAGCTGGTTAGATACAGGGGGGTGGTACTGATGAGTAGCTAGGGTGGAGGCACTGTAGAGATGCAGAGAGATGACGTTGGAGAGACGCAGGGGGATAAAGCTGGTGAGACGCCGGGGGGATGAAGCTGGTTAGATACAGGGGGATGGTACTGATGAGTAGCAAGGGCGGAGGCACTGTAGAGATGTAGAGAGATGACGTTGGAGAGACGTAGGAGGATGTCTCTCCAGGATGTTTGTTTAGGGAAGTTCACATTTTGTCCTACCCCAAAACGTACATTACTATGTATTATCTTGTATGAAGATTAAATATTATTCCTACCTAAACCAGTGGCTACCGTACAGTGTACTTTTATGTGCATACTGAATACTGGCTCAAGGCACTGTCTGCCTAGGGAGGCTCAATGTCTTCAGAGGTCCCTCATTGCAGAGAAAGTGAAGTCAATACACAGTGGTTGCAAAAAACATGGGGCACCCAAGTGAGATGAACTTGTTTGTGGGGACCCCATAAAAAATAAAACTCAGAGGAGCGGCTGAAAAATAATGAAGAGTTACACTGATTATATACTGTAGAACATTTTTTTTTCTTTTTAAGTGACCTAACATTGTAGACTCAGCAGGTGGCAGGAGTGCCTGAAAAAGCATCTAAAATAACCACACTCTCAAAGCCCCCAAAGATTATGGGGACCTAGGCGGTCCCGCGGTCCCCAGGCCCCCAGCCATTCACTTTAAAATAGCTTATACAGTGTCTGTGAAGAACAATTTTCACATTCTGGCATCTCAGAGTAGCTCTGCCTAGCGTGGGGGGGGGGGAGGGGACTAGGCGGCGGGGGAGATGAGCTCCACCACCTCTCCAAGACCACTTTGAAGTTTGCTATACACAACAGTGTGTGTGTATGTGTACAGAACAGTTTTCAGCTGTTCTGGCCTCTCAGAGTAGCTCTGCCTAGCGGGGGGGAGGGGGGGGGGTATGTGTCGGGGGAGATGAGTTCCACCACCTCTCCAGGAACACTTTAAGCCTTGCACTCAACCTGTAATTCATTTCACCCACCCTCACCCCTAACCCTGTATTTCAGTGTCCCCTCCTTCATCGACCATCCTATAATTCAAAAACCTTCCCACAACCTATAAATTATTCACTCCTCCCCCCCTCCCCTTTAAATTGTTCCTCCTCTCTATTCCTGCTTCTTATAGACTGTACCTACTTACTTTTGGAGTCTCATCACCTGGATCCCCTGGACGGGAGGTCTAAGTGGTTAGTGTTGGCGAATGTAATGCCTCGATTTGCATAATTCTGAGGAAGTGGACACATCGATCACGCCCCCCTCCCCCCCCGGATTTCCGCTAGGGTGAGGGTTCTACATTTTTTCAAAGGGAGCATGGCCACCCCTCCCTCGATTAGGCCATGCCCCCCCAACCCCCAATAGCAATAGGGCTCTAGACCGCCTCTCTACGGGCCCTGGCCAGCGGTTCCCAACCCTGAACCATTAAAGAAGATAGGAGATGTATTTATCCTTGGAGCGAGATTAAGTGGAGAGAGATAAAGTACCAACCAATCAACTCCTAACTGTCATTTTTCAAACAAAGCATGTAACATGACAGGAGCTGATTGATTGGTACTTTATCAACTGTCCAAGCTTTTATCTCTCTCCAAGCTTTGATACTTCTCCCCCAATAACACAAAACAGTAATAATTAATTCATAATGTTCAACTTGGGGTGGGTGGGTTTACCCTAGGAAAACACTATCACTAAGAGTCTGTTACCGGCCACTTTGGGAACCATAGTTCTAGGTGGCTAGCTAGTTTCCCTAGTGATGTTACATAACTTGAGCCAATTCATGGCTTTGCATTTTTTCCGCACATTGATACAGCACAAAAGGCCTTATGCCGAAATCAATTGACCTAAAAAGTCAGCGATCCACTTTAAAAAAGCAATGCTTCCCTCTTGTGCCCAAATAACCAGCTTAGGTCCAAGCTGCCAATGTTGTGCCCTTTTGTTCCTGAGATGGGGAAATAAATTGTTGAATGTGCAGAGTAAAGCGTAAATCCTGGGATAATGACTATGGTAAATGTTTAATTCTATCTTTGATCATGCTCTTTATCTAAGTCTCTCCTGTTATTCCAGTGCCCTAGATGTTACATACTCATCTAATTTGTTTGCCAGAACAAAGGAGGCTTCTAGGCACACGTAGAGAACAGAACGTGTCCTGTAAGATGTACGTGAGTACAGAGATCCCGTATTAATCCAATAAAGGGGAAATTTTTCATCAGAGATGTATTTCTCTACCGCTGTGCAATCCAGTGTCCTTGTTATTAATATTACACGAAAGCCCCCACCCCACCCCCTCCCAGGGAACTAGTGCACTCTGATTTTTGCATTGTGCAGTTAGCCAATCGCATTTGCTGACTGTGTAACTGAGGAGTTATTGTCTATTCATAAACCTCGCCTAATTTGCAGACAAGAGACAGCTTTGTGCATGAAAATGTTTTCACTCAGCCGTCGCATGGCTTGTTCATCTGGAAGTTAGCGAGAGGAACAGGTGCAGGTGGCCGCATAGGAACGGTGCTGCTGCTTGAGGTTATACATTTAGCAAATGATGCCCCTCATCAAGGTTGGACTGGCCCACAGGGGTACAGGGAAAATCCCCAGTGGGTCCCAATGTTTGATGGCCGGACACCCTCTTCTAATGTCAGGTTCCAGACTGTGCACTGAAATTATTCTTTGTTATTACTCTATTAGAGGGTCAGTTACCTGGTAGAGAAGGAACATGGGTGCTTATATAGTTTATAGAAACTGCACCATTTGCCCTCCAGCCAATCAAAATGAGCTTTTGAGATAACAGATCGAGGGGTTTATGTATCAAGCAGTGAAAAGAGTGGAGAAGTTGCTCATAGCAACCAATCAGCTTTGAAGTAGTATTTATCAAGTACAGTCTACGGAGCGAAAGTTGGTGGTCTGGGCGGCCGATAACACGTTTCCCGCTGAATGGTGTCTTCATGGGGGTTGTGGTTGAGAACCCTGCTGTCGGGTTGCCTGCACTCAGAATGCCTGCGCCGGAATCCCGACACCCGTCAGAACCCGGCACCAGCATCCCACCGGTAAGTATCGGAGTTAGGGGGAGTGTTAGGCACTAGGGGGACGGTGAGGTTTAGGCTGCAGGTAGGGAGGCTTAGGTTTAGGCTGCAGGTAGGGAGGCTTAGGTTTAGGCTACAGGTAGGGAGGCTTAGGTTTAGGCTGCGGGTAGGGAGGGTTAGGGTTAGGCTGCAGGTAGGGAGGCTTAGGTTTAGGCTGCAGGTAGGGAGGCTTAGGTTTAGGCTGCAGGTAGGGAGGCTTAGGTTTAGGCTGCGGGTAGGGAGGCTTAGGTTTAGGCTGCGGGTAGGGAGGGTTAGGTTTAGGCTGCAGGTAGGGAGGCTTAGGTTTAGGCTACAGGTAGGGAGGCTTAAGTTTAGGCTACAGGTAGGGAGGCTTAGGTTTAGGCTGCGGGTAGGGAGGGTTAGGTTTAGGCTGCGGGTAGGGAGGGTTAGGTTTAGGCTGCAGGTAGGGAGGGTTAGGTTTAGGCTGCAGGTAGGGAGGGTTAGGTTTAGGCTGCAGGTAGGGAGGCTTAGGTTTAGGCTGCGGGTAGGGAGGGTTAGGTTTAGGCTGCAGGTAGGGAGGCTTAGGTTTAGGCTGCAGGTAGGGAGGCTTAGGTTTAGGCTGCAGGTAGGGAGGGTTAGGTTTAGGCTGCAGGTAGAGAGGGTTAGGTTTAGGCTGCCGGTATTGAGGGTCAGGTTTAGGGATAGGGTTAGGATACTTACCGACAGGTGGGGCCATAAGGCGCAATTGCATCATCACCCCCACTGGCCTGCCTACTTTCTCAAGATACGCCGGGCCCCCGCTGAGCCAAAGTGGGCAGCCAGACAGTCAGCAAGTATGGGTATACTGCATGAACTATCTATTTACTATATATTTAGCTAAAGGGGCTTAGGCCATGCACATTAGAATCCATGTTGTCCCCTATATGTCCTCTATAATGCTTGGCCAAGCCTCTGTGGTGGTTGGCCGCACCCATTAAGCATGGGCCACCTACCACTGCATCCCCCTTCATGCCTCAGTCCAACATTGCCCCTCATTAGGTCCCTTTACGACAGCGGAGGGATAATCAAAACTAGCCACGGGAGAGATGAGTGGAGGCAAATATGGAACAATTCCTTTCTGCTACGCAATCTTCACTCATTTTCCTGCACACTTACTTCTATGGAGAGATATTCTGGTCTCAGAGTGATTACACCACGCTGTTCCGGCAGCACGTAGCGCACATCTTGCTGCAATGATTTGTGGAATTTAGGAAATGATCCTTGTAGAAATATTTATTTTTAGTTTGTATGTTGAACGCAGTTCGCCTGCTCTCCCACATACGGCAGCTACAGGGTACAGCACCTCTGTGCTGGGATGTGATATTGAAAAAGGATTTCCTGGTAATCAAAATGATATTAAAGTAATACCCATATACAACTGTTTAGGCACATTTAACTATGTTGAGAGCAACATTTTGTACCGAATGTAAATCTCTTGCGTTTTTGGATGTATCTCCAGCTTTGAAGTTGTTGGGACAAAGCAATCTGTAGCCAAACAAGTTTTCAGAATGCTCATAGCAATACAGAGTATTTCAGGAGTTGAGGAGTTGAGTCTGCAGCTCTTGTAGGAGGTTGTGTAAGTGAGGGCAGAACACAATGTGACTGGGGCCGTGACATCATATGAAAAGTGGAATGGAGGCAGCAGGAAGCCGCAGACTTATATAGTGGTAGGAACAGGGTCCCCCAGCAGCACAGAGTATATCAGGAAATGAGGGATCTGTTAGTGAGGACAGGGCTGCATGTGACAGGGGCAGTTACATGATGTAAGATGGGGAATGGAGGCAGCAGGAAGCCACAGACTGAGAGTTATATAGTGGAAGAAGCAGGATCTCCCAGCAGCACAGATTATATCAGGAGAAGATTGAAGTGTTAGTTAGGAGCTGCTTGGTTGGTACTTTACTTGTCTCTAAGGCTTGGTACATCTCCCCAATGGAGACCTATTCATCAATGCATCATAACAGTAACATTGTAACCTTGGAGCTGGTACTGGGTGATGCACTTGTGATGACAATTTATCATATAAATGTAAAAAGCGAATATGAATATTTTCATGCAAATTTTCATTCGATAAGAGCCCATCCCAGCGAAGAGCTGGAAGCAGAGAGATGGCCTACACGATCAGCCTAATACGCATACACAACCATCGTGCTGTGTACACTAGAGTAGGGGACGATAGAGAGGCTAGTATGGGCTAATACCATCTTCAGATTGCGCCAGCGGCAAGCAGGCCCTGCGCCAGGAGGGACATCTATACCTGGCACTGAGGTTCCATTAGTTGTATTTAGGGTTCCGCCTCCACCGCGGCCCTGCACACACTTCTTGCTGACCAGTGCCTGCCAATCAAGTAACTCCTCCCCTGAGAGAAGTCACAGAGTGCTCACCCGGCTGTGCACTGCCCAGTTGAGTAGATGTTGTGGACTGCGCCGCCCTACAGTCAGTTGGCCAGCCTGCCTCCCGCTCCTGTGTCATGCCGGGAGTGAGACATGGTGATGTTATGGGCAGATATATTTGTCTAATTTCCACTGCGGTACGAAGAGGAGCAGCAGAGGAGGATGGGCCCGAGCAAACGCCGAAACCGACTGACTGTGACTCACCCAGTACCAGCTCCAATGTTACTGTCAGAGCCATAACTAGACTTTTTGGTGCCTGAAGCCAGAGAGCATTATCCCCCCCACCCCATTATTTAAATAGGGACATAAGATAGTGCACCTGAAAAAGGGCCCTGGTTTCATGGGGAAGGGCCAGGGAAGAGATAGGGGAGACCAGGAGATGCTGGGAATAAAATAAGAGGAAGCTACAAGTGAGAATGACAATAAACAGGAAAAATGACAGGCCCAAACAGCGCCCCCTGCCCTGTGGTGCCCTGTGCCATGGCACTGGTCGCACCACCCTAGTTACGGCCCTGGTTACTGTTATGATGCATTTTGTTCATCTCTTTCAATAATGTTGCTACATGGTAAGATAAACAGGAGATGAGGGGGGTGGTACAAGGTCAGGCTCCCAAACACACAAGACATATACTGTTGGATTGGAATCGGTATGATTTACCGCTGGACCCATGCCCGGCGGGTGGAATCCTGACAGCGGCATCCCGGCAGAGGAGGAAATCCTGATCGTCCCCAGGTAAGTATATACTAACCTATTTCTACCCCCTAACCCTCCCTTAGGGGTGCCTAACCCTAACCTCCCCCCCAGTGCCTAAACCTAACCCCTCCTTCCCCGCTGCCTAAACCTAAGTCACCCGGGGGGGTGCCTAACCCTAAGTCCCACCCAGGGGTGCCTAACGCTAAACCCCTTTCCCCTAGCCTAAACCTGACCTCCCGGGGGGTGCCTAACCCTAAGTCCCCTCAGGAACCCTAAACATAACCCTCCCCCCAGCGACTATCTGCGCCCGGCATCCCGATGGAAGGGACGCCGAGCGCGGATAGTTGCGGGGGGGGGGGGGAGGAGGGCTCCCGGCGTATGTCTAATGACTGGCCTCAGCATATTGACGCCTGTCTTTAGACCCTTGCCAGGATATGACAGTCGAGAAGCCGGCTGTCGGGATTAGGTCCGCCGGCTTCCGTTGGATTCAGGGAACTAATGTTTGATAATGGAGCATAATTAAATACAATATCAAAGCTTTACCCCTGGGTCAGTTCAACACCAAAACATCTACCTGGTCTCAGTGAAAGAAGCCTGGGCCAGTCCGTGGGGTTGTAATTAAGTGCTTCAGCTGTACATATCTATTGTTCTACTATAATGGTTGTCCAATGAAAGTGAATCTTGCTAATAGGCAGGTTGGGATACATCCACTCATCTCTTGGCTCTGTTATAGTGCAGCCCATTCACACAGTCAGGGCAGAGAGATATAATGGTCATATTTTAGCAGGATCATTATCCTGCATTGAGACTGTTTTAGGGCCACACTTTGTTATGCACGCCCCTGCAACGCCATCCCAACGCACTGGCAAGCCTGCATTCACCCGACTACCCCCCGTCATCACCCACAAACGGCACTACCTGTCAATCACTCGGCCTTGGGTCTGCGTAGCCTCTGCGATCACAGTGGCTAGTTCGCGTACTGCGATGCAAACACATGCGCAGAACGCAACAATCGTCCGATTGTGTGCGCATAAGCAACTCCGTTCCTTGCTGAATCAGGCCCACAGACCATCCAACAACATGGTCGGGGTAATGGTTAGCATTACTGCCTCACAGCACTGAAGTCATGAGTTCAGTTCCTAACCATGGCTCATCTGTGTGGAGTTTGTATATGCTTCCTGTGCTTGCATGAGATCTCTCCCACAAAATATATACACACACACACAAGATGGTAGCTTAATTGGCTCACAACAAAAAATTTACTCTAGTGAGTATATGTGTACATATAGTAGGGAATATAGGGCCTGATTCAGACCCACTCGCGAGCGGCTGTCCGCTCGCAAGTGGGTCGATGGTCTGCACTGAGCATGCGCACGACGGAGGGAGCTCCGTCGTGCGCATGCGCCAGACACGACGAGCGAAGGACTTTCCTTCGCTCGTTGTGTTCGATCAAAGGGGGCGTGCTGTCAATGTTGATTGACAGCACGCCCCCTTTGGTGGGCGTGCCGGGGGCGTGCCTCCCTGACGGGGGCGTTCCCACGGGAATGCCTCCCGTCAGAAGCCGGCCCACTGACATCACTAGTGATGTCAGTGGGAGTGATTTTGGCTCTGATAGAGCCAAAATCACTCCGGAGCTTGCGGTTGAAAACCTCAACCGCAGGCTCCGGCTCGCAATTTCGATGGTCGCGATGGTCACGACCATCGCGGCCATCAAAATGCACGCTCGTATAGCCTGTGGGTGGTGACCCACAGCTATACGAGCGTCCAGGAGGACGCTCCATGAAAATGGAGCCCGGCCCTCATGCAGAGCGTGCGCTCTGCTCAGAGCGTACGGCTCTGAATGAGGGCCATAGATTGTAAGCTCCTTTTGGGCTAAGATGGATGTGAGTACAGGGAATATTCTCTGTATGCACTATATAAATTACTGGTAATAAATAAACAGTAAGGAACAGTTAGTCCCACTCTTTCTAAATTGAATTTCATGTTTTGTTATAAATTTGCAGCACCCCAAAATCTGCTTCCGCAATCAGCTTCTCTATTTTTTATTTTTTTTTTCAAAATGTTTTTATTTTAATTTTAAACATAAAGACTACAATAAATTGTATAGACAAATGGAAAATAAAAATAAGGAGTTGGGGAAGGATGGAACAGAAGGTATCAATAATTAAATTACTGACAATATGTAACAATTCAATAATTAGGGGTAAAACCCTACATAAAAAAAAGGGGAAAAAAAATTGTTATACAAATCGTACAACACACTTATTAAAAAGACTAATTTATTGATAAGAAGGAAAGAGAGAGAAAGAAAAAAAGAAAAGAAAGGAAAAAATAAAAAATAAAGGGAAAATAGAAAAATTGTCTAAAGCGCCAAAACATCTTTAACTGAAGCTACTAATTTAGGCAAATTGAATAGGAGGATCAGACATAGACATCCTAGTTTCGTACCATAATGTAGAACAGAATCAAATATAAATTTGCTGCTTAATTGAGTATAAATAAAAGATTCCCATATAGAGAATTTTTTTTCCGGACGTTGTTCTTTGTGTAGAGACGTCTCCAGCCAATCCATCTTGAACACCTGAAAAAGCTTGTCCTTAAACATTTGTATAGAAGGAGGGGAAGCTTGTATCAATTGTAGTATGCACTTCCTCGCCATGGCTGAGAGATTCAAAAGTAACTTTCGACAACCTGATAAAATTGTAGAGGTGGTTGTGACAATACCAAAAATGGCCCATTCAGGGGACAACGGCAAAAAATTTACCAGCTCCGATAAAGCAAATTGCTTCACTTGAAGCCAAAATGCTTTTATCAAGTAACAATCCGAAAAACAATGGTAGAGGGAGGCTGGGTACACACCTAAAGATTTTCTGTCCAACCATCCAACTAGTTGATTGGTTGGAATGAAAACCTGGTAACGTATGGGAGTAACTGATGATCAGCAATTTGCTCCTAAATGCCAGAAAACAGATGGAAAATGGTCGGTCAGACAAGTTTGTTAAATGTTTGATCTAAACAGTTTGTTCAAACAACAGTTTTTGCCCATTTTCAGCCGTTTGGGAGCAAATTGCTGATTGTCATTTGCTTTCATACCTTACCAGATTTTCATTCCAACCAATCAACTAGCTGGATGGTTGGACAGAAAATCCTTAGGTGTGTACCCAGCCGGAAGCTTCTGGTCTCGTACATTTTGGGCAGGTGGAAGAAGGGGAAAACCCAATTAAATGACTACGAGAAGGAGAGAAGCACCATCTATAGTTTCTCTATTTTGCCACAGCCCTGGCACAATCTATTTGTGATGGAAACTAGTACCATGTATTGGCACACTGTATACCTACTGATGGAGGGACAGGGGTTGGCTGGTGTCAGAGAAGGGGGGCCCCAAACACTTCAGTGTGCCGAGCCCCAACATTTCTGTTGCCGCCCTGTGCCAAGCTCTTGGTAAATTTGACAGTTTAGCAGCCCCCATAGAAACTGTTTTCGTGGTCAGAAATGGAGGAACAATGGGCCTGATTCAGAGCCAGACGCAATTAGCGCTCGCTCGTCCAGAAAATAGGGGTGGCTATTCAAATCAACCGTTCGCTCTTTGCGGTCTGTTCACGCCTCTAGGTCTGAACGAGCGAACAAAACTTGCGGTCGTTTTTTTATAAAATACGCCCCCTGGCCGCTCGCATCCTACGTCATGTCCGCTATTTATTAGATTAATCGAGTACATCGACCAGCGTATGAACTGCTCGCTATTCTTGTGGTTGGTTTTTGCTACCACAATTTTGCAAGCAGTTCTGGCTATAAAATAACCCAGTGACGTGGTCAGTGAT
The DNA here is from genome assembly GCA_031769625.1 of Taudactylus pleione. Classification (NCBI taxonomy): domain Eukaryota; kingdom Metazoa; phylum Chordata; class Amphibia; order Anura; family Myobatrachidae; genus Taudactylus; species Taudactylus pleione. The sequence goes on from JAUIMM010000471.1 coordinate 1,319,410, forward strand.
GCTGCTGTTTTAATTATGCACACCCATAAAACGCCCGTTTTGACCTTTAAGCACGCCTGCGTTCGGATCTCCACTCCCCGTTTTCAAGCACCTTCCCCTGTTACCACCCACATACGCCTCCTCCTGTCACTCATATTATCAGGCATTCGCTATTTTGCGAGCACATGAATTTCGACCGCACTGACTGGTTCGCGCATGCGTATAACGATCCGTACCCATGCGCAGTTGGGCAAACATCCCTCGGAGCGGCCGCTTACGAGCGGCTCTGAATCAGGCCCAATGGCAGTTACAGGAGACAGTCCCTCCTTGTTACATTCTGGGGATGAATAGAATTTTTGGAGATCCCCTGAAAACGGATGTTCCTGGGGTATTTCCTGAAAATTTTACTGTAAAGAATATGCCCCACAATGTTTCAGAAGGCTTTCTCTTAACGGAGTTAGTAGAAATGTTTTTTTAACTTATTTGCTGAATATGATTTTAGTAGCAACAATTATGACTGTAGATGAGGACAAAGGAACCCTGGCAATCTGAGACGCTGGCATGGCTTACATCAAAGCCGAGAGCAATGTAACTTTCTGCTTAGGCTGCAGGTTCTGAGGTAGAGTCATCGCACTTCCCTCCCAGTGACAGATGGTAACACGCAGCCTGCAGCCGCAGTGTGACAGATGCAGCCACAGGGTGACCTCAGCTCCTTCTGGTTCCGTTTTAGTAGTTGCTGCAAAGATAAATCTACTGAAAAATTGGTAAACGGTGTTGAAACTTTGGGCCTGATTCAGACCCGATCGCAAGGCTGCGTTCGCACGCAGCCTGCTGATGTTTGCAATCTGCGTATGCGTACAAGACGTAGTGCGCGAACCAGTCACTGCGATCGGGAAGCGATCACACCCTGTACACAGACGCTCCGCAAGCATGAGTGACAGGACGTGCCACTTGTGGGTGGTGACAGGGGGTTATCGATGGTAATGGGGGGTGTGGTGGTGCGAACGCAGGCGTGTCTGTGCGTTAGAACGCCATTTTAGGGGCGCGCATAATTAAGACGCATCATCAGAAGACATGACACGTGGCTGAATTAAACACCGAAAGACTCGCAGTGCTTGCGGTAGGGTATGGTCAGCCACAAGTGGTGCATATGGGTCCGATGTTACCGATTGCTTAATACACTTCCTGGAGATGATGTGTGTTACTAAGGTCTTGTGTAAGGCTGGTGGGCATCTAATTTCATACCGCGATCGCACGGCAAGACATAGTTGGCGTACTAATGTCTTGCTAGCGATCGCCGGATTTGCATACTTTGGCTGCGGATGGCTGCGTGCTAACGCAGCCTTGCGACCGGGTCTGAATCAGGCCCTTTGTATCACACTGCAATGGTCCCAAATCAGCTGTCACTTGTTTACTTCTATTTAGGTACAAATTCTTTGTAAGCCCCTCACCCTGGCCACATCCCTGTTAACTTTTACTGACATAAGGGGGGCACTTAAATAAAACACGTTGATAAACTCATTATAGACCGACAATAGCATCGAGTGTCTCCCGAAACTTTGCCTCTCCAATTGTAAAACTTAATCCAGTTAAAAGCTGTTCTGTGCCTCTTTGGGATGTAGTCGGCATCCGGGCGTGCAGAATACCGACAGTGTAAATACCGGCGCCAAAATCCCGACAGGTCGGGATCCCGGCACCAGTATCTCGACCATCAGCATCCCGAAGGTAAGTATCGGGGTGTTAGGGGCAGGTTAGGGATAGGCATTAGGGGGAGGGTTATACACTGGGGAGGGAGTGTTAGGATTAGGGTGCGAGGAGGGGGAGGTTAGGTTTAGGCACTAGGGGGGGGGGGGGTTAGGTTTAGACACCAGGAAGGGGGTGTTAGGTTTAGGGTGCAGGTAGGGGGAGGTTAGGTTTAGGCACTAGGAACTAGGCACTAGGAAGGGGGGGACTAGGTTTAGGCATCGGGGAGGGAGGGTTAGGGCAGGGAAAATACTTACCATCATTAAGTATCATTACTGATACTGTGGGGTAAATGTATTAAGATCCGTGTTGGTCCCGATTTGATCCGTTTTTAAACATGGATAGGATCGGTCAAAAATGACCATTTTTTTCACACAAAAAATTGGGAATTTACCAAGCTCCCGTGTTGGTCAGGATTGTGTTGTCTGATGGTGTATTTGATCGATCCTGTCTGTAATAAAGCCCCAAGTTTACTGCCCGAGTTTCCCTCCTGAACAATCAGCCTGCACTTATCAGTGAAATATGAGCAGGCTGCTTGTGTGTGTTACTGTAATGTAATGTGTTCATTTTTTTTTTTTTTTAAATGACGTAGGGTCCCCCCCCAAAAGGCATAACCAGCCCCAGGCTGCTCAACCAGACCTGGTTCCTAAAAAGATGCGGGGGGGGGGGAAACGAGTAGGGTCCCTCCATATTTTAGGAACCAGTACCTGGCTGCTGGCCAGTCCTGGTTTATAAAATAGAGGGAAAAAAATTGTGTAGGGGTCCCCCTATATTTAAAAACAGCACTGGACCCAAAACCAACCATGGTGTAATGCCACAGCCAGGGGAACCTATCACCTGGTCTCCCTGGCCAAAGCATTATCACCCCAAGCCAGTCAGCCCAAGCTGGGGATCTCAGAGGAGGTGGGGGTCCCCCCAAAATGGGGTCCCCCCTCTCCTGAACACCCCAGGCTTAGTCTGTACCCCTGGGTGCACCCATATCCCCTTGTAATAAAATTGTACTTTAGACGGTGTGTCAGTGTTGTGGCTTTTTAACAATTTATTTTACATTGGGGGTATGGGTGCCAGCCGCCTGCTGGAAATTGTAGTTCTACTTCCCCCGTATATTTAGGAACCAGGACTGGCTGAGCTGCCCGGGGCTGGTTATGCTTTTTTGGGGGGGACCCCATGTCATTTTTTTAAAACAATTAACCATTTACACACCGTTTCCATGCTGAAACATACACAAATCACACTGATCTGTGTATGTTTCAGGGAAACTCGCAGTTCAGGAGGTGGAGTGTTTAAAACTTTTATTGACTCCTCGAATTGGCTGCAAAAACAAAACAAATAATAGTAAATTCCCTGAAGTGAATGAAAAGTACTGAGTTGATGGTGTATTCATTTCTAGTGAAAAAAAACCCAGCAGATGCGGGATTATCAAGGCCGAATTCACCCCCCCTAAATGAAAAATAAAAACCCCAGATGCATGCGCCATAGGAGCGTTCAGGGATATTTGCGCACATGCAGAAGCAAAAACAACAATTAACTGCATGGACATTGCATGCTACTCTGAACCAGTCCCCTAGTGCGCTAATACTCCAAATCCCTCTCCGTCGACCCCCGATGTGTAATACATGCGCCGGATATGATCGCGGAAGCAAAGTGATAGCGTTATTATCATTCACTTTGCTTCTAGCCATCGGCCGGGACGGGGCTTTTACGGAAGCTCTATTCCCTCACCAAAACAATAATAAATACATACGGTAATTATAATCATTACCGCATTGCGAGCTGTATCTGTAATTGTATTCACATAATCAGCAGGAACGTGCTGACAGGTCATCTGTTTTCTACTGCGAGGCGGCAGCTGGATGGGATCACGCAGTTCCTGTCTGCATCTTCAAGGAGGAACAAGAAGACGTCAATGGGGAACACATCTTATTTTCTGCATTTATTGTTCATTGTTTATAAAAAGCCAAACTACACTATATACTAAATACAGATTGCCTGCTATTGTGGCCACCATTGCAGGGTTCTTTCCCTCACCTTCCCATTCCCTTCTCCTATCTCCCCTATTCATACTTGCCTACTCTCCCGAAAATCAGGTGGTGTTCCCGGCCGCCCCTGGAAAAGTGGGCAATTCTCCAGACCGGCTGCCACCTGCCTGCACCCCATTCGCAGTCGTCCACTTAAGAACGGTCCGTGGGGGGGGGGGGCAATGACGCGATTTGCGCTGATTGGTGTCAACATGGCTCCACCCTTTGCATCACAATGCCGGTAATCTTGGCATTATGTAGCGGAGACAAGGCCACGATGATGCGATCACACCCCCACGACATCCTGAACGTCGTGTCACGTCCCAACTGCGCCCCCTCCTATGCTGCGCCATTCCCCCCCCCCTACTGTGCCAACCCGGCTGTGCCCATGACTCCTGGATCTGGTTCATACTTGCTGAGTCTCTCCCACAATGGCTGGGAGGCTCCCGACAATTGTGTGGCGCTCCTTTCATCTGCAAGAGAGGGTAAGACTCCCGGTCCGCTGCCACCTGTGGAAAAACCTCCCACCCTCCCCCACAACCATCGTAAAAGTGGGCGGTATGCAAAGGGGGTGGTGATAGGGAGATTCATGCTGAATTGCCTCATGATGGCCCCATCCAATGCTTTACAATGCTGGTGAAATCGGCATTGTATAGCTAGAATGGGGCTGCGATGACCCGATTGCGCCAGCACAACGTCCACCATTGCTGACACCACACCCCCGTACTGCCGACCATTGCCGTCGCCACGCCCCCTACAGTGCCGACCTGATTTAGTAAAGCTTCTCCCTCCCTTCCCCAGTACCCAGACCTGCGGAGCTGTGAACGGCCCTGTGGCCCATATAAGTTTAGTGTCTTACCCCAACTCTGGGTGGTCGATGTGGATAAATAAGACAGCTTAAGTTGATAATAGCAAAAAAAATAAAAAAAAATAAGGGAAAAGCATTATTCTTGTTATAACATGTCATGTATCTAGCTACAAATAATGCAGTAAAATTATAATAGAGAAGTCAGGCTGGCAAAGAGTGAAGCTGTGAAACGGATTGTCAACAATATCTATCCTAAGCACAACTCTGTTTCCCCCTTACATAAAGCAGCAGCGATTCCCATTTCTTTAGGGTAGTGTCCTTAATGGGATCTGATACAGGTCAGAAAGCTGAGGCTGCAGTCATTTGAGCTACTGTGACATCACTGTTCATAGAGTGTATTTCTAATTTTCTACACTCAGGGGTAAATTTGCTAAGATTCGTGTTGGTCCTGATTTCCAAAACGGATCATATCGCTTCAACTCGGATGTTGTTTTCACTCTTTAAATTGGGAATTTACAAAGGTCCCGATTTGGTCTGGTACGTGTTGCCTGATGGTGCATTTGGTCGTAGTTGTTTAGCGAATGAATCCCCCGGTTTTACCTTTTCGCCCGTTTTGACTTTCCTGTTGTAATCGGTACATTTCTTTTTAATGCGGCCGCTTTACAAACATTCCGGCTGATTACGTCAATGGATTTTAATTGGTTGCCAGTCATAGGGGAATATTCAATTGGGTGCGAGGTTTAGCAAGGAAAAAACCTTGTGCCCAATTTTGGATTACCACGGGTATGCCGTGGTATTCAATTAAAAAAAAGTGGTTGCAGGGTTTTCAGCTCTGAAAACCCAGCGCAAAAAACCCAAAACAATTCTGCACTTACCTGCCCGGGGGTCTCCGCGGCTCCCCTCTATCTTCTCACTGGAGAGGGGGCTGCTGGGAGTCCCAAGGGCTGGTGGGAGGCTCCAGGGGCTGGTGGGAGGGGCAAGGTCTGCTCAGAGATGTAGTTTTCCCAGTGCCCATTCCAGGGGGGCACACTGAACTTGGGGGGGTACACATACACTGGGGGTCACACACACACTCACTCGTTTATACACACTGACATACTCACCGCTGCTGCAGGAGACCGGGTCCCGACACTGGATGCAGAAGACGGCACTTCGGAAGGTGAATATTACTGACTAATTAAGCAAATTGGAAACATCCAATTGCTTAATTAATCATTAAGAGGGGTGCCGCCGGGGTCCCAGAGGATTTACCGACCTTTTTTTCCTAAAATTGGGGATTTGGGGAAAAATTGGTCGCGCTCTGGAGGTACGCAAAAAAAACCTCCCGGCGCGCAATAAGGCAAAACCCCACAGGTGCGGTATTTTTGCTATTCTTGCCCCCATTTGAATATGCCCCATGGTGGCAGTGATATGCCTCTGGCATATAACAACACCCCAAACTGCGCGGACCTTGTGGTTGTAGTTAGAGGAACGGGGAGAGGACAGTGGTTGGTGAGTGTTGGCGGGTTTGGGAGTTTGTACAGTGATTTCTGAGTGTAGTATTGTGTAGAGAGTAGTCTGGTGTTTTTATATTGCTGTCTCTGGTATTTCTTTTTTGTGTGTGTGTGTGGTGGAGTCTGTTTGTTTTTTCGCCCATTTGTTATTGGTTTAGTGCCTGATGTCACGGCCAGAGGTTAGTCAGGTGGAGGAGGTGGGTCGGCAGGATGTGCAGTCCTCAGAAGCAGAGAGCGTGGGGCAGGACAGGCCCCGCAATAGGACCAGGTCAGGCCACAATGTTTGGTTTTCCATTGTGGAGAACATGGCCCTGGTGACTGAGGTTATGCATCACCATTGTCAATTGCTTGGTCGGGAGGCTCCACGGGTTATCACTCGGCGTAAAAATGCCATATGGGCGAATGTGGTGGCTTCTGTGAGTGCAGAGGGTCCAGTGAGGCGTATCATAGACATCTGCAAAAAGAAGAGTGAAGCAGAAGATGTCTGATGAGGCTAAGGGGTCTATTTATCAAGCAGTGAAAAGTGTGGAGAAGTGGACCAGCTGAGAAGTTACCCATAGCAACCAATCAGCTTTGAAGTAGCATTTATCAAGTACAGTCTATAAAATAATAGGTAGGAGCTGATTGGTTGCTATGGGCAACTTCTCCACACTTTTCACTGCTTGATAATAGACCCCTAAATCTGCTGCTGGTGCAGGTGGTGGTTCCCCTATATTGCCACCTACCTGGAAGATGAAGAGCCAATGAAGGCATTGATTCCGTCTGAAGTAGTGCATAGGGCATTGTTTTTTGTTGTTGTTTGGGTTACTAACAGCTGCTGTTGCCCCCTGCACTCCTCAAAACACCTGTCCCTTCCATACACCCCTCTTTCTTTTTTTTAATTTATTTTAAATTTACATTTGGTTATGTTTGTATTGAAATATAGACGGGAAGTCATTTAACTTTCACCTGTCCGACTTTCCGCCTGATTCGCTTGTTTTATGCGGCGAATTCGTTCCCGCGCGCTTCCACGCTTTTCGCCTTATTAAATTAGCACACAGGCGAAATAGAACAGCGGCGAATGCGGAACAGGCGGAAAGTACTGTCTGAATTTGAAAAATGTCTGAACTCCCCATAAATATGCACACATGAACATTGGGGGGGGGGGGAATTCAATTCAATGCAAATTGAATAGCGCCATGAGCGAGGTCCCGGAGCTATTCAATTCAGTGTGCTGTGTGGTCGGAGAATGCCGGTTCTCGCGCCTTAACAAGGGTGTTAAGGCACGGTAACCGGTGTTCTCTGACCAAAGCCGGGCTATGCAGAAAAACAGGTGCGCGCCTGGCACTTTGGTTGGATTTCTCCTCGCATCCCCAGGGGGGGTGCGAGAAGAAAACCTTAGCCTGCCCAAACAGCGCGGTGTATTGAATAGCTTCCCTCCAGTCGCTATTCAACATTGCGCTGAATTGAATTCCCCCCCAATGTGGCTAAATTTAGAAGTGTTACAATCGCCCTAATATTTTGTGTACGGAAGTTGTTTTTAATCCTTGTTATTAGCGTCCTTGTCAAAGTGTTGCAGAATGGTTTTTTATTTGTGGAATAATTAGTCGTGTCAATTTTGGTTAACGTGAAAATAGGTGCAAGTTTTTATTAAACTCTCTATAGTTTTTTTGTTCATTTCATATAAATCGCACCTCTTGCATGCACCTGCAATCCGAAAATCACATGACCCATCCTTGCACATTCTTTAGAAGGGTATTTTGCTTGTTTTTAGGATCCACCGCCCACTTTGTACTTTTGTGTTTACAATTTTTAAGCTATTTTTTGTGGTGTTATGTTTTTTATTCGGATTTTTGGACCCAGTTGTCCTTTGGGGGTCTGTCCCAAGCTTTCGGAGTGGTTTGAACTAGGGGTGTGCACCGGCCACTTTTCGTGTTTTGTGTTTTGGTTTTGGATCTGGATCTTTCTTCGTGTTTTGGATCTGGATTGGTTTTGCCAAAACCACCCTTCCGTGTTTTGGGTTCTGGGTTTTGTGTTTTGGATCTGTATTTTTTTGAAAAAAAGCATAAAAACAGCTAAAATCACAGAATTTGTAGGTTTTTCTGCTCCTATGCTATTATTAACCTCAATAACCTTAATTTCCACTCATTTCCAGTCTATTCTGAACACCTCACACCTCACAATAGTGTTTTCATGTCCAAAAGGTTGCACCGAGGTAGCTGGATGACTATGCTAAGCGACACGAGTGGGCGGCACAAACACGTGACCCATCTAGGCGTGAAACTGCAGTGGCAAAGAAAAAAAAGAGGTGCAAGATGGAATTGTCCTTGGGCCCTCCCACCCACCCTTATGTTGTATAAACAGGACATGCACACTTTAACCAAACCAATCATTTCAGCGCCAGGGTCTGCCACACAACTGTGGCTGAAATGATTGGTTCGTTTGGGCCCCCACAAAACAAGCTGGCAATTTATCTGTCCCTGCACAAACTGGCTCTATGGAGGCAAGATGTCATCCTCATCCTCCTCATCCACCGATTCCTCACCCTCTTCAGTGTGTACATCCTCATCCTCACAGAGTATTAATTCGTCCCTGCTGGAACCACAGGTCCCTCTGTACGTTCTGGAGGCTGGTCTCCCTGGAAGAGTTGATAATTCATTTTATGAACATCATCTTCTCCACATTTTGTGGAAGCAACCTCCTACGCCTTTCGCTGACAAGGTTCCCGGCTGCACTAAACACTCTTTCGGAGTACACACTGGAGGGGGGGCAACTCAGGTAAAATAGAGCCAGTTTGTACAGGGACCTCCAAATTGCTTCTTTTTCCTGCCAGTACAGGTACGGACTGTCTGACATGCCTACTTGGATGCTGTCACCGATGTAATCCTTTAACAGACAGACGCACGCTTGTCGCTGCTGCTTTGAGGATTCAAGTGCGGCTACAGCCCACACAATTCACAAAGACAGAAAAAAATAAAGAATATTTTTATTGTTTGTGGAGCACACTTTGAGGGTTACACCACCCTTTAACAGACAGACGCACGCTTGTCGCGCTGCTTTGAGGATGCAAGTGCGGCTACAGCCCACACAATTCACAAAGACAGAAAAAAGAAGAAGAATATTTTTATTGTTTGTGTAGCACACTTTGAGGGTGTCACCACCCTTTAACAGACAGACGCACGCTTGTCACTGCTGCTTTAAGGATGCAGGTGAGGCTACAGCCCACACATTTCACAAAGGCCGAAAAAAAAAGAACAATATTTTAATTGTTTGTGTAGCACACTTTGAGGGTGTCACCACCCTTTAACAGACAGACGCACGCTTGTCGCTGCTGCTTTAAGGATGCAGGTGCGGCTACAGCCCACACATTTCACAAAGACCCCCAAAAAAAGAACAATATTTTAATTGTTTGTGTAGCACACTTTGAGGGTGTCACCACCCTTTAACAGACAGACGCACGCTTGTCGCTGCTGCTTTAAGGATGCAGGTGCGGCTACAGCCCACACAATTCACAAAGACAGAAAAAAGAACAATATTTTAATTGTTTGTGTAGCACACTTTGAGGGTGTCACCACCCTTTAACAGACAGACGCACGCTTGTCGCTGCTGCTTTAAGGATGCAGGTGCGGCTACAGCCCACACAATTCACAAAGACAGAAAAAAAAAGAATAATATTTTAATTGTTTGTGTAGCACACTTTGAGGGTGTCACCACCCTTTAACAGACAGACGCACGCTTGTCGCTGCTGCTTTGAGGATGCAGGTGGAATCTAGACGGGATTTGGAACCGAGGACACACTACCTCCATCAATTGTCTAAATCCCACTGCACTAATGTCGGATACCGGACGCACGTCTAACACCAACATAGCAGTCAAGGCCTCAGTTATACGTTTTGCTTCAGGATGACTGCTGTCGTACTTCATCCTCATCGCTAGGGACTGTTGGAGGGTCAATTGTTTAGTAAAAGTAGTGATGTTCCTACTTCCTCTCTGGGATGATGAACAACTCCCAGCAGCAGCAACAGCACTAGGAGGAAGTGGTTCTTGATCTTTCCCTATTTTATTTTTATCGGAGAAAGTTTGGTCCTCCATTTATGTTATATTGATATATATACGTGCGGCTAAAGCGCACACAAACACAGAAAATATTTTTTTATTTTTGCTGGAGAGTAGTGCACTTTGTGGGTTACACCACCCTTTAAGAAATGAGCCAGCCAGCTCTTTACTTATGGGACACAGGCGCACGCTTGGCGCTGCTCCTTTGTTGATGCACGTGCAGCCACAGTGCACACAAGTCACAAACACAGAAAATATATATTTTTTTGGTTTGGAGTGTACTTTGGGGGTTACAGCACCCTTTAACGGTCTAGCCAGCCGGCCCTTTACTTATGACACAGGCGCACGCTTGGCACTACTTTGTTGATGCACGTGCGGCTACTGCGCACACAATTCACAAACACAGAAAATAATTTTTTTTTTGGTTTGGACTGGAGTGTACTTTCGGGGGTTACAACACCCTTAACGGTCAAGCCAGCCGGCCCTTTACTTATGACACAGGCGCACGCTTGGCACTACTTTGTTGATGCACGTGCGGCTACTGCGCACACAATTCACAAACACAGAAAATAATTTTTTTTTTGGTTTGGACTGGAGTGTACTTTCGGGGGTTACAGCACCCTTAACGGTCAAGCCAGTCGGCCCTTTACTTATGACACAGGCGCACGCTTGGCACTACTTTGTTGATGCACGTGCGGCTACTGCGCACACAATTCACAAACACAGAAAATTATTTTTTTTTTGGTTTGGACTGGAGTGTACTTTGGGGGTTACAGCACCCTTTAACGGTCAAGCCAGCCGGCCCTTTACTTATGACACAGGCGCACGCTTGGCACTACTTTGTTGATGCACATGCGGCTACTGCGCACACAATTCACAAACACAGAAAATAATTTTTTTTTTGGTTTGGACTGGAGTGTACTTTCGGGGGTTACAGCACCCTTAACGGTCAAGCCAGCCGGCCCTTTACTTATGACACAGGCGCACGCTTGGCACTACTTTGTTGATGCACGTGCGGCTACTGCGCACACAATTCACAAACACAGAAAATATATTATTTTTTTAGCACTTGGGGGGAGCACCCCTGATGGACAGAGCACCCCCTGGACAACACTACAGCACCCCTTTAGGACTGGGACACTGCACAGGACTTTGGAGTGGACACAGCCCCTATGGAGAACTCACTGCACAACACAGTCCAGCCAGCCCCTATGGACTTTGAAGTAGTGGACACAGCCCTTATTAACAACAGCAGCACAGCACAACACAGCCAGCCCCTATGGACTTTGAAGTAGTGGACAACAGCAGCACTACACTACACTACACTACACAGCCCTAACTCCCACCCTCCCTCTTCACTGTCCACAGCCGAGTGAGAAAATGGCGCCGACGCGGGTACCTTATATAGGATCCAAAAACCCGCGAGACTCGGAAGGCGGGATGATGACGTTTTGCCTCGATTTCAGATCCGAGTCAGGCGGGAAAAGTCGAGCCTGACTCGGATCGGACTCGGATCGGGGGGGTTCGGATTTCAGAAATCCGAACCTGCTCACCCCTAGTTTGAACCCACAAATTAATGTTTGGCATTTTTTAACTCCAGCTCTTCATAGGCGATACTTTTTCGCATAATACATTGCATTGACTTTCTGCGTAGGCGAAAAACAGTTGGAGATAAGTTCCGACCACGCGAAAAAGCCACGAACGGCGGTACATATTTGCGTGAATCGGCTTTTCGCATCTAATATAATCTGTCCCTAAAAACACACGTAGGACACTTTAAAACCAGCTTTGCGACATAGGGCCTGATTCAGAGCCGGACGCTATTTGCGCTCGCTCAGGAAAAAGGGGTGGCTATTCAAATGAACCGTTCGCTCTTTGTGGTCTGTTCACGCCTCTAGGTCTGAACAAGCGAACAAAACATGCGGTAGTTTTTTGGAAAACTACGCCCCCTGGCCGCTCGCATCCTACGTCATGTCCGCTATTTATTAGATTAATCGAGTACATCGACCAGCGTATGAACTGCTCGCTATTTTTGTGGTTGGTTTTTCCTACTGCAATCTTGCGAGCAGTTCTGACTATAAAATAACCCGGTGACGTGGTCAATGACGCTGCTGTATTAATTATGCACACCCATAAAACGCCCGTTTTGACCTTTAAGCACGCCTGCGTTCTGATCTCCACTCCCCGTTTTCAAGCACCTTCCCCCGTTACCACCCAACATACGCCTCCTCCTGTCACTCAAAATAGCAGGCATTCGCTATTTAGCGAACAAATGATTTTCGGCCGCACTGACTGGTTCGCGCATGCGTATTACGATCCGTACGCATGCGCAGTTGCGCAAACATCGCTCGGAAAGAACAAGCGGCCGCTTACGAGCGGCTCTGAATCAGGCCCTTAGACCCCTTTTTTTTTATTTCACTATGCTGTAAATGCTCAATATTTTTGAAAAAAAAAACAAATTATTACCGTTTGCAAAAATCTATTTCATGAAGTAGATTGCGCACGATCTATGTTTAGCATTAAATTATGCGTGCAAACAAATTACTGTGTGTATTATAGATAATGTGTTTTTAAAATGTTACATTTTTGAACCCAACAAACTTGTTTTGGTGATTACAAATAAACAAGGTGATTACTATAAAACATTCATTTCCAGGTTCTGAATGATAAGAACAAGGCAAAATTTAACAATATGTCAGTTCTGGCTAAAACAACAATTGTGTAAACCAGTAAACATATTACAGCATGTAACAGTAAAGCTGGCCACACATCTAAAGATTATCTGTCCAACCAGCCAACTAGTTGACTGGTTGGAATGAAAATCTGGTAATCTGGTAACTGACAATCAGCAATTTGCTCCCAAACGCCGGAAAATGGACAAAAACTGTTGTTTGAACAAATTGTTTAGATCAAACATTTAACAAACTTGTCTGACCGACTATTTTCATCTGTTTTCTGGCATTTAGGAGCAAATTGCTGATCATCAGTTACTCCCATACGTTACCAGATTTTCATTCCAATCAATTAACAAGTTGGCTGGTTGGATGTAAGTTGGTCTAGTGTGTGGCCAGCTTTAGTCTTTTCAATCAAAATACAGGCCCATCTTCGGAATGTGCTATTCCTCCACTGACCAAGAACATCACCAGGAAGGTCCCTCAGTCAGTGCTTGATGATGTGGTGACTGAGCCACTTCCCTCCTTGCAGCCTTGAGTCTGTGTTTTTAAGGAATAAACATTGTTTGTAAGCACACACACACCCCACCAACACAGACACTATTTAACAGGTTACATCATACTTGCCTGCCCTCCCGATTCGGCAGAGTATGATCCCTGGCAGCGGGGGGGGGGGGGGGGGGGGGGTGGTGACGCAATTTGCGCTGAATTGCGTCATCGTGGTCCTGCCCCCTACTTCACAATGCCATAAATTTCGGCATTGTGAAGAGGGGGCGAGGCCGCGGTGACGCGATCGCGCTGTCACGCCCATGCTTCACCCCGTCATGTTCTGGGCCATGCCCCCTTGTGAATCAACACGTCCCCCTGCTGGGGACGCTCAACAGCTCCCTCCCGGAAGGAGGGAGCTAAAATTCGGCAACTCTGGGTTACATGCTCTAAATGTTATTTGTCCAGCAATGTAATTGTGAGATTAATGTTAAGCGACAAGTCTAAGGGCTCTATTTTACTAACATAAAGTGAAAAAAGGTGTTTTCACACCCTTTTCACATTATTTTAGTATCACTATAGTTATTAGAGGGTAATTGAAGTAGAATTCATAAAAATTCTACTCCAACCCCTAAGTATCACTTATTTTTAGTAAGCAGTTCGCATTTCCCATAACTGTAATGGGAAATGTGATCCGACCAGAGTTACTAAAAATAAATTGTAAAAAAATACTGGGGAAAGCCCTGTGATAATAACGCCAACTGGAGGTGGCGTTATACAGGGTCTCCCCCGGTTACCGGGCTCCTACTCTGCTCTAAAAGGCAGAGCAGAGCCTGGAGCCGGTCCCAGTGATCTAAACAGACCGCATGCTGATACACTGCAAAAAAAAAATAGTAAAAAACAAATTTCACTTACCTGAGTCCAGGGACCAGTGGTTGGGGCTCCGGTGATGACTCCCCTCCGGTCAGCTGGTCTCCCATGCTGCACTACGGCCCGGTCATCAGGTGATCGGGTCCCAGTGCAGTATGGGATATCAGCTGACCGGAGGCATGGAAGACATCACCGGGCAATGATGACTGTAGGTAAGTGCATTAAGGGAGGAGGGGTCGCGGGGGGGCTCTGCAATCATGGGAGGCGGGGCTTAGCACCGGGGGGTAGCAGCGGCGGCCGGTCGGCGCATGCGCGGGCTCTTTGTCACGGTATTTTTTCCGTAAATACCGTGACTAGTGTGCGGATGGGATTCGCAGGGACAGAGCTTTCTCGCAAGCTCTGTCCCTGCAAGGGATTTGTAGTAAATCCCTGTGATATTCCCTGAATTCGCAATGCGAATTCAGTCGGTAATATCACACTACAATCTGCATTACAAATGCGGATTGTAGTAAATAGAGCCCTAAATATTGCCAATTATAATTGTTTGCAAATAGTGCATGAATAGTACATTTGTTCATTTAGCCTGCTGTACTTGATCATTTTTTGTTTTGGGGTGTCCACAAAAAACAACTTTTTAACTTTGCACCCAATAAGTAAATTTGCCTGTGTTTTGGTTTTTGATTGCAATAATAGGTGACCCTTAAATAGTTCCATATGTCATTTGTTGATGTAAAAAAAACTTACTAAAAACTTACCCTTGCTTTTTACTTTAGAGCCTGAAGCGGATAACCTGGCTGACACACATTGCCCAGACATCCAGGGGGATCCTAGAAGAGAAGAGACATTTACTTTAAAATTTGGAACCTTAATCGCATGTCCCTAATACTCCGCCAATTATCTCTACACCCCCACAACAAGTAAATAGTGACCATTCTGACCTTGCTCCACGTTGGGCCTCATGGTCCCAACATCAAAACCAACAGTTGGAATGCCTCCAAACGCAGATAAATCACATTGCTGCCCAAACAAAAACACCAACGTGTAAACAGAAATGTAAGCACATTAACAACTGAGGTAACTCGGCTGGGTGACACCTTAGAATTAATGCGAGGGGGACAATAGGTTCCATGATTCCTTTATTAGGCTTTTGGAATAAAACCAACACTTCCATCAAACATCCCTACATTTCATGGAAACTAATACAAACAACGGAATGGGTATGATATACCGCCGGCCGCACGGCCGGCGGTTCGATTCCCGTCAGCGGCAGCCCGACAGGAGCAGAGTGCGACGCAGCGGAAGCTCGACAGCGCTGGAAAATCCCGATCGTGGATAGGTAAGTATCCACTTACCTAACCTAAACCCCCTAACCCTAACCCTCCTTAGGGGTGACTAACCCTAACTTCCCCCCAAGTGCCTAACCCTAATCCCCCCTCTAAGTGCCTAACCCTAACCACCCCCTTCCCCGCTGCCTAAACCTAAGTCCCCCGCGGGGGTACCTAACCCTAAGTCCCCCCCGGGGGTGCCTAACCCTTACCCTCCTGGGGGTGCCTAACCCTAAGTCCCCCCCCGGGAGCCCTAAACCTCCCCCCCCGGCTGTCCGCTCGCGACGCCCGGCATCACTACGATCATACATCCAGACGCCCGGCATTTCACCCTTGCCGGGATAGGACAGTCGGGAAGCCGGCCGCCGGTATATAGGCAGTCGCAGTCGGCTTCCCGATTGCTTCCCCAAACAACCAACAGACCCTAATTGGTCTTTATCAAGCACAAAAGTCTGCAGTACATTAATTTAATGCAATCATTTCTCAACTAGGGAGCCAAATCATTACACCCTTCCCTGACACATCATCCAGTACAACAGCTGGCACCACCCCTATAAACACCTGTTGTTATTCCTGAAAGGCGAGCTTTGCGCAGACGACCAGACCAAGCGTCCCATCTACCATCTTCAAAATCCACTAGGATTTTGTTTGTTTGTTTTTTTATCAAAAAATAAATTAGTTTTGTTTTATATAACTAGTAGAATTTTGAGTTTTTTTTAGGTTTGACTACTTTAAAAAAAACAAAAAACATTTATGCACTTTCTCATCTGATTTGGCTAAGTTGCATTGATTATATTGTTATGTTCAAAATGTCATTAATGCTAAATGTTTGTTGCCATATTTGCCATTACAAAACATATATATCCTATGTTTTTTATTAATTTCTACTTTTATGCTGTACTACATTGTTTGTGTGTTAAAATAATGCCCAAACATTTGTGGCTCCCCTGAGTTATGCATGATCAATATGTTTGCACATACTTCCTGCTTTGTCTGGCTTCCTTAAAAGGGTCAGTAAAGATTTTGTTGCCAACAAAATTACGTTGTCCTTTAGTTCCTCTAGCATTTATATGATGACTTATGTAAATTTGTGTGTGAACATGTAAGGTAATAACAACATTTTTAATTGTAGTGATTGTTTTTTGAATTAAACTAAGAAGTTGGTCACATGGAGATGTGGCCCATTGCAAGCAGCATTTAGGTGTAGGTAAATTCCAACAATTGTATAGTATCTAGAAATAACAATGGACAAACAATTACTCATGTTAATGCAAAGCATACTATTTTACTGAAATTAATCCAAAATGACTTACGGTTAAAATGTTGCAGGATCGGTTCTGCCTTATCTGTCTCCCTGAGTCTGTACTCTACATGTCACCTGCAACAACCAAATCCTCTACCGGCTCCCTGTCTATTACATAAACATGTGTTTGCTGTTGACGCAAACACAGATAATGTAATAGACAGCGGCTGAGCACAATGGGGTAGATGGATTATAGCGGCACTGACGATGAGATGTATAAACATATCATCGGCCGGAGCGGGGGAGCGATAATTCCCCCCTCCGGCACTCCCCGATAGAGACCGCAGCGCATCAGTGCGTCGTACATGGCCCAGGCTATCGGCTGTTATCTTGTAGATAGCAGCACCGACAATGACAGAGGCGCATTGCGCCCCTGTCATTTACTGCATGCTTGCCTACTTTTCAAAATGCTTTTCAGGGAGATTGTGAAAGCAGTACCTATGAGCGCGGCGGTAAAGTGGGCGTGTACTGCTACATCTGAGAGGCGTGTCATAAACCTGACATCCAAATGTAAATGAGCCCCAAAGCAGTAAGATCTACTTGTTGATGAAAACACACTGATGCTTTTCAGAAAATGCATGTAGCCATAGGGATCATTGTGCCTTATAACTAGGGGTGAGCGGGTTCGGATTTCTGAAATCCGAACCCCCCCGAGCCCCCCCGATCCGAGTCCGATCCGAGTCAGGCTCGACTTTTCCCGCCTGACTCGGATCTGAAATCGAGGCAAAACGTCATCATCCCGCCTTCCGAGTCTCGCGGGTTTTGGATCCTATATAAGGTACCCGCGTCGGCGCCATTTTCTCACTCGGCTGTGGACAGTGAAGAGGGAGGGTGGGAGTTAGGGCTGTGTAGTGTAGTGTAGTGTAGTGCTGCTGTTGTCCACTACTTCAAAGTCCATAGGGGCTGGCTGTGTTGTGCTGTGCTGCTGTTGTTAATAGGGGCTGTGTCCACTACTTCAAAGTCCATAGGGGCTGGCTGGACTGTGTTGTGCAGTCAGTTCTCCATAGGGGCTGTGTCCACTCCAAAGTCCTGTGCAGTGTCCCAGACCTAAAGGGGTGCTGTAGTGTTGTCCAGGGGGTGCTCTGTCCATCAGGGGTGCTCCCCCCAAGTGCTAAAAAAATAATATATTTTCTGTGTTTGTGAATTGTGTGCGCAGTAGCCGCACGTGCATCAACAAAGTAGTGCCAAGCGTGCACCTGTGTCATAAGTAAAGGGCCGGCTGGCTTGACCGTTAAGGGTGCTGTAACCCCCGAAAGTACACTCCAGTCCAAACCAAAAAAAAAATTATTTTCTGTGTTTGTGAATTGTGTGCGCAGTAGCCGCACGTGCATCAACAAAGTAGTGCCAAGCGTGCGCCTGTGTCATAAGTAAAGGGCCGGCTGGCTTGACCGTTAAAGGGTGCTGTAACCCCCAAAGTACACTCCAGTCCAAACCAAAAAAAAAATTATTTTCTGTGTTTGTGAATTGTGTGCGCAGTAGCCGCACGTGCATCAACAAAGTAGTGCCAAGCGTGCGCCTGTGTCATAAGTAAAGGGCCGGCTGGCTTGACCGTTAAAGGGTGCTGTAACCCCCGAAAGTACACTCCAGTCCAAACCAAAAAAAAATTATTTTCTGTGTTTGTGAATTGTGTGCGCAGTAGCCGCACGTGCATCAACAAAGTAGTGCCAAGCGTGCACCTGTGTCATAAGTAAAGGGCCGGCTGGCTTGACCGTTAAAGGGTGCTGTAACCCCCGAAAGTACACTCCAGTCCAAACCAAAAAAAAATTATTTTCTGTGTTTGTGAATTGTGTGCGCAGTAGCCGCACGTGCATCAACAAAGTAGTGCCAAGCGTGCGCCTGTGTCATAAGTAAAGGGCCAGCTGGCTTGACCGTTAAAGGGTGCTGTAACCCACAAAGTACACTCCAGTCCAAACCAAAAAAAAAATTATTTTCTGTGTTTAGCCGCACGTATATATCAAATCGATATAACATAAATGGAGGACCAAACTTTCTCCGATAAAAATAAAATAGAGAAAGATCAAGAACCACTTCCTCCTAGTGCTGAAGCTGCTGCCACTAGTCATGACATAGACGATAACATGCCATCAACGTCGTCTGCCAAGGCCGATGCCCAATGTCATAGTAGAGGGCACATACAATCCCAAATGGCAAAGTTCAGGAAAATGACCTTGAAAAAGACATTTAAATCAGCTGAAGAGAAACGTAAACTTGCCAATATGCCATTTACGACACGGAGTGGCAAGGAACGGCTAAGGTCGATCCCTAGTATGTTCATGACTAGTGGTTCAGCTTCACATGACGATGGAAGCCCTCCTCCCACTAAAAAAATCAAAAGAGTTAAGCTGGCAAAAGCACAGCGAAGAACTGTGCTTTCTAAGAAGATATCACAAATCCCCAAGGAGAGTCCAAGTGTGGTGGTGGTTGCGATGCCTGACCTTCCCAGCACTGGACGGGAAGAGGTGGCTCTTTCCACCATTTGCACGCCCCCTGCAAGTGCTGAAAGGAGCACCCACAGTCCACTTGCTGATATGCAAATTGAAGATGTCACTGTTGAAGTACAACAGGATGAGGATACTGGTGTAGCTGGCGCTGAGGAGGAAGTTGGCGAGGAGGATTCTGATGGTGATGTGGTTTGTTTAAATCAGGCTCCGGGGGAGACAGTTGTTGTCCGTGGGATGAAAAAGCCCATCACGGTCATGCCTGGGCAGAAGACCAAACATTCCACCTCTTTGGTCTGGCAATATTTCTATCCAAATCCGGACAACAACTGTCTTGCCATATGTACCATATGTAAAGGTGAAATAAGTAGGGGTAGGGACGTCAACCACCTAGGAACATCCTCCCTTATACGGCACCTGCAGCGCGTTCATAAAAAGTTACTGTCAAGTTCAGAAACTTTGGCTAAGACCGTAAGCAGTCCAGGGACACCTAAATCCCGTTGTCCTGTTGTATCCAAGCGCCTGCAAACCACACCGTCAACTCCCTCCTCGTCAATTTCCTCCTTAGTCAGGATCGGAAGTAGTCCTGCAGGCCATGTCACTGGCATGACTGACTCTCCTATCCGGGATTCCTCTGGAGGATCCTGCATTGCTACGCCTACTGCTGCCGCTGCTGCTGTTGCTGCTGCTGGGAGTCGTTCATCATCCCAGAGAGGAAGTAGGAACACCACTACTTTTACTAAACAATTGACCCTCCAACAGTCCTTAGCGAGGAGGATGAAGTACGACAGCAGTCATCCTGAAGCAAAACGTATAACTGAGGCCTTGACTGCTATGTTGGTGTTAGACGTGCGTCCGGTATCCGCCATTAGTGCAGTGGGATTTAGACAATTGATGGAGGTAGTGTGTCCCCGGTTCCAAATCCCGTCTAGATTCCACTTCACTAGGCAGGCGATACCGAGACTGTACAGAAACGTCAGAAAAAGTGTCCTCAGTGTCCTGAAAAATGCCGTTGTACACAATGTCCACTTAACCACGGACATGTGGACAAGTGGAACAGGGCAGACTAAGGACTATATGACTGTGACAGCCCACTGGGTAGATGTATCACCTTACGCAGCAACAGCAGCAGCGTCACCAGTAGCAGCATCTCAGAAATGCCAGCTCGTTACAAGGCAGGCTACGCTGTGTATCACCGGTTTCAGTAAGAGGCACACCGCCGACAACCTCTTAGAGAAACTGAGGGAAATCATCGCCCAGTGGCTTACCCCACTTAGACTCTCCTGGGGATTTGTGATATCTGACAACGCCACCAATATTGTGCGGGCATTACATCTGGGCAAATTCCAGCACGTCCCATGTTTTGCTCACACAATAAACTTGGTGGTGCAGAATTTTCTGAAAAGCGACAGGGGCGTGCAGGAGACGCTTTGGGTGGCCCGAAAAATTTCTGGCCACTTTCGCCATTCAGCGACTGCGTGCCGAAGACTGGAGCGCCAGCAAACACTCTTGAACCTGCCCCGCCATCACCTGAAGCAAGAGGTTGTGACGCGGTGGAACTCAACCCTCTATATGCTTCAGAGGATGGAGGAGCAGCAAAAGGCCATACAAGCCTATACATCCACCTATGACATAGGCAAAGGAGGGGGTATGCACCTGACTCAAGCGCAGTGGAGAATGATTTCCGTGTTGTGCAAGGTTCTCCAGCCCTTCGAACTTGCCACACGTGAAGTCAGTTCAGACACTGCCAGCTTGAGTCAGGTCATTCCCCTCATCAGGCTTTTGCAGAAGCAGCTGGAGAAAGTGAAGGAGGAGCTAAGACGGAGCGATTCCGCTCGGCATGTGGGACTTGTGGATGAAGCCCTTCATTCGCTTTGCCAGGATTCCAGGGTGGTCAATCTGTTGAAATCAGACCACTACGTTTTGGCCACCGTGCTCGATCCTAGGTTTAAAGCCTATGTGGTGTCTCTCTTTCCGGCCGACACAAGCCTGCAGAGGTGCAAAGACCTGCTGGTGAACACACTGTCAGCTGAAGCGGAACGTGACACGTCAACGGCTCCTTCTTCATTTTCTCCTGCAACTGGGGCTGCCAGGAAAAAACTTAGGTATCCTAAGCAACCCGCTGGCGGTGATGCAGGGCAGGCAGGACCAAGTTTGGACATCTGGTCCGGACTGAAGGACCTGGCAACAATTTCTGACATGTCTACTGTCACTGCATATGATACTGTCACCATTGACAGAATGGTGGAGGATTACATCGGTGACAGCATCCAAGTAGGCATGGCAGACAGTCCATACCTGTACTGGCAGGAAAAAGAGGCAATTTGGAGGCCCCTGTACAAACTGGCTCTATTTTACCTGAGTTGCCCCCCCTCCAGTGTGTACTCCGAAAGAGTGTTTAGTGCAGCCGGGAACCTTGTCAGCGAAAGGCGTAGGAGGTTGCTTCCACAGAATGTGGAGAAGATGATGTTCATCAAAATGAATTATCAGCTCTTCCAGGGAGACCAGCCTCCAGAAGGTACAGAGGGACCTGTGGTGGTGGATTCAAGTGGGGACGAGTTAATACTTTGTGAGGATGAGGATGTACACACTGAAGAGGGTGAGGAATCGGTGGATGAGGAGGATGAGGATGACATCTTGCCTCCATAGAGCCAGTTTGTGCAGGGACACATTAATTGCCAGCTTGTTTTGTGGGGGCCCAAACGAACCAATCATTTCAGCCACAGTTGTGTGGCAGACCCTGGCGCTGAAATGATTGGTTTGTTAAAGTGTGCATGTCCTGTTTATACAACATAAGGGTGGGTGGGAGGGCCCAAGGACAATTCCATCTTGCACCTCTTTTTTTTCTTTGCATTATGTACAGTTTGGGGCCTAGTTTTTCAAACTGCCATCCTGTCTGCCACTGCAGTTTCACGCCTAGATGGGTCACGTGTTTGTGCCGCCCACTCGTGTCGCTTAGCATAGTCATCCAGCTACCTCGGTGCAACGTTTTGGACATAAAAACACTATTGTGAGGTGTGAGGTGTTCAGAATAGACTGGAAATGAGTGGAAATTAAGGTTATTGAGGTTAATAATAGCATAGGAGCAGAAAAACCTACAAATTCTGTGATTTTAGCTGTTTTTATGCTTTTTAAAAAAAAAATACAGATCCAAAACACAAAACCCAGAACCCAAAACACGGAAGGGTGGTTTTGGCAAAACCAATCCAGATCCAAAACACGAAGAAAGATCCAGATCCAAAACCAAAACACAAAACACGAAAAGTGGCCGGTGCACACCCCTACTTATAACCAATGCAGGGAAATGATACTCATGATCCCATTTAAATGTATATATCTCTGTTTTATTAATATATAACCGCTTCATAATGGGAGTATAAGATGCAATCAGAGAGATTGCTAGACTCTTCAGGGAGACAGGGAGTTTGCTACTATTTCAGGTAGTCTCCCTGACAATGAGGGAGAGTTGGCAAGTATGATATACTGCCAAACCCCCGATCATACATCGGGTAGAAGTGCAATCAGCGCACATAATGTGCGCTGATTCCGCTTCTGAGCTTGTTGCATCTCCCCCAATGTCTGAAATTTTAGATGGTTTGTAAAGCAAAATGCCCCCAGAACTATCAAGACCGCGGAACCTACTTTTTAGTAGGGATGTGCGCCGGACCATTTTTGCCGGATTTGGATTTGGATTTGGTTCTAATTCGTCGTCCGGCTTTGGATTTGGATTTGGATTTGCCAAACTGCGGTGACTGGCTTTGGATTTGGATTTGGATTTTTTTACAAAAATTGACAAAAAAAGCTAAAATCACATAAATTGGTCTTTTTTTTCTTCCTAGAGTATTATTAACCTCAATAACATTAATTTCCAGTCAATTTAGACCATATCACAGCTTATAATATTGTTTTCAACATTATTGGCCAAAGGTTGCAGTGAGCTGACTGGTTACTAAGCGACAAAGCAGCGGCACAACGACACAGACACCACAGTATAAAGCACATCTATGACACATTGCCACACAGCAGTGGCAGAAATGAAAAGTAGTGCACCCACCCAGTGGGGTACGGCCAGCAGAGTCACAGTACTTGTTTACAAAGTGGGCTACGGCCCTAGGAGTCACAGTGCACAATCTTATTAGCATTACACCGCACATAGGGCCTGATTCACATTACACCATAAAGTAGTGTCTCTTATTTATGTTACGACACACAGTAGTGCCCCTTTTACACAATGCCCACAGTAGTGACCCTTTTACACAATGCCCACAGTAGCGGTGTCCCTTACACAATGTCCCCCAGCAGTGGTGCCCCCTATGCAGTCCCCTTAGTAGTACGGTCCACTATGCAGTGCCCCCAGTTGAATGCTCCCCAGTAGTATGCCCCCCATTAGCAGGCCCCCACAGTAGTATGTCCCCCATTAGCAGGGCCCCCAGTAGTATGCCCCCCATTAGCATGCCACCCAGTAGTATGCCCCCCCAGTAGTATGGCTCCCCCAGTAGTAGGCTGCCCCAGTAGCAGGCCCCCCCAGTAGTAGGCTGCTCCAGTAGTAGCCCCCCCTGTAGTATGGGCCCCCCCTGTAGTATGGCCCCCCCTGTAGTAGGCCCCCCCTGTAGTATGGCCCCCCCCAGTAGCAGGCCCCTCAGTAGTATGGCCCCCCCAGTAGCAGACCCCCCCCAGTAGTATAGCCCCCCCCAGTAGCAGGCCCCTCTGTAGTATGGCCCCCCCAGTAGTATAGCCCTGCCCAGTAGCAGACCCCCCCCAGTAGTGCAGACCCCCCCAGTAGTATAGCCCCCCCCCAGTAGCAGGCCCCTCTGTAGTATGGCCCCCCAATAGTGCAGATCCCCCCCAGTAGTATGGCCCCCCCAGTAGCAGACCCCCCCCAGTAGTATAGCCCCCCCCAGTAGCAGGCCCCTCTGTAGTATGGCCCCCCCAGTAGTATTGCCTCCCCCAGTAGCAGACCCCCCCCAGTAGTGCAGACCCCCCCAGTAGTATAGCCCCCCCAGTAGCAGGCCCCTCTGTAGTATGGCCCCCCCAGTAGTATAGCCCCCCCCCAGTAGCAGACCCCCCCAGTAGTGCAGACCCCCCCCCCAGTAGCGCCCCCGGACCTTTGACAAGTAAAAAAATAAAAAAAATAAAACTTACCTGTATCCCCGCTCCCGCGCCGTCCGCTCTGTCACACGCTGAGGAGGGAGCCGGAAGACGGAGCTCATGTGTGAGCTCCAGCCGGCTCCCTCCGTGCAGCAGCCAATGAGAGTCTGTGTGACTCTCATTGGCTGCTGTAACAAACACACAGCTGCCGCTGGCGGCTGTGTGTCTGTGTAGGGCAGAGCGCTATCACTGCGCTCTGCCCTACACGCGAGGAGACCTGATGTCGGATTCTCTAGTGAGAATCCGACATCAGGCGGCCGCCGTTCGGCCCCGAACGGGGATCCGAGTCAGGCGGTGAACACCCGAACAGGGTTCGGGTGGACTCGGATCCCCAATGTTCGGAGCGGTTCGGATTCCACAGAATCCGAACCGCTCATCTCTACTTTTTAGTAGCCCAAAAAATCTTTCAATCACTGCTCTAGTGGCCTTATGTGCTTCATTATAATTTGTGCTCTGAAGGGGATTCCGGAAGCAACAAAGAAGTCAGTAGCCAGGAGAAACAGCCATACCCTGAGTCTCCTTTAAATGATAAACTGTACAAAATTTATAACAAACCAAATTTTGTATTTGTTTTTAAAAAAAAAAAAGGAGTACTGTGTGTTTAAACATTAAACTACAAACAACTCACCCAGTAGCCAACCCTCCGGCATTTCTCCGGCCTCAAATTTGTCATGAATGGCTGACTGAGGATAAAAGGAGTCATGACATGTTCTATGGTAACCCACCACAACACTCATTGTTTTCATGCTTGCATCACAAACCACCTGCACATTAGTGGAATGCTGGTGGTGCCTGTTAAGATATACATGTGCACGCGCCCTTGGTGGTCTCAGCCCAATGTGTGTGCAGTCAAGCGCACCCAGTACATTTGGCATGCCTGCAATGGGATAAAAGACTATCCTGACTGCATGCCACTGTGACTCCTGGCTAGGAAAACAAATAAAGTCAGCAATCAAAGGCTGCATTGCTGCCAAAACCTGGGACAGGTACCTGGAGAAGGTGGACTGTGAGATCCCTATGACTTCCAGTGACAGACTGAAAATTGCCAGTAGCCAGAAAGTGCAACACAGCCAGGAGTTTATGCAGGCCTGAGACAGAGCGTGAGTGTGCTGTCTCAGGGTCTAGATCTAGGTTATACAGATGGTATAAGTTTTTACGATTGAGTCAGAACATCTGTATGACCTCAGGATCGACCAATGCGTTCAGGTTCAAACACTCTCTAAACGAGGCCTGTGCAGCCTCTGTGGTACCTGCAAAACCTGCTGACCTTGCTCAGTTTCTTGCTCCTGGGTCCTTTCAGCCTGGTGGTAGAGTCTCTGAAAACTCACAGCACCCTGCAT
Organism: Taudactylus pleione; assembly: GCA_031769625.1. Taxonomy (NCBI): domain Eukaryota; kingdom Metazoa; phylum Chordata; class Amphibia; order Anura; family Myobatrachidae; genus Taudactylus; species Taudactylus pleione. The sequence continues at coordinate 1,345,068 of JAUIMM010000471.1, forward strand.
TAAAGCCATGCTCTGGAATTCAGCCATGATATATTCAGAGGAAGGTATATAGCTGGTTGTTCCCCTTTTGTAGGCATCATAAATGTATGCAGAGTGTTCTCAAGTAGCTACACATGTTGAACTTGATGGGCTAAAGCTGTTGTAGTTTTAAGTTAAACTTAAAGTCCCTGAAATCACAAGCACTGTGCATATTCTAGCAAGCTGAATGGTCCAGTTTTGTTGTAAATTTGTTTTGGATATTTTACACCCCCCCCCCAAAAAAAACCCCAAAAAACCTGTATGCCCTCCACCCCCTAAGAACAACCAGCCCCAGACAGGTCAGCCGGTCCTGCTTCTGAAAATTAAAATGAGTAGGGTTCCACTGTAATGTAAGAACCAGCACCTGGCTGCAGGGCCAGTGCTGGTTTTAAATATAGGTGGGGGAATGTGTAGGGGTCCCCTTATATTTCAAACCAGCACTGGACCAAAATGCAATGCCACAGCCAGGAGACCCTATTACCGAGTCCCCATGGCCAAAGCATTCTCACCCCAAAACAGTCAGGCCAAGCCGGGGATCTCAGGGGAGGTGGGGACCACCCAAAAAGGGGTCCCCCCTCTCCTGAAACCCAGGCTTGGTCTGAAGCCCAGGGCTCTTCCCCTCACCCCTGGAGCGGTGGGTACGGGGGTAGTAAAGTGTTAAATAGAAGTAAACTATTGTATTTTACAGTGGAACTACAGGTGCCAGCATGCCTGCCCTTTGGCACTTGTGGAACTACACCCCAGTTGGTTTGGGTCCAGTGCCGGTTTGAAATATAGGGGGATCCCCACGCATTTTTCCCCACTATATTTAAAACCAGCACTGGCCCTACAGCCAGGTGCTGGTTGTTAAATTACGGGGGAACCCTACTCGTGTTGTTCCACTTCATTTTCAGAACCAGGACTGGCTGACCAGTCCAGGGCTGGTTAGGCTTTTGGGGGGGGGGGGGACCCTACATCATTTTTTACATAAAAATGAACCCTAAAACACACTAAACATTAGTAAACATACACAAATCACACTGATTTGTGTAAGTTTGATGGCAATTCGCAGATCAGGAGGTGGTGCATTTGAAACTTCTATTGACTTCCCGATTTGGTTGTAAAACGGACGAATATAGCAAAACGAATAATGGTAAATTCCCGATTTAGGCAGAAATGAATGAAAACTACTTCCGATTTAAGGCGATGGTGATTTCATTTCTACTGGAATAAAGGGACGAATATGCAACATTAACTCACCCGATTTCAACCCCAAAAGATGAACTAATGAGAGCAAATTACCGATTTGCAAAAACGTTATATTTTCACCCAAGATAGCAAACTCGGATCAACGCGAATCTTAGTAAATTTACCCCTCAGTGTCTATCTGCTCCATTCGAGAAGCAACTACTTTCTATCACGGCAACATGACGCGGAGGGTGGAATAAAGCTGCATGACAGACATGTATATTATTATTTCCGTGTAAACATGTATAATATTCAGGCCAGTAATACACAGCTTTTGATGATTAAATGTTTTTACTTATTTTTCAAATCCTATTATTTAGTTATTTACTGTATATTGGGAACATCTGAGGCGAACAGGGAACATACCCAGATATTTTGCAGACTCGCACAGACAGAAAACTTTCTGGGACAGTAATTCCATTTATCAGCTGCGTAACAGAGGGAACCATTGTCCACGGTACATGCTGCTGTCTGCGGGGGAAAACCCCAGTGTATTACCTACACTATGTGCAGAGAGCATCTGCTATTCTATTCCTTGTCTCATCACGGCATATTTGTTTCATTTTCAAATTATGATGCCCATCATTCATGCCACTTATGTATTTAATATGGAGACATCATTTCTATAAAACTCCTGCCACCTAAATACTATCAGATAGAATATATTGTGTAGTACTTTGCTTGTTACAAACCCCTAGGGGCAAATTCCTGCTATGATCTAATATTAAATCTTTAATGCTCAGTTAAATGTAGAAGCCAGCGGTAGTGCCCCAGAATCTGATATATCTGGGATGATGTTCAGCAATATCCGAAATGCCACAAATTAAGGCGGGAAAAACGAATATGTTTCACAATGTCGACAATGACAGAATGTCGATACGACGTAGGGGTCTATTCATGTATAAATGTATTAGCTTTTCACTATATATCGCATCACTTCGATCCAGCTTTGTTTAGTTTAAACTCATGTATACTGACCTTTCCAAGGATGCGATCCGGAAACCACGGCTCCAGCGATGCGGCCCTTTGGATTCGGTAAGGCTTGCGCCGGCCACCTGGTCATTTCACGTCAGTGCTGCGGAGGGTGTGGGGCAGTGCGAGGGGGGAGTGGGGGGCAGCTGGAAGTTAAGAGGTGGTGACCTGGGGTAGTGGGTAAGTTCAGACGACCAATGGGAGACTGAGATGATGCAAACAAGTAAGCTTTTCATTCCAGGCTTGAAAAGGCAGAGTCAGTGTAATGGCTTCTTACATAAGGCAGTAATTCAGCTTACATGAGACAGCAGTTCAAATGAGCAGAGTATTCCCAGCACAGTCATGGTTCAGATTGTCCAGCATAGAGAGAGCTGCTAGAGGTGCAACCTCTCCCTCACATTTCTCCTGACTAACTAAACTTACCAGGGTTTTACACCTTAGCTGGTCTTATTTGAGGTAGGGGTGTGGTTCCTCCCTGGCTACAGGGAGATTAACCCTTTCCTCAGAATGTGGGAGAGACTATCCCACATATATAGAGAGTATATGTCAGGTCCCATTACTAATGACAGCGGGGGTAGGGGCAGAGCGAGGGGGCACTGAGGCAGTGGGCAGTAAGGGTATATGCCCTGGGCTCCTCTGATTGGCTCATGTCTGTGAAGGGGACAGGGAGAAAAGGGAGAAGGCAGGGAGATAGCAGCCTTTATGGCTCTTCTCCCCTAACAAGCCATGTGGCGAATTATTCTTTAGAAGCAAAACCTAGCTAAGCTTTCCGTGCTTCTACAAATCACACTCTTCATACTACTGTATAGGGAAGCGATACGTACAACAATCAGGGGCACTGCTGGGAAAATCTGGGATTTCTCCACGGTAACCCCTTCTGTGAATAGGATGAAGCAGTGAAAAGCCCTGTAATCACTGATAAAGGGATTTTCACTGCTACATGAATAGACGTAATAATGTCGAAATTGTGAATGTTGACAATAGAATGTCGACAGCCAATTTTTCAGAGGTTTTAGAGTTAGGGTTAGGCTGCGATACGGATGGCCATCGACCATCGGTGATTCAAAATCATTGATCATTGATGGTTTTTGGCTGATGTTGAATATTTTTACCATCGATTGTTAAGAGCCAATGGTTCTTAGCCATTGATAAACAAGTGGGAGCCGCTGTGGCTTTTTTTCCTGATGGCCCAGATTTTAGCCCGCCCCACAACGCCGCTAAGCACCACCCCTGTTTTTTGATCAGCCTGCAGCCCGCCGTTTGCCCCCACAGCGGTGGTCATTGAGGGGTGCAAACCATTGATTGTTTGTGTGCCATCAATGGTAACCACCAATGGACCCATCGTTGGTAACCATAACATTTACAGCAAACTGATAGCCATCCCTAGGCTGTGATTAGGATTAGGCTGTGATTAGGGTTAGGCTGTGATTAGGATTAGAGTTAGGCTGTGATTAGGATTAGAATTAGGCTGTGATTAGGATTAGAGTTAGGCTGTGATTAGGGTTAGAATTAGGCTGTGATTAGGGTTAGAATTAGGCTGTGATTAGGATTAGAGTTAGGCTGTGATTAGGGTTAGAATTAGGCTGTGATTAGGGTTAGGCTGTTATTAGGATTAGAGTTAGGCTGTGATTAGGGTTAGGCTGTGATTAGGATTAGAGTTAGGCTGTGATTAGAGTTAGGCTGTGATTAGAATTAGAGTTAGGCTGTGATTAGGGTTAGAATTAGGCTGTGATTAGGGTTTGGCTGTGATTAGGATTAGAGTTAGGCTGTGATTAGGATTAGGCTGTGATTAGGATTAGAGTTAGGCTGTGATTAGAGTTAGGCTGTGATTAGGATTAGAGTTAGGCTGTGATTAGGGTTAGAATTAGGCTGTGATTAGGGTTAGGCTGTGATTAGGATTAGAGTTAGGCTGTGATTAGGATTAGGCTGTGATTAGGATTAGGGTTAGGCTGTGATTAGGATTAGAGTTAGGCTGTGATTAGGATTAGAATTAGGCTGTGATTAGGGTTAGGCTGTGATTAGGATTAGAGTTAGGCTGTGATTAGGATTAGGCTGTGATTAGGATTAGGGTTAGGCTGTGATTAGGATAGGTTTTAGGCTGTGATTAGGATTAGAGTTAGGCTGTGATTAGGATTAGAGTTAGGCTGTGATTAGGGTTAGAGTTAGGTGGTTCTTAGCCATTGATAAACAAGTGGGAGCCGATGTGTTTTTTTTTCCTGATGGGCCAAAAAAGCCCCCCTATGCTGCTTAGAACCACCTCTGTTTTTCTATCGGCCCGCAGCCCGCCGTTTTCCCCCGCAGCGGTGGCCATCGAGGGGTGCAAACCATCGATGGTTTGCGTGCCATCAATGGTAACCACCAATGGACCCATCATTGGTAACCATCAATGTACACCAAACCGGTAGCCATCCCTAGGCTGTGATTAGGATTAGGCTGTTATTAGGGTTAGGGTTAGGCTGTGATTAGGATTAGAGTTAGGCTGTGATTAGGGTGCGATTAGGGTGAGGCTGCGATTAGGGTGAGGCTGTGATTAGGATTAGGCTGCGATTAGGGTTACTCCCCTCCACAACGGAAAGCCACATGGTCGATATGCTGACTGCTGACAATCCCAATGTCAATATTCTAGCGATGGGCCTGATTTGGGCATCTGCTAATGCTGCATTAGGCAAATGAGTTCAAAGTGCAGCATTGGATCAACATCACTACCATCCTCTGACGCAACCCTGGCCTCCACACTCCCAGGAAATGAGGATGACATGCTCCAGCTTTTGGGAACACAGGCCGGCGCCACCCCCTACCTTGTCCCCAAATGGCCGCAGCATGTCAATCATGCTAAGGCTGGTGGGCACTACGTGCAATCAGGCAAGACTTGTTCTGCAGAACGGATCCTGCGCATGTGCTGGTGCTCCGCCATTAGCGATTTACGTAAACAATCGGGTTTACTGTACATACATCTCTGAATCAGGCCCAATGTCAATATTATTTCAATGCTGATACTGTGAATTTTGACATACTGACTGCCAATGCATGCTAGCACACCCTTAGATATGTACAGTTATACATTATATACATCAGTATTAGTGATGCCCATTATACTGCCCAGTATTAATAATAGCCATTGACATACACATTAAGGGCCCCATAGCAAAGTGGCTCCTGCCCCAATTCTTCTAGGAGACACTTCTCTCAGCAGAAGTTGTTAATTTTCTGCCCCATAGTAGTGCCCTAGTTATTGTTATGCCCCATAATAGTGCTGTAGTTAATGTTATGCAACATAGTAATTCCCTTGTTAATGTTGTGCCCCACAGTAGTGCCCTTGTTAATGTTATGCCCCACAGTAGTGCCCTTGTTAATGTTATTCCCCATAGTAATGCCCTTGTTAATGTTGTGCCCCACAGTAGTTCCCTTCTTAATGTTATGCCCCACAGTAGTGCCCTTCTTAATGTTATGCCCCATAGTAGTGCCCTTGTTATTATGCCCCATAGTAGTGCCCTAGTTAATGCTATGTCCCATAGTAGTGCCCTTGTTAATGTTATGTCTCATAGTAGTGCCCTTGTTAATGTTATGCCCCATAGTAGTGCCCTTATTAATGTTATGCCTCATAGTAGTGCCCTAGTTAATGTTATGCCTCATAGTAGTGCCCTAGTTAATGTTATGCCCCATAGTAGTGCCCTTGTTAATGTTATGCCTCATATTAGTGCCCTAGTTAATGTTATGCCCCATAGTAGTGCTCTTGTTAATGTTATGCCCCATAGTAGTGCCCCAGGGCCGGCTCTAGGAGTGTTGGATCAGTGCAGTCGAACAGGGGTGCCACCCATAGAGGGGGCACTCCTCCCCAACTGTTCCCACTGTCCCACCCATGGGCCGAAGTGGCCCACGGGTGGTCAAATCGGGAGGTTGGGGACCCTCACCACCGCAGCTGTGTGGGGGTGCCAGACCCCGGTGTCTGAATGGAAGCTGTGACGGGAGAGGGCCTGGGGGAAGCCCAGCTAGTGAGGCTCCCCCCAGCCTGACATTATTTGGAGGCATGCCATGTGGGCACGCCTCCAAATAACGTCACGTAGGGGGCGTATCCTATTGTAATTAAGCCACGCCCCCATTTTCGGTTGCGCACGGCAAAGCCGCGCACGATGTTGGGGCTCACTGTACAGAGCCGGCACAGGGTGCTCCGACCCCTGGAGCCAGCCCTGTAGTGCCCTAGTTAATGTTATGCCCCATAGTAGTGCCCTCGTTAATGTTATGCCCCATAGTAGTGCCCTTGTTAATGTTATGCCCCATAGTAGTGCCCTAGTTAATGTTATGCCCCATAGAAGTGCCCTAAAGATGACATCTGCTGTAGCCTATGGGCTACACATGGCCCCAGCTGGGGCTAATTGACACATGCTGGCACATCCTGCAATACGATCATGGGCGCTAGTAATGTGCCCAGAACTCATTGCAAAGGTGATTGTGTATAAATGGGTCCCAATAAGAGGATTATGAAATGTTACAAAAAGTTAGTACTAATTACTGTAAACATGGCTTAGTGATGGATGTAATGGACCAAGATCCATTGTTATATCGTATTAAACGAGTGGAATAATAAAGTCATTGTTTCAAAACAAGCAAAGCATTTGTGGTATGACAAAGCAGTGGTGTGTCCCAGCCCTGATCTGCTGCACTCCGGAATCCTGGGTTAATTCTAACAATCTCAGCTAAGAAGGGTTTACAGCCTACAGAAAACAAGTAATCATTAGTGATTAACTGCGGTAAGGACACAGCCAGTATTACCATCATGGGGACTGGAAAACAGTGCTGATCTGTGTGGGTAAGATATGCAACTATGAATGCTAATTGAGTTGACTAGAAAACACACACGCACACGCACACCCTACCCCATGCAGTAGGCGAGTACAGTGGTACATCGGAAACTCCTTCAATCGCAGCTGCCTATTTACTTTTGCTACTGCGAGAGTCCGCAGTGTATACTGGAAATCCGCACATCTGCATGTGGCAATGTGTCCCGTCCACTGTTTTTACATCCACAGACGTAGCTGTCATTATTAGTATCTGGTTATGCACCCACCCCATGTGGGTGCAAAAGAACCGCCGCCATCGAACGAGCAATGAAGACGGCAATGAGACGCAACAGTTCACCACCCAGTTATCACCCATTTCGAGGGAAGTGTGCTCCATTGGCGAATGGATCAATCCGTTACCTCTAGCCATGTCCATCCGAGCAGGTACGCCTTATCCATAGCATGCACAGTCACCGTTTTCTATCTTTGGCGCATGCGCAGTATGTTGATATTCAGAAGATACATCCGCATTTCTGCTACCGCCCACTTAGAATCGTGCGCTAATACCGATGGCACAGAGGACATGATTCAGAGGTGGACGGTTCGGCAGTAGCAGCTGCAACAAAGTCTTTAGGCTAATGGTGCGACCGATGAACCACCCATTGAGATGCCCACCGGCTATGGTGTGAGTCAGCCGATATGCGCACAAAGGCGCACCATCGATCGGACATAGGCCACGACATTGGTCATTGGGAAGACGCAGACCCTGACCTTGACAATCCCAGAAAACAAGGGCGACACGCCCATTTTTCTGGAGAAAAGGCCAGCACCACCCCTGCCCCTCCCCCAAACGGCCGCAGCCTGTCATTCAATCTGCAGGGGGCACTGTGTGCGATGGCGCAGGACCCGTTCTGCACATGTCCCAAACCATCAGGCTTGCGTACATCTCTGAATGAGGCCCAGTGTTAGTAGTTAATGCAGCACTTTACTGCTGGGACTGGACTTGCCTACTACTTAAGCGCAACCATCAGACAAGTATCGGTTGGAGGAGAGGAAAGCGGAAGGTTGCCTGTAGACTACAATAACTAACGCTATGTAAGTAAATTGGCCATTTCACAGTGCCCATGGAAAGCTATGGGAACCATTTTCCAATTGCAAATAAAGGTTCAGCTGCAGATATCTCTGATACCTGTTGTTTTGCCTGTTGGTAAATGTCCCGGATCCTTCAACACAGCGAGGCTGCAGCCCCCCCAGCAAAATCCACCACCTTAGTGTAGTCCGTGACTGCACTGGCTATACTGTGACTGGCAGTGGCTTCCTATTGGATGGGTCACCTGCCAGTCACATATACAACAGGCAGCCCCAGCGGGGGGGTCTCCTCCCCCTGGGACTGCCAGTCTGGGCTGCTATTAGCAGAGAGTGGCTTCCAGGAGGAGCCCCAAGGAGCCGGTTAGGGCTGGTGGAAAGACCAGCCCTAAATGGCTCCTTGGGGCTGCAGCCCTTGGAAGCCGGTGGTGACATGTGTATGCGTGGCTCCCCGCTGCTACTGCACATGTGCCGGTCTCGGGGCCTGAAAGATCGATTGCACAGGCGCCGGGATCCACCCAGGAGAAGGCAGGAGCCAGTGAGTAATCCTGTCGTTATCAGCGGCGGCAGCCCCGTTCATCAAAGAGGGCAGGAGCCGGTGAGTAACCCTGTCATTTTTGGTGGTGGCAGCCCCCCTCATCAAAGAGGGCAGGAGCCGCCGCTGCTTAAACATTATGTCAGAGGACTGACTGCAAAAACACTCTAATAAATAGGCCCTTATAGGAAACCTATGTCTTGTCGGCTTATTCTGGAAGCTAAATGAAACTCGCTGAATGTACAGTAAGAGCCTGTGATACTTTGTTATTCTACCAAATCTTACTTGTAGCAAGCTGAACCTCTGACACTATTCATGTTTCCATATAATCTGCATTTAGAAAAGAAATGTGATCCCAGCAAATCTAAGGAGGCCTAGACCGATGTCACAATGCATGATTTCAGGTTTACGGCTGTATCAGCGCTTTTAGCTAAAGGTTACAGTGCTGCAATGTTACACAATGTGCTGGGTGCTGAGCTAGCAGCAGCTACAGCGCACGGAAGGACTAATGAAGTATAAACAGGAGGAGCATGTACAGACACCTGCACTGCTATACAGTAATATCTATGTTTAACTCCGTCAGGCTAAACTTATACCCTTACAGCTGCTTATCACCCAGGTGTCCCCACCATCTTCAATTTTTACAGAGACCCCTTTGTTTCTTTGACTGCCCTGAAAACCATGAGGCAGGGGGAGACAGTGGGTTCAAGCTGATTTGGCCTTATATACATGTGTACAGGGCCATAACTAGGGTTGTGCAAGTGGTGCCTTCACGCAGAGCATAGGGCACTGGGGGGGGCAGCACCATCGCTGCAACATGGTCCCTGCATCTGGCTATCAGGGTGCCTGGAACAGCAGTCTGTAACCTAGGGGTCTATTTACTAAGCAGTGTTAGGAGACAGAGTGAAAAGTGATAAGTGAGTGATAAGGTGCCAGCCAATCAGCTCCCAACTGTCATCTCACAGGCTGTGTTTGAAAAATGACAGTTGGGAGCTGATTGACTGGCACCTTATCACTTTTCACTCTGGCCCTGATTCAGAGCCGGACGCTCTGACAGAGCGCTTGCTCTGAATCAGGGCCGTCCTTCTCTTTTTTTAGAGCGGCCTCCTGGTTGCTCGCATAGCTGTGGGTGACCACCCACAGCTATAGCGAGCAGCCATGAAGATGGTCGCGATGGTCAAGACCATCGCGACCATCGGGCTTGCGTCGAGACCCTTGTGGTAGGGTCTCGTTGCCGCAAGCCCTGGAGTGCTTTTGGCTCTATCAGAGCCGAAAGCGCTCCCACTGACATCACTTGTGATGTCAGTGGGGCCGGCCCCAGACGGTAGGCGTTCCCATGGGAACGCCTCCGTCTGGCCAGTCACGCCCCCGACACGCCCACCAAAGGGGGCGTTCTGTCACTCACCGTCGACAGCACGCCCCCTTTGTAGCAAGATCCATAGCGACGGCTTGCGCACTGGGCCAACATCGACCCGCTGGCGAGCGCTCAGCGTTCAGCGCTCGCCAGCGGGTCTGAATTAGGCCCTCTGTGTCCTAACACTGCTTAGTAAATAGACCCCCTAGTATCACTGCTGCAGTGCAGCCAGGAGCTTCCATTGGACACTCTGGACATGCAACCTGCAGCCTGTACAGCCACATGGAGGGTTCCCAGGATGCTCCGGGCTGACCAGCCTAATAGGATGGTGCAGCGTCATGATGTGATGCGCTCAGAGGGGCGGAGCTGGCACAGGACGCACTGCCGCCCTGTTATAGCGCTGCATAAAAAAAAAATTAGCTTAAAAAAAGTTCTAAAATAAAATTCAAGTATTTACACCCCTCAGGCACCAGCAAGTGATACGGCTACTGGCAGGCATAATCTGCCCCTCCATACTGGTCTGCCTCAGTAGCAAGGTCTCTCCCTGTACTACATATACATGCCCCCAACTTCCCCTGTTCCACCCCTCCAAACACAGCATGGCAGGAAAGGATGGGCATGTGCATTACAAACCAGCATACGTACATCTCAGTATGGATTTTCCTGTGGACAACAAATGAAGAAAATCCAGTTAGAACCTAAATAAAGAGGTTTTTGTTCATAATGGGGTTTTGAGTTCTCATTTCAGTATAAGTTTTCTTATCAATTGTTTTATTTATTTTTTATCTCTGCATAGTAAATCAGGACATGAGGGACCTCTTACCATTATTTTTGGGCTACCGAAGTGGAAAAGATGCTGCTAAGAGGATCTCAATCAGTGTCGTTACTAGGGGGGAGTTGAGCGGGGCACACTGACCTGGACAGCAGCTGGTGGCGAACCCCCCCACCCACCGCCGGCTGCTGTCCAGGTCAGTGAGGTCCATGGCACTACACATTAAAACAAACACGCCAGCGCTGGGTAGTACATTCACTGACAGTGAGCAGGTGTGTATACGACCTGGCGTCGGGTTGGAACTCACACATGGGCTCTGCCTTCTGGCTCCCGCAGTGGGTGAAGGAAGAGGCATCATGACGTCTCTCCCATAGTGCCAAGAGGGGCGGGAGGAGCAGGTGGCGGTGGGTGCAGGAGCTGGGGTGTGGGTGAGTAGTTTTGTGTTCTGTGTGTTTTATGTGTAAGGGGCACTACTACTGGGGGCACTACTACAGGAGGCACTGCATAATGGGCATTACTACAGGGGGCACTGCATAATGGGCATTACTACAGGGGGCATAGCATAAGGGGCACTACTACTGGGAGCACTGCATAAGGGGCACTACAGGGGGCACTGAATAAGTGGCATGACTGAATAGTACTGCACAAGGGGCACTGCATAAAGGGCACTACTGGGAGCACTGCATAAGGGGTGATGCCTAAAGGGCACTACTACTGGGGGCACTGCATAAGGGGCACTACCATAGGGCGCACTGCATAAGGGGCAGTACCACAGGGGGCACTGCATAAGGGGCACTACCATAGGGCGCACTGCATAAGGGGCAGTACCACAGGGGGCACTGCATAAGGGGCAGTACCACAGGGGGCACTGCATAAGGGGCACTACTATAGGGCGCACTGCATAAGGGGCAGTACCACAGGGGGCACTGCATAAGGGGCAGTACCACAGGGGGCACTGCATAAGGGGCACTACTACAGGGGGCACTGCATAAGGGGCACTACTACAGGGGGCATTAAGGTGCATATGGAATGGAAATGAATGTTCCCAGAGTGATGAGAAATGGCTGCCCCATCTTTCAGTGGCCATGCCCCTTGCGCCCACTTTGGCACGCATGTCTTCGGCATGAGCACAAAGTTGGGGGTGCACCATTTTTCATCTTGCCCTGTGCGCCAAATACCCTGGTTATGCCACTGATCTCAGTATTTCTCATTGTCTCCCAGCCCAAGAGGATGTGAAAACGTTTCAGCACTGGTCTGGCAGGCATTGGAGCTGCTGTACTTCTGTGAGCTGTATCTTATGGCAATGGGGCGACGACTGTTACTTTGGAGCAGTGAAACTAGTGCGCACAAAAGCCCCGGCGTCTGGCGGAAGGAGCTGGACAGGGGCGGAGATATCTGAAAGGATCCCTCTTAACAACCAAGGACTCCTTCAGCGGGTTGTGAGCCGCGAGACTAAATATTGTATTTTCAGAGCTTGATGAATGCTGTCCCCATAGCAGTGTATGGGGACAATATCTGTGATATCTCCTGCATTACCTTTCTGATGAATGGCCCAAAGACAAAAAGCAGGCGAAAATGTTTTGTAGAAATAAGTGATAATGAATAGACCCCAAAGTCCTTATGCAGGAAAAGTTCCATCTATATTAAGGTTTTCTCTAGAATGAGCTCACAGCAGATAGATTTTAAAATATACCCAAAGTGCTTATTGCCGGAACCTGAAAGTATTTTTTCTGAGGTGTCAGTGCTCAGGGCCGTAACAGGGCTAAAATGCGTCCTGTGCTGGCCCCGCTCCGGTAAGGGCATCGCTGACTTGGAGCATCCTGAGGATCAGCTGTGCACTCTGCAGGATGCCTGACCGGAGTGTCTAAAGGAAGCTTTGTTTACGCCGCAGCAGTGATCCTGGCTGCAGGGTTCCAGGCACCCTGCTAGCCAGAAGCAAGGGCCGTGAGGCAGCGACGGTGCCGGAGCCCTGCGCTCTGTGCGGTGGCAATGGTCGTACACCAATAGTTATGGCCCATGGCTTGTAGCTGAGCAGACATACCAAGCAGAGCTGCCTTCTATATTCACAGATAATGCACCTTCTCATGGGCTTCCTGCGAACAAAGGCCTTGATTCATGACCGGACGCTCTTTGTGAGCGCTCGCTCTGAATCTGGGTGGCCTCTTGTTTTTTTGGGCGGCCTCCAGGCCGCTCACTAAGCTGTGGGTGACCACCCACAGCTTTAGCGGGTGCCAGGTGATGGTCGCGACCATCGGGCTTGTGACGAGACCCTTGTGGTAGGGTCTTGTTCCCGCAAGCCCAAGTGAGCTTCCTGCTCTAATAGTGATGTCAGTGGGGCCGCCCACAAATGGCAGGCGTTCCTTCAGGAATGCCTCCGTTTGTCCAGCCACCCCCCCAACCCGCCTACAAAACGGGGCGAGCTGTCGATCAACATCGACAGCCGTCCCGTTTTGTTGCGAGCCCCGGAGTGAGTGATTTCTCGATCGCTGCGGGGCTCGCGCACGCCCAGTGCACACGCCGCACATGCAAACTGCCCGGCTATCGACCTGCTTGCGAGCGCATAGTGCTTGCGAGCGGGTCTGAATCAGGCCCAAAGGACCTACCAAACAGGGCAGTAACCTGAGATCACATGGTCACTGCCCAGTTGCTGCCCTTAAACGCACATTTCTCGGAAAGTGTGGTCTGTATTCCGACGGATCAACCCATCCACACTAGCAATCTCCAGCAGTGAGGGAAGGCCTGATCCGGGCAATCACTGATTTCTTTCTTTGGTGTATACTTGCCTACTCTCCTGGGAGTCGCGGGAGGCTCCTGATTTTTCGGGTAACCCCCCGCACCCCCGGAAGAGTAGGCAAATCTCCTACATCCTGCCCACTTCGCAGTGAAGTGGGCAGGATGGGGAGATCTTCCGAGACATTTGCGGGTCCGTTAGGAGGGGGCGTGGCTAAATGGCGAGAATCGCAGGGCCTAATGCCGGCTATTGTCTGGCCCCACCCCCCGAACATGAAAGAAGCACGTCCGCTCCGGCTGCTCCTGGAATCCTGCCCCGCAAAGGCGGTATTATGATAGATACAATGCTAAAATCCACAATATCCGTCCTCAATTGCAGTTGCATCTGATTCAGAATCAGGCAGACACTCTCCACAGCCATATAAAAATGGTGGGCATTTATTATTCCCAGGTTATTTGGGAGTGCAGCTTTTAGGACCATTAATCAGGGTCTTTTTAGCCTCGGCTAGTAACACCCCTGGGGAGGGTTATTAACTTTTGAGGGAGTAGGAAAGCGTAACTAAACCTTAGAACACCACCTTAGAAGGTGGGGGGTTATCTGACTACTGTGAGCGACAGGACCTCCCAACCCCCTGGTAATCTGGACAAATGGGAGGCAGCTTGGCAGCCTTCTTCTATCAGGGCGGTTGGGATGTGTAAAGGTCCCCATACATCAGAGATTGATTGCAGCAATCGTGCAATTTGCAATCGATTGTGTATAAAAATCTTTCCCTTTTTCAATCGATTGCTGATTGCAGAGATGCCACAATCGATTGAAAAAGGGAAAGATTTTTATACACAATCGATTGCAAATTGCACGATTGCTGCAATCAATCTCTGATGTATGGGGGCCTTAAGTTTCTGGGTTTCTCCTGTACCCAAAATAAAACAAGATCACTAATAAAAAATAATAATAGCTGTAATCGATAACTGTAAAACAAGGAGGGCAGAATGTATCAAACAATAAATTTCCGTAATACACATGGATTACCAAGTGTATTAAAAAGTTCACCAATATCTTATGCGGATCTGCGGCACAGCAAACCCCATTGAATTGTATATATGCAGCAAGCTCAGGAAAGTGTAATTTACCGGAGATTATTTCCGCAAGAAGTGCCTCGGAAGTCACTTCTATTTTGGAAGGGGCAGTAAATGAGAAAAGGTAGGGTTACATATACTATAATAATGTTAGCGATCTTCTTGATCTTACAGCATGGATTCCAAGTTACCATGAATGCTTCAATGCTGGCCTCCTATCAATTTTTAGGCTGGAAATTATGTCTATGTCTATTGGCCCCAAACTGATTGGCTCGATTCTGCAATGCCAATGTTGGATTTCACTGATTTGCTGATCATGATCAAAATATGATCGTGATTTGCACATCAGTGAAATTTAACATGTATAGGGCCGTATTCAATTAGGGAGTGAAAAGTCTGTGCTGAACTTTTCGCTCCACATCGCTGGTTTACCGGGGATAAAGTATCAGGCGCGCGCCCGCTTTATCCCCGTATTCAATTTGGAGCCGGCGAAAACGGGAACCTGCGGAAAGGTAAGTATCGGGGAAAATAGGGGAATTTTCAGGAATTCATCCTGGGAACCCCCTAATGATGTCCAGACATGGAGGATCACTGTGGGTACCCCCGTTTTTTCCCTGCTGAAGGTAGCTAGGGGATTTTAAATAGCCGCAGCAGGTGTTTTTTTTGCGGCTATGAGGAAGTGGTGAAGAATAGCACTTAAAATTTTTATTTGCCAAAAAAAAATATTCCTATCAAATTTAGGGTACATGAAAATGGGGGTAAGCATATTTTTAAGTCCCTAAAGTTAATTTTAAAAATTCTGCAAAAATGCACCTGCCGCTACTCTGCACAAGGACCCCACCAGAATTTATTTAGCTAGTTTGGCACTTTGTTCCCCTATTTTTTTTTTTTCAACCCCAAATTTAAAGTTAATTTTTTCGGGTGTCCCGATTTTTTTTTTTTAAAAACTTTTTATGACACAAATTTTTTTTAAATGATACTCCCAGGGGAGCAGGCTAATTTTTTAAGCCTGCACCCCTAAACCCCAATTCTGCATTTATTTTCGCCATGTTAAACATGGTGAAAACTTATCCCCGTTTTTTTTACAAAGACTTTTCGCACCGGCAAAAAGTCTTTGAAATTGAATACGGGATAATGCAAATAGGTGAAAGTAAAAAATGACGACTTTTCGCAGCCTAATTGAATACCCCTCATAGTTTGAACGATCCTCCGACAGATCAAAGAACACCGATGGCCGCTGGTCAGCATTTCAGACTGGCGGATCGCCGTTTCTGATCTGATTGCAGGATCACACAATAAACTGGTAGATGGTAGATTTAAGTCCAGAAATCTCTAAATACTGTGTCATGATATAATTAGACAAGCTGTTGAACGTACTCACGTGTTTGATCACATTGCAGGATTATAAAGCCTAGCTAATACGTCTTTCAAAGACTCTTCATTCTTTCTATTTCACTATTGTCATTGCCCAGATGTCTAAGGGGTAAATTTACTAAGCATCGGTTTTGACTCGTGGACAATCGAGTTTGCCATAAAAAAACAACAACAGCATTTACTATGAATCAGTTTTGACTGTCATTTAAAAGCCAACGTTGACATCCGTCGGATTTATTCCCCCATTCTGCTGCAGATCTGACAGTAAACCCACCATCAATCAGCTGCAGAGTGGAATCACTGCACAGATAATTGTGATCTGAGGGCCTGATTCAGGTTGGATCGCAAGGCTGCGGACGCACGCGCCCAGCCGATGTTTGCAATCTGCAAATGCTTCGCATTGTGCGTGCATGAACCAGCCACTGCGAACGGGATGCGATCGCAGTGAGCACGCAGAGGAATGGCGGAGTGACTGACAGGATGGGGCCATTTGGGGGTGGAGAGGGGAAGGTGGTCAAAGGAATGCATGCGTGCCTGTGCGTTTGAACGCCGTTACAGGGGCATGCATAATTAAGCCCCAGCGACGGCATAGGCAGCCAGAGTCTAGATGGCGACAGGAATTTTGGCAGTTCATGAGTCAGGGTCAGCGCAACCACAACTCTGCGTATGGCTCCGATGTTACCAATGTTTTTGCTGACTTGCAGATGTATGTAATGGGAAGTGGGCGGCATTATACAGTGGTGGGCATCTTGGTATAGTGCTGCGTTTGCACTGCGATTGCATTAATTTGCATATTTTCACAGCGAGCGGGTGTGTGCGATTGCAGACTTGCGAACCAACCTGAATCGGGCCCTGAATACAGTCACTCAAGCTGCTGTCACTTTACTGTTCTGACCCCCTGAATGAATACAGTAATCGAAGCCAAACCCGGTTTGTTTTTTCAATCCCAGGAATCGAAAAACGCTCAAACCCAGGATTCTCGTGATACTCGCTATTGGGTTGGTCAGTGGGACGGCCGAAAGGGCGGGCCGGCATGGGGCTGTGCAGCGTGACCTTTGACGTCACGTCACGCTGCACACAGCCGGGGGCCAGGGCCATCGTGCAGTGTGTAAGCGAGTGCTGCAGGTGCTCAGCGCTGCCCGCCATAATAAAAAACACTAAACTGCGTGAAAAAAAACCTAAATCGCGCGTGCGGTCACTATTCTGGAAATCCCAGGATTGTAAGCTCCAATCCACGGATTCAAATCGACAAAGTAAGTGTGCAAAGATGATACTCACCCCCCCCCCCAACATGGCAGCCTGCCACAGACGAGGGAAATAGATCACCACATTGCACATATTTAGTATAAAGACTACAGTAATTTTATGTATATAATAACTCTCGGAAATACACAGCTCTTGAACATGTATTAATTTGAAACAGTAGCTTTTAAGATTTTTTCCTAGAGGCAGCATTCTACGTTAATGGAAACTCCTTGAGATTTTATGTAAGAATTTTTATTCCATCTGTCATGCTAGAGGAATCTTGCCTGCCTCGGTATAACATATAATCCTATTAAATCACAATGTGTTTTTATGTTCAAACACAATTGGATTATATGCATTGTAATAAGATCAGGGTAGGAGGTCCCTCTCCTGAGGTAGATGGACACCTCCTTACACACAGTAGCCAGGAAACAGCACACCAGTCCAGGGCTTTCATGCAAACTGGCGGGAGCCAGTTTTTATTGTGCAGTAATAAACTAAATGAAAAACATAAAAATAAATCCTAGCCCGTCTGGGCACTAACTAAACAAATACCTCCCTCTCTCAAAGGGCAGGACCTACTGCCCTCACCACCAATATAGATATATGCACAGCACTTACATGTACATCACAGTGCCTCTGAACAAACCTCACTGTCTGTTCTCCCCAGGTAACTGAGACCCTGAACTAAACCCTCACACAGCTTATATGAGCCTCCCACAGCTGCAGGTACTAATCAGCCTGTTTTCAGACTGAAAGCCGGAAAGGCCGAAGTGGCCTTGTGGATGGAGTCATCCTTTCTCTCTCATGTCCACACCCCCAGGACTCATTATCCGGCTTTTACCAAAAGCCGACACTCTATTCTGTTTAGCAGAACAGACTTTTCCTGTGGGCTTAAAACACATAGGGCCTGATTCAGACCCGGACGCTATGCTGCACTCGCATTGAGTGATTTTTCGCAATCTGCGCATGCGTATGAGTCGCAATGCGCATGCGCAAACCAGTCATTGCAATGGGAAAGTGCTCGCCCTTAGCCTGCAGTCGGACCGCTATTTTGAGTGACAGATAGTGCCATTTGTGGGTGGTAACAGGGGAAGGTGCTTGTAAATGGGGGTGTGGATGTGCGAACGCAGGCGTGCCCGACCGTTAGAACGGCGTTTAATGGGTGTGCATAATTAGCAAAGTAGCGTCATTACACACGTGACTGGGTTGTATTTTAGCCTGAACTGCTGGCAATGATGTGGTGGGAAAAGGCTACCACAAGCGCTGCGAGCAGCTCCGATGGCTCTCGATATTCCCGGTTAATCCTACAACTGCCGGAGATGACGTGTGTTGCGAGTGGCAAAGGGCCGTCTTTATACAGGTGCGAGCGCACAGTGCGGCCGCTCGCTATTACTTAGTGGGGGGCTTTACGCGACGCAGTGCGATCGCATGATTTAAATAGCCGGCCCCTTTTAGCCAGCGAGCAGCCGCAAATAGCGTCCGGGTCTGAATCAGGCCCACAGGCCAAAAACCTGGGACAAACATATCCTCCATTAGCCACAGTACCAGTGCTTCTATCACAACATCTAGATATGAGGTGGGGCTCATGTACTAATTGTGAGGGCAGCATTGAAAATGAACCAGAGCCGATTAGATAGAGTAATAGAACATTCTATATGTCTCAGCCCTGCCCTCTTCACGCTACATTTGGAGAAAGCAGGGTAATTAATTAATAAAAAAGAAGATTATGCTGACAAATAGCTTGTAGCAATACTCGCTGCGCTTCTCACAGGCTGGACGACCATATCTGAAAGTTTATTACTGTACCTGACACAGCCGCGTACAACTCCCCTATGTGTCGCATATGGGACCTATTCCATTGCCTTTTACCCTTTTTTCCAGAAACTGAGAAAAATAACTTATAGTTGTGTTTCTGTTGCGTACATAATATGTATTGACTAAAAACAAATCACATTTATAATCCGAATTTAATTTTATTTTCCACTGGGATGGACCTGAAGAATCAAGCATGCCGGGACCCCAGCGTAGGCTCTGGGGGCCCCTGGATCCGTGGGCAGTTATGCATCCTGCCAGCCAAATGAAATTTCTACGGGTCCCAACATTTCATAGTTACCCCTTACTCCTCAACTACAGATCTTATTTATTACCAGTTATTTATATAGCAAAATACAAACTCCACACAGTTAGGGCTGTGGTGGGTATGGAACCCATGACCTCAGTGCTGTGAGGCGGTAATGCTAACCATTACACCATTGTGCTGCCCAGATCTATTGTATACAGTAGATATAGCCACACTGATTTGACCAATCATTAAAGAGATACAACGTTGGCGAATGTAATAACTGAGCAAAAATTCAAAGAATAAATAACACCCACTGGAGCAAACAGGCCAATCATAGTGCATGCAACATATAAAGTAGCCAATCAGTGAGCAGCCAACCAATGTCATGTGACTATAGCAGCCTCTCGGACACTCATTCTTCCCTGCATTATAGGAGGGAAATATCTGTGGATGCTCTATATAAGTACTATTTTGTGGGAAGGGAGTCCTCTATGAAATAGGCGTTGTTTTGGACAGCAAGTATCAAGTGCGGCTATTTCTGCTGGGAGTGTCGTGTGCGTGTATGTGGAGCTCCGTGTACGTCATGCATACAGGGAAAGGGAGGCCTCTTTCTGATGGTTGTCTTGCACCTGGCATGTTGCTGGTGCCAGTGACGATACTGATGCTAATTGTGCCTGCGGGCGCTAGAACAGTGGGTGGGATAGGCACGCTCTTTCAAATCCACGGATTTGCAACTAAGTTGGGACGATTGTGGCATCAGCATAGGAAAGGAAGTACAATGCCGCCACCATAGGGAAAACTGCCAGCAGAAGTCTGAGTCAGGTCCTACATGCGCATATAATGTATACAGTAGTTAGCAAACAATACTGCAGCACTGCCTAGTATTATATCTTACACTCTCACTGGGATCAGTATGAAATACCGACAGACGCATGTTCGAATCCCGACGCTGGAACACTGGCAGTGAAGATGCCGACAGGTAAGTATTTTCTATATTTACTAACCTAACCCTCCCTCTAACCCTAACCCTCCCTTAGGGGTGCCTAAAACTAACCTCCCCCTCAAGTGCCTAACCCTAACCCCCCCTGTAAGTGCCTAAACCTAACCCCCCCTTCCCGCTGCCTAAACCTAAGTCTCCCAGGGGTGGTGCCTAACCCAAACCTCCCCTCGGGGGTGCCTACCCCCTTCCCGAGGCCTAATCCTAACCCTCCCGGGGGGTGCCTAACCCTAAGTCCCCCCCCCGGGAGCCCCTAACCTAACCCCGCCCCCCGTGGCTGTCCATGCTCACCGCCTGACTTACCTTCGATTGGAATGCCGGACTCCTATCGTAGGTAAAATGACAGGCATTGGGATCTCGACGCCTGTCATTAGACCCCTGCCGGGATAAGACAGTCCTGACTGCATCCCCTCTCACTACCACACGCCAATTGCCACAAAGCACACTTATATTTCTACAGTTGTCATTAGTACACTTTACTACATAGCTGTAGATACACACAGGCCATTCCTTGTAATCTTAACTCGTGAATCTGTTTGAATGATGCAACCGGAAAATGGGCAGCTTCATTCTGCACCCGAAAGGGAGTCTATGCTTGTAGCTGGCCAAAGCATGCTGACATTCACTCTGTAACCAATGATACAGGGAGAAAAAGATCTATATCACAGGTGAAACGCGTCAGTCACATCCTCATGTCAGCGGTAGAGAAATGCTGCAAAATGTTTAAAAGAAAATCTAATAACTAATCCCAAACAGTCTATTTTGATTGGAATAATGCAGAAGTTTTGTGAATAAAAGGGATAAAAGTTTTGATTGCTACTTATAGTCACCCTTTACCCCACCCAAGTGCCCTGAGTTACAGCGGGACAGTGCCAATTTGAATGGATTGTCCTGCTGTCCTGACAGTCAGCACCTTTCAACTGTTTGCAGGTGTCCCGGGCAGCACTGGTGTGTGCGGCAATGGGCAGGGGCAATGTAGGCAGCCAAATGCTTTGGAAGTACTAGGCACGCGGCAACATAGGGGGTAAATACGCACGGTTTTATGCGCAGTGCACATATTGTCGCGACTTATAACAGGACGGTGTTAGGGTGTAAGCAATGGTGTATGTTGCTAATCGCCCCTGCCCTAGCTAAGTGGTAGTGCTAAAGATCTAGGCAGGGAAGCTAATTTCATGACATGCTTCATTCCTGGTATAATATAGAGGATTACTCGCTGCTGGCGGCTTCCCAGACACAGCTTGTGCTTCTTCTAATTCTGTCCTGGCGGCTTTACAAAGCCTCCATTGTGGAAAGGACTGAGAGCTGGAGGGTCTCTTCCACCCTTGTCAATGATGACTGGAAAAGCAAATAGGTCATTATTATTCCTCACAGGTCACTGCCAGTGCCAAGAGACTAAGGACTCACACTGCTCACCCAGCCTTGGAAACCTATCCCTTGCACTAAGTTATTGACATTTGTTGTATAATATAGATGGAATTTATCCCCATGTTACGGAGATAGTAAGAGATTCATCAAAGAGAATCTATGACACTTTCATCAGTAACCCGCAAGGCCACTATAAGCCATTACTGAACCCAGGCAAAAATAATAAACAAATACCAATATTACCTATTCCTTAGTACTGTATGTTTAACGACATAATGCATTTGTGAATATTCCATTTCAGTGGTTAATTTAATTTGTAATCGCTCACTTTGTGAGGGTATCTCTAATCCGGCCCAATCTCTGTTTTGATTGGTCCATACCTTTGTTAGTCCCTCCCTGGGCTTCACATGTCATTGCACGGTTTTAGTTACTCATAAGTTATAAATATCCACATAAGACATGTCAGACCACACCCCTGATGACATCTCTATGATGAAACGCATAGAGTGGCGTCTCATTCTGCTTGTGGCTGCTGTCCTGCTTTTGTTACTTGAGCACAAGGGATACACACTAAAGAAACTGGACCTTGGCAGAGTTGATCCTTCATCTCCAAAGTGCTCTTGTGGTGTTGAGCATTTCTAGAGGAAATTCTGCTCTCTTGCTGACTTCCACCACTTCAAATTGAGTCTCTCCTCCAATAGCTCTGCTCTTTTACTTGTTAAATAATGCTACCTCAAGACCCTTGTTTCTTCCCAGTCCTCCAACCCCTGTTGCCTTATTGCCAACCTCAATTCCCACTTCCCCCTCCTCCTACCACAGTGTTCTGCCACCCACTTTGCCTCCAGAATTTAGTCCATTCACCATGACATCTCTTCCCTCCAGGCTCCTCCCCTTCTCTCCCCTCCTTGTTCTCTTTCATCGTTCACCCTCCACCTGGCCCCTTGACCCCATCCCCTCCCAGCTCCTTCGGTCTCTCCCTGATGCTGACTACTCCCATATTGCTCATCTGGTCATCAGCTTTTCCTTCTCTGGGACCTCCCCTTCATCCTTCTAACATGCCCTGTCTCCCCCATTCTTAAGAAATGGCCACAGAGCACAGATCTTTAAGTAGGCTTTTTGGTGCCCTAGGCCAGAAAAATAATTGGCGGCCCCCTCCTCCCCGTTTTTCTAATAGGGTTGTAAGGTGGAAAAGGGGCGTGGCCTCATGGGGAAGGGCTTGACAGATTTGGTTTGTCCCGTGATGATGAAGGGGTACCGATCCTTTTCTACCACTGTTATCCAGGTGTCACTGCCAAATAAAGTGTGACTCCAATGGCTGCAGTGATGGTACGCAGTAATAATGCAGTGTAACTCACCAGCTATAGATGTAGCAGAGCGCTGGTGAAGCTGCATCTGCAGCAGGATTTGTTCTTCAGAAGTCGGGCACAAGCCTGGACCCTGCCCTGGTAGCTGAACTCACTGGCGATCTGGCAAAATCTGGGTCGGGAATCGGTGGCTGTATTCAGATGTGACTGGTGGGGAGGGGGCCAGATGGAGGGGTCGGACAGGGAGGAGATAAGGGCTGCCAGGAGATGCTGGTGATCAAAGAGGAAGTTACAAGTGTGGTACCCTCATAGTTATGGGTTCACTCTAGGGGACCCTTAGATACAATGCAGCCCGTCAATTTGTCATTATTTTTTTTTTAAGCAGTCCATACATGCCCCATGCAGCCGAAGGCAGTGTTGTTTGAACTTTAGGTGACCTCTCTCTCCAGGCCTATAAAACGCATATGTTAGAGGAACCCTGTCCTGGTCAGCAACAAAAAAGTCTGGGAAAATCCATGGAGACACATTGGTGGTGCAGGTTGCAGGGGAGAAGGGCCTAGGGGCTGGCTTTCATGGGGCCCCTGAGCCAGTGAGGAAGCCGGGAGCTGAGGTGGGCCAGCCGGCAACACAGTTCTAAAAGAAGGCAGCGTGATGGAGTGGAGCAGGGATGGCCATCGGTGGTGCTATTTACCATCGATGGTAAAATAGCAAGTAACCATCGATGGTTACAAACTAGTCACTGGATGACCATCGATGGTTTCACCAACCGATGTTCATCCCTGTCTTTTGACTGACTGGCCCGTAGGCCAATCAGAACATGGGGGCGTGGCTTTGCGGGTGCCAGGGGGCAGAGATATGTATTTATATAAATAAAAACATTGGGTTATGCTTTTACATCAATGGAGGGAAACCATCTGGTTCTCCCCATCAATGTCAAAAACATTCAACATCGGCCATAAACCATTGATGATTCGGAATTATCGATGGTCGATGGCCATCCCTAGAGTGGAGAGCTCTCCAATGGAAAGAACTGAGTCACAGTATCAGCCATGTAGCTGGGGGAAGACTAGTGTGTTACCTGCAGGGGGAGCATTGGAGGGTGTCCGAGCTGTGAATATGCCGGTAGAGAGAGGACCTGGGGTCAGCTGCTGTGGCTCTGTCAGAGGAGTGGCCACATTGAAGAGGATCCCAGCTGTGGCAAGCTGATGCTAGGACCCTGTGGTGAGCATCCCTGCTGGGCGACCCCAACGTGATAGATCTGGGAGGACCCCTGCTGAAGATGGCCCGGCAGAGAAGTTAGCCGCTGTGAGTTAAGTGAACCTCGTCCTGGGAGCCGCGGGCAGAAGCGTAGACAGCTCCTGAAGATAACCCCTGCTGCAAGAGGACTCGGACTACTGTATCTGGATGTTGCAGAGCCAATAGCAGATCTATCTCCAGATATATCTGGCCATCGGCCAGTGCGTACGGGCGGTCGTACACATGCAGCAGAGGCGACGAGGAGGGGGGGGACCCGCGACCAGAAGCAGATGATGGCCGTTCAGTGTGTATGAACGACCATCATCTGCAGAAATATCAGTATAGTGTGTACCCACCTTTATGCTTGATTTAGATTTATCTGCAATTGTTTGTTTCATTGGCTATTTGAAAAAGTATTTCATGCCTAAATGTTTGCAATGATGTTCTTATGTGGACTTCTTACCTGCTCGTTTAATGGGGATACGGTCTAAAGATCTACAGTAAAAAGGTTGATAATGTCTAGATATACACCAGAAGTTAGACAGTAAATAGGTCGATAGGGACAAAAGGTTGACAGGGACAAAAGGTCGACACAATAAAGGTCGACATGTAAGAAGGTCGACAGGTACAAATGGTCAACAAGGTCAAAATGTCAACATTTAAGATGGTCGACACATGCTCCTCTTTTTAAGGATAGGCACTTACCAGAGGGTTAGGGTCAGGTACTTACCCTAACAGTCAGGGTTAATCACCAGGTGGGAGGGTTAGACACTTACCAGAGGGTTAGGGTTAGGCACTAGAACAGTTAGGGTCAGGCACCTACCCTGGGGGTTAGGGTTAGACAACAGGAAGGCGAGTTAGGGTTAGGCACAAAGGGGAGGGTTAGGGTTAGAAAAAAAAATGTGTCGACCCTTTGACCCTGTCGCCCATTTGTACCTGTTGACCTTCTTGCATGATGGCGCGTGCTCCTGCTCCGGGATCGCAACCTGCTCCTTCCCTATGAGAAAATGGACCAGGTTGCGATGAGGGATCCTTTCGGATCCTTCCGCCCCTGTCCGGCTCCTTGGTCTCTTGTGCCCATGTGTGACCTGTAGGTCGCGCATGCGCAGTCCCATCACTGCTCCGACTGGAGCAGTGAAAAGATTCACTGCTCCGAAAAGGAGCAGTGAAGCCGCTCGCGGGGACAGCCGATTTCGCATCAGCTGTCACCGCGCCGGAGCAATGATAAATTGCTCCGGTAGCCGCAGCGAGTTAGAATGTTAATTATTGGGGTCTGTACAAACCCCAATATTTAACATTATAAATAGGCCTACACACACAAAGATTTTCTGTCCAACCATCCAACTAGTTGATTGGTTGGAATGAAATGATTGGTAACGTATGGGAGTAACTGATGATCAGCAATTTGCTCCTAAATGCCAGAAAACAGATGGAAAATGGTCGGTCAGACAAGTTTGTTAAATGTTTGATCTAAACAATTTGTTCAGACAACAGTTTTTGTCCATTTTCCGGCGTTTGGGAGCAAATTGCTGATTGTCAGTTACTCCCATACCTTACCAGATTTTCATTCCAACCAATCAACTAGTTGGATGGTTGGACAGAAAATCTTTACGTGGGACCCGTAAAGATTTAGGGGCCCATTTATCATTCAATATTTGAGGTAAGATCCCCGAAAACATACCTTTTTCGGGGGTTTACCTCAAATACTAAGTATCCCCCGGATGTATGAAGGAGGGACCGCATGTCAGCCAGTGGAAGGATCTACCAGATCCCTCCGCCGGCAACGGGCACTGCTCATGTGCAGTCAGCGGGACTGCGCAAGCGCAGCAGTCCTGTATGCACGCCGGCCACATTGCGGAAACGGGCTCCTTTCGGAACCCGTCACCCTGCATGTGCCGGTTAATACATCCGGCCACTATGATCGCATTTTGCAATGCGATCATGGGCGGTACTGCATGCTCTGATCGTATTGCAAAATGCGATCATTAATAAATGGGCCCCTTAGATTTTGTTCTCTCACCGCATGCATGGCTTTGCTTATTTTCCATCTATAGCAGTTATTGCAATTGCACTTTTAACTTTCAATCCGGTGTGTCTACTTACCAGTTGAGGTCATAGGTAGGTTGCAGAGGTGCTGGCAGGGCCGGGTTAAGGCCCACATGGGCCTGGAGCTGAAAATGTTCAAGGGCCTATACTGAGAAGGGGAAGAGCTGTGAACGGTGCTGTGTGGCTGTGTTCAGAGTTACCTTGGTGAATACACCCCCTAAACTATGACCACAATGTCTGCCTAACTACATAGAAATAGAAAAATTGCATAATTTAGTTTTTTTGGGGGGGGACGGGGGACTAGAAAAACTATTTAAATACTTAAAATTTATGGCCAGTTTATGGCCAGTTAGGCAGCTGGTAATCATTCTGTCATGTTGATGGGCCTATTTTTATTTGGAGGCCTGGAGCTGTAGCTCCATCCGCCCCATTGTTAATCTGGCCTCTGGCCCTAGGTGCTGGTAGTTTGCTTTTTGTTTTTTTCTGGAGGGGGGGGGGTCATTGCTCCTTACAGACAGTACCTGAATGATGCCTACTGTATTGCCGTAACCTGTCTATTTCTGCTTCAGATATATTTATAAGTGTACAACACAATTTTATTATGTCTGTCATTGTGTCTGATAAAAAGGAAAACACATGTCACACAGCTTGTCTCTCTGATCTGTTTGAACCTGGTCCCTAGTAAAATTGGGAATGATTATAAACAAAAAAAAATTGACAGGTGCAACCGAACAATGCCCCCAGCCCTGCCGTGCTCTCTGCTGTGGCACATGTCGCACCACCCTAGTTACGGCCCTGGCAGAACATGAGTAGAGTGAAAACACGCAAGATCCATCTGCAAATCTGACATGTATGTATCTCTTCATCAGCCTCAATGTGTGTTTCTTTTTCATTTATTTTTTAAATGGAATCTATTTTTATTGAATACCAAACCAACAAAGATAAGGACAAGAGACTGTAACTAAAGGCTTCACAGTTAACTCATATATACAGGGGTGACAGAACATTTGTAAGTTGGGGGGTCCAAGATATAGGGCCTGATTCAGACCCACTCGCGAGCGGCTGTCCGCTCGCAAGTGGGTCGATGGTCTGCACTGAGCATGCGCACGACGGAGGGAGCTCCGTCGTGCGCATGCGCCAGACACGACGAGCGAAGGACTTTCCTTCGCTCGTTGTGTCCGATCAAAGGGGGCGTGCTGTCAATGTTGATTGACAGCACGCCCCCTTTGGTGGGCGTGCCGGGGGCGTGCCTCCCTGACGGGGGCGTTCCCACGGGAACGCCTCCCGTCAGAAGCCGGCCCACTGACATCACTAGTGATGTCAGTGGGAGTGATTTTGGCTCTGATAGAGCCAAAATCACTCCGGAGCTTGCGGTTGAAAACCTCAACCGCAGGCTCCGGCTCGCAATTTTGATGGTCGCGATGGTCACGACCATCGCGGCCATCTAAATGCACGCTCGTATAGCCTGTGGGTGGTGACCCACAGCTATACGAGCGTCCAGGAGGACGCTCCATGAAAATGGAGCCCGGCCCTCATGCAGAGCGTGCGCTCTGCTCAGAGCGTACGGCTCTGAATGAGGGCCATAATTTCCTAAATCGTTGAATGTCACCCTTACCGTTTTTTATGCCTCATAGTTAATTATATGTTTTCATTCAAAATAATAATGTCACAAATATTACAGTACAGAAAAACAGTATATTTATTAGTAACAGAATGACAATGTGCAGTGGGCCTGATTCAGACCCGCTCGCAAGCGGGTCGATGGATGGGCAGTGATGTCAGTGGTGAGCTCCCAGCTCTGTTAGAGCCGGAAGCTCACTGGGGCTTGCGACAGAAAAGACCCTGCCACAAGGGTCTCGTCGCAAGCCCGATGGTCGCGACCATCGCGACCATCATCTGGCCGCTCGCAAAAGCAGTGGGTGGTCACCCACAGCTTAGCGATTGGCCAGGAGGCCGAACAAAAAAAAACATGCAGCCGCCCTGATTCAGAGCGAGCGCTCGCTTTTTGCGAGCGGCTCTGAATCAGGCCCTGAGTACACTGCAAAACATAAGTTAAATTAGTTTAAAAATAATATGAGGGCTGATTGAAAAGTAATGAGACTGCCTCTGTTTTTCTGTCCCATAGGTAGATGTTCTGGTTATTGTGAAGCTCATACATTGATGTGTCTGAGCGAGATGTAATTGGCATTCCGGCATGCGGGATGCCGACGGTCTGAATTCCGGCGCCAAAATTCCGACAGGTCGGGATCCCGGCACCAGTATCCCGACCGCCGGCATCCCAAAGGTAAGTATCTGACTGTTAGGGGGAGGTTATTGTTAGGTAGCGGGGTTATGCATTAGGGGGAGGGTTAGAATTAGGCTCCGGGGAAGAAGTGTTAGGATTAAGGTGCGAGGAGGGGGAGGTTAGGTTTAGGCACGGGGAGGGAAGGTTAGGGTGCCGGATGCCGCTTTCGGTATTCTGACCAGTGGCATCCCGATAGCCGGGATTTCATACCCAACCCGTCTGAACCTGCGGTTGGACTGCCGTAGTCTTCTTTGTTTGGTCACAGCGAGTGGAAGATCTTCGTACGTTTCGTCATGGAGGATGATGAGGAAGACGTGTCTGTGAGATTACGTCAGATGTGTGATTGAATGGTGGAGGAACAATTAGCTGTGCTGCACTATTTCGGTGGTGGAAGCACCTTAAAGAGGGTAATATGTGAGTGACTGACAAAGTCATTATTATCCGTAATCCAAACAACAGTCCAGTGTATGGAAACATGCAAATTCGCCTCCGCCCAAAAAATTCTGTGTGATTCCTTCGGCGTGTATAGTCATTCTTCTGCTGTTCTTTGATGCGCACGGTATGATCCTACAGCACTGGGGGGGGCCCCTGGACAGACAATTAATGGTGACTACTGTTCAAACGTCCTGAAAACCCATCTGCATGGAGCCATGAAGAGGAGGAGACCACATTTGCTGAAGAAACAGTGGTTTTTGCTCCAGACAATAACCGACCACATGTTGCTGCTGCTGCATTGACAGCGCTGTGATTTCTGGCCATTCACAAACCTGAAAACACAACTGCGCAGAAAGAAAATCTCAACTAATGATGAAGTGAAAAATGCCACAGCTGTAACACTAACAGTGATGTCACAGAACAGTCTACTGCACGTCTTTCAATTGTTTTTGAAATGCTGCAAAAAATTTATTGAATGTGCAGGACGCTACTCTGAAAAAGAAAAATGTTCAGATCCTGTGGAGTCATCTGATTCTCATTACTATTCAATCAGCCATCGTACATAGCAAAAAAAATATTCCAGCAGCTATGTAAGATAAGTCATTAAGGTCTTCCAAAGACTGACGCTCTAAATGTATTTTTAGATATAATTTAATTTAGAATAAAGTTCATATTCAAATCATGAAATCGCAATGGCTAGGCGCGTAGAAGGCAGAGATGCTTCTGCCGCTCTTGTAGCATGGTAGACCGCGGATACTTTTTCAGTTCACCCTCCGCAGCATCGAAAAATGAGCGCTCCGCAGTAGCAGATTAGTGCTCTGAAGTAGCGGATGTTGCCGGCACCACAAATAGGATGTTCAGCAGCTTCTCTGTTTCAGGGAATAGGCTGTGAGTTTCCAGGTTTATTTTTTAACAAATGTGTTTTTACAAAAAATGGTGATGAGACGCATCCAGAATCCACCTCGCTCTTCAAGATTTGATGGTCTATGGAATATGCTTTAGCCAAAGTTCTCATATTTCTTCTTCAGGGTCCATAAGCTCCACAGGACGACCTTGGGGTGTAGGTGATGGGAAACAAGGTCTCCCTGTGGACCCTATGGACTTTCAAATAAAGAGTTCTTACCATAACTCATTTTCTTCTTCAGGGTCCATAAGCTCCACAGGGATACCTTGGGTCCCATCACTTACACCCCAAGGTTGCCCGGTGGACCCTATGGACTTCGAAGAAAGAGCATTAACAAAGGTAAGTTCTTACCATAACTCTCATTTTTCCCACCCTGCAGTAGGACATTTAAGAAGGAAGCTCCTTAACGCCCGTATAGATTCAAAAATACTTTCTGTTGGACTCTACTTTCAATTTCCCGTTACACTATCCAGGGCTTTATAATATATATGCGGCAGTGGCGATCAGTGGTGTAGCCAGGGCGCCCGAGCACATGCGTGCTATGGCGCCCCCCCAAGTGTTCCAGGGAAGGGTCGTGTAATAGGTTTGAGAATAGTTGTGGTACCCAGATCCTGGAGTCCATAAGTAAAACTCACAGCTCTCACTTCAGAGCTATCTTAATAGTCAAAGATTGGTGCAAAAGTCCCACTTCAGTGGCCAGCATGAGGAATCCCTCTGAGAACTAGCGGGCACCAGGACTTCCACGGTAAAGCCGCCAGTGTGTGAGCCCTGCAAGAAAAGCTGCCAGCATGCGGAGAGAAAGAGGTAGAGGTTATAAATAGCTGCTCTCCCCCAATGGTCCGGCTGTCTGAGGTAGCGGTCTGCACAGTGGCCCTGACCTGTGGGCCTGATTCAGAGCCGCTCGTAAGCGGCCGCTCGTTCGCTCCGAGCGATGCTCGCACAACTGCGCATGCGTATAGGTTGTAATACGCATGTGCGAACCAGTCATTGCGGTCGGAAATTTTGTGCTCGCAAAATAGCGAGTGCCTGCTAATTTGAGTGACAGAATGAGGCATTTGTGGGTGGTAACAGGGGAAGGTGCTTGAAAACGGGGAGTGGAGATCCGAACGCAGGCGTGCCAAAAGGTCAAAACGGGCGTTTTAAGGGTGTGCATAATTAACAAAGCAGCGTCATCGACCACGTCACTTGATTGTTTCTTAGCCTGAACTGTTCGCATGATTGCGGTAGAAAAATCCAACCACAAGCACTGCAAGCAGTTCAGACGCCTTTCGATGTACTCGATTAATCTAATAAATAGCGGAGATGACGTAGAATGCGAGCGGCCAGGGGGCGTCTTTACAAAATAGCGAGCACATGTTTCGTTTGCTCGCTCAGACATAGAGGCGTCAACAGACCGCAAAGAGCGAGCGCTCAATTTAAATAGCCGGCCCCTTTTTCTAAACGAGCGAGCGCAAATAGCGTCCGGCTCTGAATCAGGCCCTGTGTCCCTGAGGTGACCGGTGGCTGGGAAGTGAGGCGGCAGTGCTCTGTGGCAGTAATGGAGTAACAGAGCTTCTCCTGTCAGCGGGACACTTCCAGCACCTCCAGCAACAGCTGAGAATGGGAGTCGGACTTTCCCTACCAAGAGGTGGGCACGGCGCCCTCTGATACTTGTGGCGCCGAAAACCGCCCTTCCTATGCCCCTGGTGGTGATGACATTCATCTTCTGTTGATGGCTTTGTAGATCCTTTCTGTCCTCTTTTGCGATAAGACGTTATCTGGTGGCAGAAGGTCCTTCTGAGTTTCATTCCAGATTTTATAAATTAAGTTTCTTGAGTTCCTCCAAAATAAAAGCAAATAGATTCAGCTGCACATGTTAAAGTCACAGTTTCCTTCTGGAGTACTACACTTTTTTCGGTGAGTGTAAGATCTGCTCGCGCACAAGCAAAGACAACATGAAAGTTCCTTTTTCTGTTTGTAAGAAAAATCCATGGGCTTTGCAGGAGGAAGCGTCTATGGAATCCTTTCGATCTTCCATGAGCTGTAAAATAACTAAATTTGACACAAGTACGGCATTTACCGCTGAGTTACGTACAGTCCATCATGTTGGACATAGCAGACATAGCTGTTCGCTTTGGGGAATCTTTTAGGAAAAAGCCAAAATCATTACATTTAGCCAATTCCACAGGAGGAGTATATTCAAAACTGTGCCTTGTAGGGCTAGATTAAGGGAGTGAGCACTGCAGTGAATACACAGAGCTAAAGACTACACCTTCAGTGTTCTACAATGGGTGCCTTTTATGTAACCTTTCATATAGCTGCCTCTATCATAACACTGACCTCGCAGCTGCAAAATTGGTATGTTACATCTTGTAAGACTGTCCAATATTAGGCTAGATATGGCCTCACCAGTGGTAACAGGAGTTTCATACAAGCCTAAAACTCAAAAGTTTCGAGATCATCCACAACTCGCAGACAAATAGAAGCTTGCTCTTTGTCAATGATGTCAGATGTTTCATCAACAATTAAACTACAGTATAAATGTCACAATGTTTAAGTTCAGTTGCAATATCTCTTAATCGTTAATGTGTCACATGATTTCCAGCTTGTCACCGTGGGCCTCAGAGCTTGTAAAATGTTTTTTTTCCTCTCAAGAATCTCTGTGAGTTCAAGTATATCACTACTCCAAAAGTTCAGTTGGTTTAAATTGCCACGGTCAGTAAAGTGGCCTCGGGCTCTGTTTACTACAATCTGCATTCCGACTAAGGCCCTCATTCAGAGCCGTACGCTCTGAGCAGAGCGCACGCTCTGAATGAGGGCCGGCCTCCATGAAAATGGAGCGTCCTTCTGGACGCTCGTATAGCTGTGGGTCACCACCCACAGGCTATACGAGCGTGCATTTTGATGGCCGCGATGGTCGAGTCCATCGCGACCATCGAAATTGTGAGCCGGAGCCTGCGGTTGAGGTTTTCAACCGCAAGCTCCGGAGTGATTTTGGCTCTATCAGAGCCAAAATCACTCCCACTGACATCACTAGTGATGTCAGTGGGCCGGCTTCTGACGGGAGGCGTTCCCTTGGGAACGCCCCCGTCAGGGAGGCACGCCCCCGGCACGCCTACCAAAGGGGGCGTGCTGTCAATCAACATCGACAGCACGCGCCCTTTGATCAGACACAACGAGCGAAGGACTTTCCTTCGCTCGTCGCGTCTGGCGCATGCGCACGACGGAGCTCCCTCCGTCGTG
This sequence comes from Taudactylus pleione, assembly GCA_031769625.1. Classification (NCBI taxonomy): domain Eukaryota; kingdom Metazoa; phylum Chordata; class Amphibia; order Anura; family Myobatrachidae; genus Taudactylus; species Taudactylus pleione. The sequence continues at coordinate 1,378,094 of JAUIMM010000471.1, forward strand.
CGCATGCTCAGTCCATAACATCGACCCACTTGCGAGCGGACAGCCGCTCGCGAGTGGGTCTGAATCAGGCCCTAAATTTGCATTGTGAATTTAGGAAATATCATAGGGATTTATCAAAAATCCCCTGCAGGGACAGAGCTTGCGATAAAGCTCTGTCCCTGCGAATCCCCTCCGCAGTCTTCTCCCTGTATTTTTTTGAAAAAATACAGGGAGACTGTGTCTGCGCATGCGCCCTCCGCTCAGATACCGGGACCGTCCCCTCGCAAGCAACCCATACCCCCTACGAGACCACTAAGGCCCCCCCGGCAAACCCTCAACTCAGATAGCACTTGATGTCCTCTGCTCCTCCGGTCAGCTGCTCTCCCATCCTGCACTGTGATTCCGGTCAACAGTTCTGTGCAGCAGCTGAGCGAGGTCACAGTGCAGGAGCAGGAAGACCAGCTGACCGGAGCCTCAGAGGACATCAAGGGAGCACCGATCACCGCTCCTTGGATCAGGGAAGTAATATTTTTCTTCTTTTTGCAGTGATAAGCTTGTGGTCTATTTAGACCACAAGCTGATCACTGGGGCCATGCTCCCGGTCTCTGCCTGTTAGAGCAGAGCAGGAGTCAGGTGGCGTTATTATCACAGGGCTTCCCCCGATATTTTTTAACAATATATTTTTAGTAATTTTGGCTAGGTCACATTTCCCATTACAATTATGGGAAATGCAATCTGCTTACTAAAAATATGTGATAATTAGGGTTTGGAGTACAATTTTTATGAATTCTACTAAAATTGCCTTTAAGTAAATGTATGTGAAACTAAAATAATGTGAAATGGGTGTGAAAACACCCCTTTTCACTTTATTTTAGTCAAAATAATATTAACAAATAGATCCCCTTAGGGGCAGATTTATCAATATTATTTTTTCTAAAATAATGTGAAAATTAGAGTTTTCACACCCTATTCACATTATGGGCCATATTTAATTAGACGTGAAAAGCCGAGATCCGCGAAAAAGTATCGCTGATTGTGACTTTTCACCTGTCGGAAACTTATCTCCGTATTCAATTCCAAATACTTTTCGCATACGCGGAAAGTCAATGTAATGTAATAGGCAAAAAAGATTCGCCTCTGAATAGCAGGAGAAAAGAAGTGAATTTTATTTTAGGGTGCAAAGGTGGGAAAACCACTCTGAACCCTTGGGACAGCCCCCCCAAATTCCAGGAAAAAAAATAAGAACATCCAAAAAAAGTACTTATAATTTTGGGGGCGAAAAAGCACAAAGTGGGGGGACAACTTCAAAAACTAGCAAAATAAGGTTCTGGGGGTGCTCTAAGAAGGGGCCAAGTGTTTTTTTGGGATTGCAGGTGCTTGTATGCAGGAGGAATTTAACTTTTACTAAAACTTCACTTTAGAGTAGGGATGAGCGGGTTCGGATTTCTGAATTCCGAACTCCCCCCCGATCCGAGTCATATCCGAGTCAGGCTCTACTTTTCCCGCCTGACTCGGAACTGAAATCGAGGCAAAACATCATCATCCCGCCTTCCGGATCTCACGGGTTTTGGATTCTATAAAAGGTCCCCGCGTCGGCGCCATTTCTCACTCCGGCTGTGGACAGTGAAGAGGGAGGGTGGGAGCTAGGGCTGGCTGGGCTGTGTTGTGCTGCTGTTGTCCATAGGGGCTGGCTGGGCTGTGTTGTGCTGCTGTTGTCCATAGGGGCTGGCTGGGCTGTGTTGTGCTGCTGTCATAGGGTCTGGCTGGGCTGTGCAGTCAGTTGTCCATAGGGGCTGTGTGCACTAAAAGTCTATAGGGGCTGGCTGGACTGTGTTGTGCAGTGTCCCATAAAGGCTGTAGTCCTAGAGGGGTGGTGTAGTGTTGTCCAGGAAGTGATCTGTGCATCAGGGGTGCTCCCCCAAAGTGCACTCCAAAAAATTTTTTTTTTTCCTGTGTTTGTGAATTGTGTGCACAGTAGCCGCACGTGCATCAACAAAGTAACGCCAAGCGTGCGCCTGTGTCATAAGTAAAGGGCCGGCTGCCTTGACCGTTAAAGGGTGGTGTAACCCCCAAAGTGCACTCCAAACAAAATAAAAAATTCTTCTTTTTCTGTCTTTGTGAATTGTGTGGGCTGTAGCCGCACCTGCATCCTCAAAGTAGCAGCGACAAGCGTGCGTCTGTCTGTTAAAGGATTACATCAGTGACAGCATCCAAGTAGGCATGTCAGACAGCCCGTACCTGTACTGGCAGGAAAAAGAGGCAATTTGGAGGCCCCTGTACAAACTGGCTCTATTTTACCTGAGTTGCCCCCCCTCCAGTGTGTACTCCGAAAGAGAGTTTAGTGCAGCCGGGAACCTTGTCAGGGAAAGGTGTAGGAGGTTGCTTCCACAAAATGTGGAGAAGATGATGTTCATAAAAATGAATTATTAACTCTTCCAGGGAGACCAACCTCCAGAACGTACAGAGGGACCTGTGGTTGTGGATTCCAGCGGGGACGAATTAATACTCTGTGAGGATGAGGATGTACACAACACTGAAGAGGGTGAGGAATCGGTGGATGAGGAGGATGAGGATGACATCTTGCCTCCGTAGAGCCAGTTTGTGCAGGGACAGATTAATTGGCAGCTTGTTTTGTGGGGGCCCAAACGAACCAATCATTTCAGCCACAGTCGTGTGGCAGACCCTGGCGCTGAAATGATTGGTTTGTTAAAGTGTGCATGTCCTGTTTATACAACATAAGGGTGGGTGGGAGAACCCAAGGACAATTCCATCTTGCACCTCTTTTTTTTCTTTGCATTATGTACAGTTTGGGGCCTAGTTTTTCAAACTGCCATCCTGTCTGCCACTGCAGTGTCACTCCTAGATGGGCCACGTGTTTGTGCCGCCCACACGTGTCGCTTAGCATAGTCATCCAGATACCTCGGTGCAACCTTTTGGACATAAAAACACTATTGTGAGGTGTGAGGTGTTCAGAATAGACTGGAAATGAGTGGAAATTAAGGTTATTGAGGTTAATAATAGCATAGGAGCAGAAAAACCCACAAATTCTGTGATTGTAGCTGTTTTTATGCTTTTAAAAAAAAAAAAAAATACAGATCCAAAACACAAAACCCAGAACCTAAAACACGGAAGGGTGGTTTTAGCAAAACCAATCCAGATCCAAAACACGAAGAAAGATCCAGATCCAAAACCAAAACACAAAACACGAAAAGTGGCCGGTGCACACCCCTACTTTAGAGACATTAAAAGATGTAAGTACAGCACAGGGGTGTGGGGGCTACTAGTGGGGGCTACTAGTGGGTGCACTGCCTAAGAGGCACTACTACAAGGGGTACTGCATAATGTGCTCAACTACAGGGGGCATTGCATAATGGGCAGTACTAGAGGGGACTTTACTTAGGGAGCACTACTACAGAGGGCATTGCATAAGGGGCACTACTATATGGGACATTGCATAACGGGCAGTACTACAGGGGGCAGTACTACAGGTACAGTAATTTGGCTTAAGGGTGCCTTGAAAAAATGAAGGAGACGCTAAGGGTGCCTTCAACTGAAAAAGTTTGGGAACTACTGCAGTAGAGTGATGTGGCCATGCTCCAGCGTGGGGCTCATACACATGCTTTTGTGTGTCGTGCACATATTGGGCCTGATGGTTTACGTACTACTCCGATGTTGGCCGATCGGTGCAGGCGCAGGATCTGTACTGCGCATGTGCTGATCTGTGTCGCAGCAGGATTGACGTGCTGCGGCCATTTGGGGATGGGGTAGGGGCAGCAATGGCCAGTGTGAAAGAAAATGGGGGCGTTTCTGGGTGTGCCGAGGCCAGTGGCTGCAACGCAGCTTCAATGGTCCCGGCAGCATGCGAATACCGGCCATCCTCAGTGACTGGAGGGTTACTCAGATGACCGATGTTCACGCAGAGTGATCCGATGTTACGTCTTTAAAAGCAGCCCTGGGATTTGCGATGCTGGCAATAGGCATCCATTTACACAATACGCCTCCTACAGTATTAACATATTACCACACAGCTGCTGCGTACATCGATACAGCGACTGTGTGATCTGCATACCATTTTGAACCAGGCCCAATGTCCGGACTTATAACAGGACGGTGCTAGGGTGTAAGCAATGGTGTATGTTGCTAATCGCCCCTGCCCTAGCTAAGTGGTAGTGCTAAAGATCTAGGCAGGGAAGCTAATTTCATGACATGCTTCATTCCTGGTATAATATAGAGGATTACTCGCTGCTGGCGGCTTCCCAGACACAGCTTGTGCTTCTTCTAATTCTGTCCTGGCGGCTTTACAAAGCCTCCATTGTGGAAAGGACTGAGAGCTGGAGGGTCTCTTCCACCCTTGTCAATGATGACTGGAAAAGCAAATAGGTCATTATTATTCCTCACAGGTCACTGCCAGTGCCAAGAGACTAAGGACTCACCCAGCTCCCCAGCCTTGGAAACCTGTCCCTTGCACTAACTTGTCGTCGTATGTTGTATAATAGAGATGGAATTTATCCCCATGTTACGGAGACAGTAAGAGATTCATCAAAGAGAATCTATGACACTTTCATCAGTAACCCGCAAGGCCGCTATACAATGCTAAGTATGCTTACTATACTTAGTATTGTATGTCTAATAACGTAATGCATTTGTGAATATTCCATTTAGTAGTCCATTTAATTTGTCATCACTCACACAACCCTTTGTGCGGGTACTGTATGTCTCTAATCCGGCCCAATCTCTGTTTTGATTGGTCCATACCATTGTTAGGCCCACCCTGGGCTTCACATGTCATTGCACAGTTTTATTTACTCATACGTTATAAATATCCACATTAGACAGGAGGGGCCACACCCCTGATGACATCTCTATGATGAAACGCATAGAGTGGTGTGTCATACTGCTTGTGGCCACTGTTCTGCTTTTGCTACTTGAGCAACAGGGAATCCCTATAAAGAAACTGGATCTTGCAAGGTTGGATCGTCCATGATCAAAGTGCTCTTACTCGGATGAGTGCCACTGGTAGAAATTCTGCACTTTTACCAACTTCTACCACTTCAAATGAAGTCTCTTCTCCTGTAGCTCTGCTCTTCACTTGCTAAATCATGCTCCGACTCCCCACTGCACCCCATTTTACCTCCAAAATTTAGTCCATCCACCATGACATCTCTTCCCTTCAGGCTCCTCCCCCTCACCCCGCCCCCTACCTCTTTCATCGCTCTCTCCGGAGCTGTAGTTCATGACCTTCTCTACTCCTGTCCACCCTTCACATGTCCCCTGATCCCTTCCCCATCAAACCCATCTTGTCATCCCATTCATCTTTTCTGGCACCTCCCTCTCATCATTCTAACATGCCCAGTCACCCCCAAGTCGCAGGCTGGTATCACGATCGCGACCATCGGTGGTCGCGATGGTGAACGGCGCCGAGGCCACCAGCCAGCTGAGTAAGCCTAAGCTTACATGAATGTATGAATGTGGTCTTAATTATCTAAAAGAAAGATTAATATAGTTTACTAATAGTATTGTCTTCACTGTTTGTTTTATGATATATTTAATATGCAAAGATAAAAAAATAAAATAAAAAGGAGTGAAAAAGGGGCCACTTGCTCCTCGACTCACCATGTTGCAATGTAAGGGGTGGACAAGCATTTATTTATATGTATATTTGCATGCAGGGTAAATACTGGCTGCTTTTCCATGTAGAGCACAAATATGGGACAGCTTTATTTTCACTCTGAAATTTAGAATTAAACTTGGGCACGTCCCTTCCCAAATCTCTGCACACTATAAATCTACCCCACCTGCAGTGCAAGATGGTTTTGCCCAAGTGCAAATTGTTTTGATTTGCATAATCCCACCAGTGAGTACACACTTACAACGTATTTGTAGCCGGTTTCATGTCAATTCTTGAAAAGCACTGAACTAGAACCTCAACACAGACAGGCCCCTAAGCAATCCAAATTATGGGTGCAGTATACATGTCGTTAAGATTAATTAACAAATGCCTCCCGGAATGTAACGACGCTCTTCTTTTGAAAACTTGAAACTTTCGGAGGAAGGCAATTAATCTTCATTGCAGCTATTTAAAGAATTAATCAGCTTTTCTTCTAAACTAGGGCTCTTTGCCTGAGAAATTAATCAGGCCACCTAATATGATTAAGGCAAGAGAGTTTAGCAATTAATTATATAAATAGGGAGATTACTGTATTTGAGATTCTTGTTATGTAACAAAAAAGTGTTAGTTCATTCTTGGCAGGAAGTTAGAGCAGAACGCAGAGCAATCGTGTTGCAATAGTCATGAGTTTTACTCTCAGAATCTGGAAGAGATTTCCTATGTTATTAATATAGGAGGTACATCATCTACTTCACTTTGGCTCAATAATTTGTCTTTCAGCAATTGATCCTGGTGACATTAAGAGGCCCATGTACAGGTGGTTGTACGTCAATTTGTTCTGCATCAGATGCACATTACGCACTGCACATGCATAGCATAAATAAGTAATAATAAGGGGATGTAGTTAGGTCTCAATACCGACATCGGAATCCCGACAAGGAACTTAAGATAGGCGTCGAAATATCGATGTCTATCTAATTCTGATGTCGGAACATCGAAGGACGCCAGCCCAAATGAGGTAAGTCCGGGGCACCCTTAGTGTTAGCCGCAGGGGGAAGGGTTAGGTTTAGGGACCGTAGTGGGGTTATGGTTAGGCATGCCTAGGGTGGAGGGTTATGGTTAGGCACCACTGGGGGAGGTTAGGGTTAGGCACCACTAGGGGGGGTTAGGGTTAGGCACCCCTAGGGGGGAGGGCTAGGGTTAGGCACCACTGGGGGGGGGGGTTAGGGTTAGGCATCACTGGGGGGGTTAGGGTTAGGCACCCCTGGGGGAGGTTAGGGTTAGGCACCACTAGGGGGGGTTAGGGTTAGGCACCCCTGGGGGGGTTAGGGTTAGGCACCACTGGGGGGGTTAGGGTTAGGCACCACTGGGGGAGGGTTAGGGTGGGGAGGGTTAGGGTTAGGCTACAAAAAGGGGGGGAAAGGGGGAGGGTAAGTATATTTACCCGACCCTTGTCGGGATACCAACCACCGGGATGCCGCTGTCGGTATTCTGATAGGAGGCATCCCGACAGCCAGCATTACATACCCATTCCATAATACGTAAGCATAGGTCTGTATATAGTTTTATAGCATCTTGTTGTGTCTGGAAAGATGGAGCAGGGACAGACAATTGTAGGATGAGTCATACCCCTTTCTCTCTAGCAGCAATAACCCGGGTTACTGTGCAGTGTGAAAGGGCTGGGTTGAAATAAACTGGTTCGAGCGACCCGGTATTTCAACCCTGGTCATGAGAAGCAGTGTGAATGGGTAACCTGGGTCCCGTTCTCTGCATGTGAAGAGCATATGATCTCATCTCCAAACGCCGGCGCCACACGTGATGCTAATGGCGTCATCGACCCGGCATTAGTGCTCCTACCCGGGAATAGCCTGAGTTGGCGCCACAGTGGGAACGGGGTCTGTTCTGGATCTGACCCTAGTTTGAACAAAGTTCCAAATACTGGACGGGATGCATGCATGCCGGCGTTGGTAACAACCATAGCTGTTTTCAAAACATTGATGGTTCCCGACCGATGTCAACTAGTTTTGCCATCGATGGATGAGTGAGAGCCAGTGGCGGCTCCAGAGGTGGGGATTCAGCGCAGTCCAAAATTCAAATAGGGGAATCACACCAACTGCCATTTCGAATGCTGCCAGACATAGGGCCGTATTCAATTACATGCAAAAAGCCGAGATCCGCAAAAAAGTATCGCAGGAAACTGTATTCAATTCCACCCGCTTTTCGTGTACGCGGAAAGTCAATGCAGTGTAATAGGCAAAAAAGATTTGCCTTTGAATAGCAGGACTATGCATTTCGCTGCGTCTGGGCAGCTTTTTCAAGGTGTCTTGAAAAAGCTGCCCAGACGCAGCGAAACACGTGGGTATGCATACCCTGACACCACGTGGACACTTACCATTGGATTACAAGTACTACCAAGCACTGGTTCTACCCGGGTATATTCTATGGCATTTTAATTTTGAGCGAATTGCTCCCAGCACATCTACCACTACAAGGCTCCGTTCCTCTACGTTGGAAGTTCCTCAGTGTGGGACCATCGCTAATTAAGGTTATTCTTGGAATATTTCCTCACAGTGGGTAATTGTACTTAGTATATCTATTTGCTGGACTTCCATCAATTGCACCCTATATCAGTGCTTTGGGCTTAATTGTGACTGAACAGTGTCCCAGGGTAAATCCATCACCTCACTGTTGCTCATATTATATTGCTCTTTTATCTATTTCATGGTTTTAGAATGTATGTAATCATTTTATACATGTGATTATTTGATAAAGTTGTTATACACTTTCAATATTCTCTAGCGCTGCTTTCCTTGTTTTTTTCTCCGCACATCACAAAGACTGCCTAGTAATTCAAAGAGCGTCGCAGTGAGCGCCATATAATGCAGAGAGCGTCGCAGTAAGCGCCATATAATGAAGAGAGTGTCACAGTAAGCGCCATATAATACAGAGAGCATCACAGTAAGCGCCATTTAATGTAGAGCGTCACAGTAAGCGCCATATAATGCAGAGAGCGTCGCAGTGAGTGCCATATAATGCAGAGTGTCGCAGTAAGCGCCATATAATGTAGAGAGCATCACAGTAAGTGCCATATAATGCAGAGAGCATCGCAGTGAGCGCCATATAATGCAGAGAGCGTCGCAGTGAGCGCCATATAATGCAGAGAGCATCACAGTAAGTGCCATATAATGCAGAGAGCGTCACAGTAAGCGCTATATAATGCAGAGAGCGTCGCAGTGAGCGCCATATAATGCAGAGAGCGTCGCAGTGACCGCCATATAATGCAGAGAGCGTCGCAGTGAGCGCCATATAATGTAGAGAATCACAGTGAGCGCCATATAATGCAGAGAGCGTCACAGTAAGTGCTATATAATGCAGAGAGCATCGCAGTAAGCGCTATATAATGCAGAGAGCATCGCAGTAAATGCTATATAATGCAGAGAGCGTCACAGTAAGCACCATATAATGCAGAGAGCGTCACAGTAAGTGCTATATAATGCAGAGAGCGTCACAGTAAGTGCTATACAGGGTCGGACAGGCCCACAGGGGTACAGGGGAAATCCCCGGTGGGCCCTACTGCTTTAGGGGTGGAGCAGGATCAAAGATAAGCTTGGGTGCGTGATTTGTTTCAAGATTAGACTTTCTACCAATCAAAGTGGGTGATCCTGACACACCGCTGTCCCCACTATTGCATGTCCTCTCTAATGTTTGGCTGTTGTGGCTGGCCACACCCCCTTTGGTAGCTGGCCATACCCCTTAGCTTGGGCCCCTACCACTGCATTCCATGGCGGGCCCTTCATGGCCCAGTCCGACACTGGTGCTATATAATGCAGAGAGCGTCACAGTAAACACCATATAATGCAGAGAGCGTCGCAGTAAGTGCTATATAATGCAGAGAGCATCACAGTAAGCACCATATAATGCAGAGAGCGTCACAGTAAGTGCTATATAATGCAGAGATCATCGCAGTAAGCGCTATATAATGCAGAGAGCATCGCAGTAAGCGCTATATAATGCAGAGAGCGTCACAGTAAGCGCCATATAATTCAGAGAGCATCGCAGTGAGCGCCATATAATGCAGAGAGCATCACAGTAAGTGCTATATAATGCAGAGAACATTGGTGACCCACATATAAGTTATAAAACAGATTCTATGAATACACCTCTTACACACACAGAAAATGAATACACCCCCACACACACACTACATTAATACACCCCCCACACACACTACATTAATACACCACCCCCACCACAGTCAAAATTAAAACACATTCCAACCCCCCTCCCCCCCCCCAAAAAAAACACCCCTCCCCATTACATACATATACCACCCCCCTAGATGACACTGGCACTTACTTTCCTCAGGAACTGTGTGGTCCCTGCTGGCCTCCAAGGCACAGGAAAGGGAAAAACTCAAGGAGAGACACAGGGCCAGACTGGAAAGGAAGAGGCGGGGTCTCTGTGTTAGGGGGCGTGGCCTCGGTCATCATTCAGGGATAGGAGGGTGACTATAGAATAGATAGAAAGGAGGGGGCGGGGACTCAGGGGAAGGGATGGGGTCTCAGTGTTAGGGGCGGGGTCTCGGGCATCATTCAGGGATAGGAGGGTGACTACAGAATAGACAGTGAGGAGGGGGCGGGGACTCAGGGGAAGGGGTGGGGTCTCAGTGTTAGGGGCGGGGTCTCGGGCATTGTTCAGGGATAGGAGGGTGACTATAGAATAGACAGAGGGAGCAGGGACACAGGGGAAGGGGCTGGGGTTCGGGCAGTCTAGGTGGCGTAATTATCACAGGGCTTTCCCCGATATTTTTTCACATTTTATTTTTAGTAACTCTGGTCGGATCACATTTCCCATTACAGTTATGGGAAATGCGATCTGTTTTACTAAAAATAAGTGATACTTAGGGGTTGGAGTAGAATTTTATGAATTCTACTAAAATAATGTGAAAAGGGTGAGAAAACACCCTTTTTCAGTTTATTTTAGTCAAAATAATATTAATAAATAGAGCCCATAGGATTCATTTGCAAACTAAAGGTGCCTACACAATTAGCGATGTGCTCACGATCCGACATTGTGTCCGATTTCCCCTTGAACTCTCCCCAGCAGCTCCCCGGCAGTCGTGGGCACGATTTGGTGTTAAAAACTGTCCAATGTGACAAATGATCTATCGTGCCTCCTAACTATTCCAGTGCATCGTGCCTCCTAGCTATTCCAGTGCATCGTGTCTCCTAACTATTCCAGTGCATCGTGCCTCCTAGCTATTCCAGTGCATCGTGTCTCCTAACTATTCCAGTGCATTGTGACTGAGATTGTCAGATCTGCCCTACAGCACGGCAGATCTGAAGATGCGCTGTACGACCTGCGGGGACGCGCCTCGGCATCGTGATCGTGAGTGTACACTCACGATTAGGACATATTTTACATGATTTGTCGTCACGATGCGTTGGAATCGGGGAAATCATGTAAAGTATCGCTAAGTGTGTAGGCACCTTAAGTGATAGGTAGTCAGCATTTGGGGGAGGTAACGGGGAGGTGGCTAGAGGGATAGCATTTGCGTTCAAATCGGAATCAGGCCCATTGGGACCAATTCAGAGACAGTCACAGCGTCGATGTAAAAATAGCGCTGGCGTCTTATTTCCAACGTCCATTCTACATGACCGTAGGGTTGCTCAGAAGTTTGATGATCAACTGACTGTTGTTACCTCATACACGAGCGGAAGATCTGAGACGCTGACTGCGGGCGCGTCAATAAAACTCCCGACATATATAATGATACTTTGAGTGAAGTCATCAGGAAATTTTCAGATAAAACACACATAAAAATTGAATATAGAATGAAATATCGCGTTCAGAACAACATTTTCTAATGTGTGCTTGTAAAATATGTAACCGTGTTCAGACGCAGCGCTAAGCCTCTTACAGCACGGCTATTATATTAATCTGTCTAGACACAGCTGACATGTTTACAAGAAATGTGAGGATGACAGCATGTAGCGTTCCCACAGCAGCATAATCCCGTGACCAGTAATCTCGGCAAACATGCTAGAGGGGCCTATTCATCAACACTAAAATAATGGTTTCAAGAACCTTTTCCTTCATTACCGTTATTTTAGTATTTAGTATTCATATATAGCTTGTTCTTCATATTTTTGATTTTAGGAGCAATTGCCCCTGTGGTATGTTAGAGAGTCAATTCCTTTGATGGGTGCTGGAAAAATCAATGAATGTGTTAAGCTGCATACACCCACAACGATTTTGTTACTAACGATTTTCTGAACGATTTTCTGTCAGATTATCTGTCAGATTATTTAAAGTGTAATGAACGATTTTTTTGAAGTACAAACGATTTTTGCATATTCCCTTAATGAAAATCATTGAGTTGACTGAACTACAAACTACAAACGTGAACGCACATGTGGTCGTTCATCGTTTGACTCAGAAGTGAAGGATTTTTTCAAACGATTATCGTTTATCGATAATCGTTCAAAAAATCGTTGTGTGTGTATGCAGCTTTAGTAATATCAACCTTTTTAGTGTATGTGTAGGAGGTAATTTCACCCTTAATAATCTCTAGTGTGATATCCAAAAAGTTAATATGTGATTTGTGAAAAGTGCTTGTAAAAGTAAAATTAATTGTTATGCTGCATACACACGTAAAGATTTTCTGTCCAACCATCCAACTAGTTGATTGGTTGGAATGAGAATCTGGTAATGTATGGGAGTAACTGATGATCAGCAATTTGCTCCTAAATGCCAGAAAACAGATGAAAATGGTCGGTCAGACAAGTTTGTTAAATGTTTGATCTAAACGATTTGTTCAAACAACAGTTTTTGTCCATTTTCCGGCGTTTGGGAGCAAATTGCTGATTGTCAGTTACTCCCATACATTACCAGATTTTCATTCCAACCAATCAACTAGCTGGATGGTTGGACAGAAAATATTTACGTGGGACCCGTAAAGATTTAGGGGCCCATTTATCATTCAATATTTGAGGTAAAATGGGGGTTTACCTCAAATACTAAGTATCCCCCGGATGTATGAAGGAGGGACCTCCTTTGCCGTTGGCAGCCGCCTCCCCCATAGGTTTCGATGGGGGATGCGATGCTGCCAAATGTACCAATATCCGGAATGTGTATGCACCTTTAGTGTTAAGGTGAGAAACAAATTCTAATATCGAGTAATCATCCCCTTCAAAAAATAAAAAATAAATCATCTATATATCGGACATAGAGGACCAGGTGCGCCCAGAGTTCCCCTCCCCAAATGAGCTACTCCTCTCTACCTTCCCCATATACAGGGTGGCAAAACTAGTGCAGTGGGCAGGATGTGGAGATTCTCTGAGAAATTTGCAGGTCCGTAGAGAGGAGGCAGGGCTAAATGGCGCAAATTTGCGTCATTCAGCCACGCCCCTCCGCACAGACCCGCAAATTGCTGGGTTTTCTGCAAAGGGGGCGGGGCCTAATCATGGCTACAGTCTGGCCCCGCTCCCAGAACCTGAGAGCAACAGGTCCTCTCCGGCTGCTCCTGGAAAGGATAACAAAAATGTCAGCAAGTATGATTATCGGGAATCTGCACGTGTGACAGGCAGAGGCATTTAAGGGGCGGAGGCGGGGTAGCCGGCGTTCCCGGAAACAGGGCTTGTTGACCCCGTTTGCCAGGAGTGACAAGGCCAGGAGCTGCGACCGCGGCAGTGCTTAAAGTGGTCCTAGAGAAGTGGTGGAACTCACCGCCAAAGGGGCGTGGTCTCAAAAGAAAGGGGCGTGCTCACATAATAGTATTCCTGATACAAATTACACCACACAGTAGCACATTCTTGATTCACATTACACCACATAGTAGTGTCTCTTATTCATGTATGACACACAGCTGTGCCCCTTTTACACAATGCCCACATACGTGCCCCTTATACACAATGCCCACAGTAGTAGTGCCCCTTATACAATGCCCTCAGTAGTAGTGCCCCTTATACAATGTCCACAGCAGTAGTGCCCCTTACATATTATGCCCACTATAGTGGTACACCTTACACATAATGCCTACTGTAGTGGTGCCCCTTATGCAGTGCCCCCAGTAGTGATAGTGCCCCTTATGCAGAGCCCACAGTAGTGGTAGTGGACCTTATACAGTGCCCTCTGTAGTGGTGCCCTTTCTGCAGTGCCCCCAGTAGTGGTAGTGCCCCTTATGCAGTGCCCACAGTGGTAGTGCCCATTATGCAGAGCCCACAGTAGTTGTAGTGCCCCTTATGCAGTGTACTCAGTAGTGGTGCCCCTTATGCAGTGCCCACAGTGGTAGTGCCTCTTATGCAGAACCCACAGTAGTGGTGCACCTTATGCAGAGCCCCCTTATGCAGAGCCCCCTTATGCAGTGCACCCAGGAGTGGTGCCCCTTATGCAATACCCCCATTAGTAATCCCCCTGTAATGTGCCCCCAATAGTAGTGCCCCTAGTAGTAAGGCCCCTTGTAGTTGTGCCCCCAATAGTAATGCCCCTCTTTAGTAATGCCCCCAGTAGTAGTGCCATCTGAGTAATGCCCCAGTAATAGTGCTCCTAGTAATACCCCCTGAGTAATGTCCCCTAAGTAATGCCTCCAGTAGTAGTGCCCTCTGAGTAATGCCCCTGGTAGTCGTGCCCTCTGAGTAATGCCCCCAGTAGTAATGTCCCCTATTGTGAAGCCCCTTACACAACAAAAAATAAATAAACTAATACTTACGTTAAGCCCCGCTCCCGCTCCTTCGTCCGCTGGCATCTGGTCCCCCAGGTCCAACTGGCTGCTCCTCAGTCTGGACTATGGGAGAGATGTCATGACGTCTCTCCCATAGTGCACTGCACACAGGGGGACCTGGAAGCCGGAGCTCATGAGTGAGCTCCAGCCTCCGGCTGCCTCTGGCGCTGCGGGGAGGGAGCCGGGTGCCCACTGGTAACAAAATCAGCGGGCTCCCGGCAAATGGAGCCTCCCTGTGGCGCCGGGGTTAGGTGGGTTGGAGGAGGTGGAACTGGCTAAGTCTCCAAATAGAGATGACGGAACGCAGTTCCGCCCCGTTCTGGCCCACTTTAACCCCTGGTCCACGGGTGCAGTTTCCTGGACTCGCAAGCTGCCCAGCCTGAGTAGCTGAGGTGGCTACGCGCCGTCCACCATCGCGACTCGCAGTGCTGAGATCGCAAATGCAACAGGGGGTGTCATACGGAATCGGTAAGACATACCGCCAGACTAATGCCCGGCAGATGTAATACCGACGCCGGAAGGCAGAAGAATGAAGATCCCGACAGGGTAAGTATTTAAGCTATCCCTAACCCATTCAACCCCTATCCCTAACCCTCCCTTAGGGGTGCCTAACCTCCCCCCCTAGTGCCTAACCCTAACCTCCCCGGGGGTGCTTAACCCTAACCACCCCTTCTCCTAGCCTAACCCTCCTGGGGGGGTGCCTAACCCTAAGTCCCCCCGGGAGCCCCTAAACCTAACCCCCCCCCCCTTGTGCGGCTATCCGCTCCCGACGCCCGGCTTACCTTCGTTTCGTTTTCGGGATGTCAGCATGGAGATAATGATAGGCGTCGGGATGTTGACGCCTATCATTAGTCCCATGCCGGGATTTCGCAGTCGGTAAGCCGGCGGTCGGCATTTTGACCGCCGGCTTCCTGATCGAATACCTGTCACACACCTCCTGCTGCGTTTGCTTATTAGCGAGGATGGTTTGGACATGGCATTGGATCAAGCAGCAGTGGGCGTCACAAATATACATAATAAATGCTTGTCTTGTTAAATGAACAGTTTTGCAATCTACTGATTGATACAGTTCAGTGTTTGGCTGGATTCCACCTCATAAAAACACCCTTGTAGTTTGCGTCCAGCCGGTTTGAAAATGCCAAATTGCTTTTTTCATGGTGATAAATTGCATAGTTTGACCCATTTTCGTACTTTGGAAAAATAAATTCAAATTGCAAATATAAATACTGTGGGGCTTATCTAAGTCAGACTTACTTATTTACATGGACGCAAATAGCGAGTTGTAGCACACTGCACATGCGCAGAAGCCAATCGTACGCACTTTTTGTGGATCTCTGTCTGATTCTGAGTCGGTCTGATCTTTGCTGGATCAATCTTTGCATGAAATGTGCATTTTTGGAACAAAAACTGGGCAGAGACCGGGCGATCACACGGCACTGTTCCGTCTTATTGGAGTGTCATGGGAGCGTCGTGGGCGTGTAGCTTGTGCGTTATTCTGAGTGGTGCATACGGGGGAACGGAAAGCTGTTTCTGACGGATCTCTTGCACACAGCCTGGGGCTATTGCACCTGCCGACACTAATGATGACGACGCTGTGGATGGGAAAAACAGTGAGCGGCGCGACTCCCCACTTGGAGCCGCACGGGTCCTTGCATTAGCCCTACGTAAAGTCGCATTAACATATTTTAGTAAATCAGGCTTCCGCGGCAGCATGCAAAAAACAGCCACAATGCGCCCGTCTCAGAATCAGCCCGTGCTTCTTTAAAGGGGCTTTCTGCCTTCAGAGTACTTTAATTTACTGGTTTGTACGTGCCCTCCTCCAACTTTATCTTACTTGATTCTTGTGGCTTGCTTTCGTGGGCTTCAGCTTGCTTTCGTGGTTATCATCGTATAGGAATTTTGGTTTGCTTCCCGTTACTCTGGGATACGACACAGCCCTGATGTTCTCTCTGGATCAGATAGAATTGGTATCCATAGGGGAGCTTTGCGTCCTATCCCACTTCAACTAAAATAAACTGCTTTGCCTTAAGGGCCTGATCCAGAGCCGCTCGTAAGCGGCCGCTCGTTCGCTCCGAGCGATGTTTGCCCAACTGCGCATGCGCACGGATCGATATATGCATGCGCAAACCATTCAGTGCGGTCGAAATTCATGTGCTCGCAAAATAGCGAATTCCTGAATTTGAGTGACAGGAGGAGGCGTATGTGGGTGGTAACAGGGGAAGGTGCTTGAAAACGGGGAGTGGAGATCCGAACGCAGGCGTGCTTAAAGGTCAAAACGGGCGTTTTATGGGTGTGCATAATTAATACAGCAGCGTCATTGACCACGTCACTGGGTTATTTTATAGTCAGAACTGCTCGCAAAATTGTGGTAGGAAAAACCAACCCCAAGAATAGCGAGCAGCTCATACCCTGGTTGATGTACTCGATTAATCTAATAAATAGCGGACATGACGTAGGATGCGAGCGGCCAGGGGGCGTATTTTTTAAAAAAACGACCGCAAGTTTTGTTCGCTCGTTCAGACCTAGAGGCGTGAACAGACCGCAAAGAGCGAACGGTTGATTTGAATAGCCACCCCTATTTTCTGGACGAGCGAGCGCTAATTGCGTCCGGCTCTGAATCAGGCCCTAAATGTACACACATGGCGTCAATGGGTGAAAGTAAAAAGAGTGGAATTTAATACAAAGTTATGTCAAGGTGAACTCTGTATCAATTAAAATGCAGTTGTATGCTGTTATTTTGCGCTAACGCTACCATGAGTAAGGTTCAGTTGTGCCGTCTTAAGGAACAAGTTCTGTATATTCAGCACAGCCCAGGCCCCTGACACGAAAGCAAAAATCATGTGAGTCAGTTAGAGATGTGCAACTATTGTGGAAAAAGTTCATCAGCGTCTCCCCCTCCTCGCCACAATGATGTCATGCAGTGATATGCATGTTTGGTTTAGACCAGATGTCTTTGTTCTTAAAAAAAAAAATCCCTTCTGCTCTGTAGAGCTGGGAGCAGCTGTATAAATGACGGGGGACACTGTATAAGATAAATCTAAACTACCTTTCTATGCTGTATACTATGGGGCCATATTAGTGCGCAGAGCATAAACCATGTATGCACAAACTGGATAATGTTGACATTATCCTGGTAATCTTCAATAATATTTCCGTTCTGAAATAAACTGTAACCTGTAATAGTGCCACGTGATTTGTAACAAGGGTAAGACCTAAGGCAGCGTTTTTCAACCACCATGCCGTGGCACGCTAGTGTGCCGCGAGCGCTTGTTAAGTGTGCCGCGAGGTCAGCGCAGTCAGAGTTGACTTTACTTGCACTGCTGGGCTCTTCTAGCAGGCTCAGGCGCGCCCGGGCCGTGACTTATGGAGACGCGGCGGCATGACATAGGTCCCATACGCCACGTTGCACTCTCACCTGCACACTGCTCCCAGCTCTACACTGTGTGCTCAGTCACTGAGTGTGACTGTGCAACCCCAGCCGATGAGGGACAGGACAGGGGCGACAGTGATGAGGGACAGGACAGGGATGACAGTGATGAGGGACAGGACAGGGGCGACAGTGATGAGGGACAGGACAGGGGCGACAGTGATGAGGGACAGGACAGGGGCGACAGTGATGAGGGACAGGACAGGGACGACAGTGATGAGGGACAGGACAGGGGCGACAGTGATGAGGGACAGGACAGGGGCGACAGTGATGAGGGACAGGACAGGGACGACAGTGATGGGCGACAGTGATGAAGGACAGGACAGGGACGACAGTGATGAGGGACAGGACAGGGGCGACAGTGATGAGGGACAGGACAGGGACGACAGTGATGAGGGACAGGACAGGGACGACAGTGATGAGGGACAGGACAGGGACGACAGTGATGAGGGACAGGACAGGGATGACAGTGATGAGGGACAGGACAGGGGCGACAGTGATGAGGGACAGGACAGGGACGACAGTGATGGGGGACAGTGATGAGGGACAGGACAGGGGCGACAGTGATGAGGGACAGGACAGGGGCGACAGTGATGAGGGACAGGACAGGGACGACAGTGATTGGTGACAGTGATGAGGGACAGGACAGGGGCGACAGTGATGAGGGACAGGACAGGGGCGACAGTGATGAGGGACAGGACAGGGGCGACAGTGATGGGGGACAGTGATGAGGGACAGGACAGGGGCGACAGTGATGAGGGACAGGACAGGGGCGACAGTGATGAGGGACAGGACAGGGACGACAGTGATGGGCGACAGTGATGAGGGACAGGACAGGGACGACAGTGATGAGGGACAGGACAGGGGCGACAGTGATGAGGGACAGGACAGGGACGACAGTGATGAGGGACAGGACAGGGACGACAGTGATGAGGGACAGGACAGGGATGACAGTGATGAGGGACAGGACAGGGACGAGAGTGATGAGGGACGACAGTGATGAGGGACAGGACAGGGATGACAGTGATGAGGGACAGGACAGGGGCGACAGTGATGAGGGACAGGACAGGGATGACAGTGATGAGGGACAGGACAGGGATGACAGTGATGAGGGACAGGACAGGGATGACAGTGATGAGGGACAGGACAGGGATGACAGTGATGAGGGACAGGACAGGGACGACAGTGATGAGGGACAGGATGGGTGACAGTGATGAGGGACAGGACAGTGATGAGTTACAGGACAGGGACGACAGTGATGAGGGACAGGACAGGGACGACAGTGATGAGGGACAGGACAGGGACGACAGTGATGAGTTACAGGACAGGGACGACAGTGATGAGGGACAGGATGGGCGACAGTAATGAGGGACAGGACAGGGGCGACAGTGATGAGGGACAGGACAGGGACGACAGTGATGAGGGACAGGACAGGGACGACAGTGATGAGGGACAGGACAGGGATGACAGTGATGAGGGACAGGACAGGGATGACAGTGATGAGGGACAGGACAGGGATGACAGTGACCCTTCTCAGCTGGTAATTTTTTTTTATTATTGTTATAATAGATTTTTTTTGTCTGTGGGGGCCAATGTTTTTTTTTTTTTTTCGGTTGGGGACAATGTGTCCTGTTTGTTTTTCTGCTGGGGCCAAGGTCTGTGTTTTTTTCCCCATGGGGGGCTGATGGTGTGCCTTAGCAAATTTTAAAATCTCTTTCGGTGTGCCGCGAGTTGAAAACGGTTGAAAATCGCTGACCTAAGGTAACAGCTTAACTGTGACCTTTAATCCCCCCAAAAATATGTCAATCCTAAAAGAAGTCCCAGTTGCAGATATTCTAGGTCCAATACCATTTACCTGCTATCTGGGAAATTGTGGTTTAGTCACAGACACATTCAGCAGTGAGCTCTTAGTGGACAGAGGGTCTCATTCAGACCCGCTCGCTCTGAATCAGGGCCATCCTCTTAATTTTTAGAGCTGCCTCCTGGCCGCTCATATAGCTGTGGGTTACCACTCACAGCTATAGCGAGCGGCCAGTCTGTGGGTTCCTACTGCCACCATTCCCCTCCTCACATCATGTCACCGCCGCTGTCACATGGTGCCCTGTTCTCACTGACACATGACTCATCTTCTGTTATACTCTGTGCTGCTGGGGGACCCTGCTTCTTCCACTATAAAACTTTGAGGGCTAACCCGGTTTTGCCGCCTTAAATCTAACGACTGTCTCGCCAGAATCACGCTAACTCCCGCAAATTGCGTGCTGTTACATTTGGCCCACGGTCCGTGGCTTCCTGTATGTGCTGTGTCTGTGTCATAACTCTTTGACATAACAGTTTTTCATATTTCATTGGCTGCATAAAACCATATGATATAGAAAAGTGGCGCACACTTTATGCCACACCCGTTTTTTCCGTTGCAGCGCACTGATAGAAGGGGCAGAGCCAACGAGGGTCAAAGTTTCCATCCTGCCAATGACGCTAATAGATTATTTAGAGTCCTGATAATGGTTATTTATACAAGGCCTTCTGTAGTCAGCCTCTGTGCAGCTTTCCCCTCCTGACCTGGGACAAGGAAGCGAAGTACAACAAAGTATAATAGATATGAGCAGCAGTGACTTGGCCTCTGGGCCTGATTCATACCCACTCACGAGCGCTGATCGCTCGCAAGCGGGACGATGTTGGCCCAGTGCGCATGCGCACGATGGAGGCGGCTCCGTCATGCGCATGCGCGAGACCCGGGTCTTGCTACAAAGGGGGCGTGCTGTCGATGGTGAGTGACAGCACGCCCCCTTTGGTGGGCGTGCCGGGGGTGTGGCTGCCCAGATGGAGGCGTTCCCATGGGAACACCCACCGTCTAGGGCCGGCCCCACTGACATCACTTGTGATGTCAGTGGGAGTGCTCTCGGCTCTGATAGAGCTGAAAGCACTCCAGGGCTTGCGGCAACGAGACCCTACCACAAGGGTCTCGTCGCAAGCCCGATGGTCGCGATGGTCTTGACCATCGCGACCATCTTCCTGAGAGTTATATAGTGGAAAGAGCAGGGCTTTTTTTGAATTTTCGGAATTTGATGCAGTTACTATTCGCCACTGTGAAATGGCGAATAGCAGAATCGACTTACCTGTATCCGCGTGTGCAGGTCCCCCGACGAGTCCCTCGGGCGCTCTGCTCCGTCCTCAGGCTCCGGAGACTGGTCGGACATGTGTGCTCCCCAGCAGAGCACAATAAAGTTAAAAAAAAAAAAAAAAAAAAATTTTTGCTGGGAAACCACATGACAGACCGGCAGGACGGAGCCGGAGGCTGCTGCGCGGACAGGTAAGTCGGGGGGGGGGGGGAGAGGTGAGCGGAGGGGGGAAGGGGGCGGGGGTGGGTCGGGGGGGTACACAAACTTAACGCATCTGTAGGCAGTGCTGCGCATGCGCTGGTTTTACAGATGTAACAGCGCATGTGCATCACTGTTTCCAGATGCGATAAGGTAGTGTAGGCAGGGAAAAGTATCTATTTCCCGAAAATCTGTCATCGCAAAAATGACAGCTTTTCAGAATAGATACTTATGGAGAGGTGGAATGATGAATTCCACCTATAATTAGGTAGAACTCCATGCGAGTTCTAAACCTAATTATCTCTAGAGAATTTTTAGGTTTAATGAATAGTTATATAGTATGAGGAGCAGAGTCCTGAAGCGTATATCAGGAGATGAATGATATGTGAGGACAGGGCTGCATATGACAGGGGAAGTGACATTATGGGGCCTATTCATCATCACTTAATTTATACAAAAGCAGGTGAAAATTTAAATTTTCACCTAATTTTGTATAATATAAATGTCAGCCCCATTCATCAATCATGTAACGCAGGAGATATCACAGATATCTCCTGGTTACAATTCTCCCCCGATAATTTCCACAGTCCCCATAGTATAGTACTATACAGTCCCCATACTACAGTACTATATAGTCCCCATACTATAGTACTATACAGTCCCCATACTATAGTACTATATAGTCCCCATACTATAGTACTATATAGTCCGCATACTATAGTACTATATAGTCCCCATACTATAGTACTATATAGTCCCCATACTGTAGTACTATACAGTCCCCATACTACAGTACTATATAGTCCCCATACTATAGTACTATATAGTCCCCATACTATAGTACTATATAGTCCCCATACTATAGTAATATATTGTCCCCATACTATAGTACTATATAGTCCCCATACTGTAGTACTATACAGTCCCCATACTGTAGTACTATACAGTCCCCATACTGTAGTACTATACAGTCCCCATACTGTAGTACTATACAGTCCCCATACTATAGTACTATATAGTCCCCATACTATAGTACTATATAGTCCCCATACTATAGTACTATATAGTCCCCATACTGTAGTACTATACAGTCCCCATACTGTAGTACTATACAGTCCCCATACTATAGTACTATACAGTCCCCATACTATAGTATGGGGATGTAGAAATTATGAAATTCATCAAGTTCCGAAAAAGTATTTTTTTGGGAATTTGACAGTGATGCTATTCGCCACTCTGAGGTGGCGAATAGCATCCGATACAGCAGAGGGATCTGAAAAGATCCCTCCCTGCTGTGCTCTCTCACCTGCCTGATGCTCCCTCCCGGCTCCCAGAGCAGTCCTTCTGTGAGCCGGGGCAGGAGAGGGCACTGGAGCGGCGGCCAGCGGCAGCCATTATCCTACAGGGGCAGCTGCTATGACGGGGGTCGGCTGTCTCCGGCAACAGCTTAGGTGAGTAGGTCCCCCGCACAGCAGCGGCGGCGGGGGCCCTACTCGGTCAGCGGTGGTGCACAGGATCCGGCGGCCGCGGCGGGGGACCGACAGAGGCTGCGGCAGGGGACAAGGATCTAGCAGGTCTCAGCAAGGAAGGGGGGAACGCACAGTCTCCGGCGGCCACGGCAGGAAGAGAGTGCATCTGGCAGCTCTCAGCGGTGGGGAGGCTACGGTCGACACGGAGGTAGCCGGCAGCTTTCCAAGACGCCAGCAAGGTTAGTTGAAGGAAGGGGTTAAGTCTCTCTTCGCTGCCTGTCTTCAAGCTGCGCATGCGCAGCTTGAAGACAGGCAGTGAAAACTGAAGAGGGACAAGAGAAAAGTCTCTCACTTCTGAAAAACTGCTTCGCAGAAACAGCAGTTTTTCGGAAGTGATAATTTAGGGCAGGAGGCAGGAGGCATGATGAATGAGGCATGATGAATGAGGCATGATGAATGCCTCCTAAACTGCGTTTGAACTCGCAGCGAGTTCAAACCATAATTATCACATGTGATAATTATGTTTTGATGAATAGGCCCCGATGTGAGGAAGGAAATAGATCAAACATGCCTACTCTCCTGGAAGTCATAGGAGGCTCATGATTTTTCAGGTAACCCCCCTCCGCACCCCTGGTAGACTAGGCACTTCTCCCACATTCCTTCGTAGTGAAGTGGGCAGAATTTCCAGGGCTATCGCGGATTCCCATGTAGGGGGTGGGGCTTAATGTTCTGATTCTACAAGAATTGCGTCATTTGGCCCCGTCCTTATTTAAATTTACACCAATCGCTGCAATTCGCCACGAGGGGCAGGGCTTAATTACACGGACCGTCAGACACCTGCTTCTCCTACCCCAGGCTTCTCCCGGGGATGAAAAAACAAATGTCAGCAAGTATGGCATAGAGGCAGCAGGAAACCATAGGCTGAGTGTTATATAGTGGAAGGGGCAGGTTCCCCAGCAGCACAGAGTATATATGAGTGATGTGTTATAAAGGCCAGGGTTGCCTCTGAGTTATATAACAATTGAAACAGATTCACCTTGCATCACAGAGCAGGGATGACAGGCCCCTGTCACACTGATGCAGGAAGATTGTGCGTCAAATGCTTCTCTGTATAAAGCTCCTGCAGCCAGCTTGTTATATAACAATTTACTTGCCAATTTTATATATTTATCTCTATGAACAATTTGCACACATCGGTGCACCTGATAGTGCCCAATAAAAATAATAATACCGTTTTAAATGCACTCTTTTTAATGATCGTGAAGAGCTGTATGTGAAACATTTCCTTTGGATAATAAAATCTGTTCCATAGATTGTGCATATAGGTAGGAGAAACAGGTTATGTAAAAGCCGAATAATAAAACGACTTTGGTGCATTGATTGCTAGCACTTGAGAGTGACACTTGGGTGACCTGCTTAGCGTAGCGGAGTGTCGGTAGAAGAAAGTATTTTGTGAAACAATCTCGCCGTGACTCAGACCGTTCAGTGGGCGCCATTCACTCATTTCTGAATTCCTTTTATCCATTTGAACAAGATATTTAACGTCATTGCGTTCACTTCTCCTTATAAGCCTCTTGTCGAAACACTTTCCACTAACCTAAAGTCACAGAAACAGTCTGTTTAGTGTTCTACATATTATGGCGCTGTATCGCTGACATGAACTAGTCTCTGTACCTGGTTCAGAGGTGGGCGATGACGGACGCAAGCGACCGATGTTTTCAGCTTGCGCATGCGTCCAAGCTGCACCGGACATGCGTCCCCCAATGGTTACCACCGCAAGACGCAGAATGAATTTGGACGCAGAAAGAGGCAATTTCATTGGACGTTTCTGCGTGGTAACTGTTGAAATTTGGAGTGTGTTACTGCGCTGTCTCCATTTAGCTCTTTTAAGGAAACATCTTCCTTGTACGAAAATGGCCACCGTTTTAGTTTTCTGCTTATGTGCGGCACCATCTTGGAAAATAAATAAATAAATGCAGATGCTCCCTTAGCATTGCAATATGGTTTGTTCCAGGAGCAGATTGCTCCTTGTTTGTTCCTTTTTCTGATTTGCTCCTACCTCTGAGTCAGCCTCACAGTGATTATACAGAAGCTGTAGGGTTTGAGGACCTAATTCAGAGTCGGTCGTTGCGGCCGCACGGTCGTAAGGTAAAAGGGGCCAGATATGCAAATTAAGCGCTCGCAAGTTGCGTCGTTAAGATGGGATCGTTAGCTGGACGAGCGAGGGGAGGATGTGGCCGTAAGACTAAAAATACGCCCCCTTCTCGTTCCCATTACACGTCATCGCCGGGCATATAAGGATTAATTGAGACCATCGGGAACCATCGGAGCTGGTCGTAGACCTTAAGGTTGACCATATCCTCTCTTAAGCACTACAATCAAGTCAGTGTAAAAAACTCCCATGTCACATGTGCCATGACACTACTTAGTTAATTATGCACTCCCATAAAACGCCGTTTGCATAGTCAGGCACGCCAGCGTTCGGATCTCCACTCCCCCGTTCACAAGCACCTTCCCCTGTTACCACCCTCAAACGCCTCATCCTGTCACTCAAACTAACGACCTGGCCAAGTTGAAGGAGAGAGCAATTTCTGATCGTAATAGCTAGTTTGCGCACGCGCATTGCGAATTTTACGCATGCGCAGTTTAGCGAACATCGGTGGCGTACGACCGTGCAGCCGCAACGACCGACTCTGAATGAGGTCCTGAGTGTAGTGGGGTCTGAGTGACGGTGAGGTCAGCAAATGAGAGCGCTCTCCTGTAATCAGCCCGACACATTCATTGTGAAGTACAAAGCTAAATACAGATATTCACCGAACAAACAGAGGACAAAGCCTGGCTGATTGCAGGAGCTGTAACTAAACATCTCCACATCCTCAGCTAATGCCAGGCAGCAAAGATGTTTCCTGAACAGCTACAAATAAACACTTTGCAGTACGGTCTTCTGTCACTTCCATAGTACATACAGAACTGTCCTATACAGCCAGAGGCCAGTGGCATGGGTGTGGCCTTTAGGTGCAGGTTTTGGGGTGTTTTGTGTTCATTGAAAACTATGGTTAGACTTTATGATGAGATGTATTACTTTTAGTAGCAACTAGACGAATAAAAATTAATTTATATTCTATAAGCAAATATTACCATACAACTACTGATACTGTAAGGTTTGAGGCATATTTATTTAACAATATTTTTGGGATCAGCCGCTTTCCCACAAATATTAAGGATCCCTCATATGTACCATTGAGGGGCCGCGGTAGATCCTCCACTTATGACAGCAGAAGCAGCCCTAATAGGTTTCTATGGGGGGCTCCTAGGCTCGGATTTACCAAGCTCCTGACGTGAAACATTCCGGAGCTTGTCCCTGGCAGATAATGCGTTGTGGCGTTAGCCGCTGTAGCCTACGGGCTACACTTCGCACAAATTACTGGGTGAGCGTTCCATAGGAATCTTTCTTGTTAATGGCTGCCGCACTTGCATAGTCAGCAGACCGTGCATGCGTAGTAACGCCACGAGGTCCAGGACATACTTGCCGACTCGCCCGCAATGTCTGGGAGGCTCTGGCATATATCGGGCGATGCCAAGTCTCCTGGTTTGCCCCCCTCTCCCCATGAAGACTGTTTTAGCCTGGGTCTGGCAGAAACTAATAATAATATTTGTTAATAACACATTTATCATGCAGAGGCCCTGATTCAGAGCCGGACGCTTTGACAGAGCGCTCGCTCTGAATCAGGGCCGTCCCTCTGAATTTAAGAGCGGCCTCCTGGCCGCTCGCATAGCTGTGGGTGACCACCCACAGCTATAGTGAGCGGCCAAAATGATGGTCGCGATGGTCAAGACCATCGCGACCATCGGGCTTGCGACGAGACCCTTGCGGTAGGGTCTCGTTGCCGCAAGCCCTGGAGGGCTTTTGGCTCTATCAGAGCCAAAAGCACTCCCACTGACATCACTAGTGATGTCAGTGGGACCGGCCCCAGACGGTAGGTGTTCCCATGGGAACGCCTCCGTCTGGGCAGCCACGCCCCCGGCACGCCCACCAAAGGGGGCGTGCTGTCAATCACCATTGACAGCACGCCCCCTTTGGTGCAAGACCCATAGCGATGGCTTGGCCATCGTTATTCGGGTCTCGCGCATGCGCACGACGGAGCCGCTACCTTCGTGAGCATGCGCACTTGGCCAACATCGCTGAGCGCTCGCAAGCGGGTCTGAATCAGGCACAGAGTTCCAGTCTACTCATGGGGCCTGATTCACTATGGATCGCAATTCTGCTTATACGCACGCAACGCAGTTGCTAAAATCAGCGGTGACAAGTAAATGTTTGCATTCGCATTGCGATCGCAGCCTGACATAAGAACGCCCACTTCCCCTTACTCACATCCATATACTTGGCCAACATAGAGAAACAATCGGTAACATCGGACAGTTAATGAAGCCCCGACCTTACTCAGGAATTGCTCACTTCAGCGCACGCTATGAGGCCTCAGGCGGCATCTGGTATCGCAGTGGCTAATTTATGCACGCCCCTGCAATGGCATTGAAACGCACTGGCACGCCTGCGCTCGCCCAACCACCCCCCGTCACCACCCACCAACGGCACTTCCTGTCAATCACTCTGCCATGGGTCTGCGTATCCCCTGCGATTGCAGTCCCGGCCGCAGTGGCTAGTTCGCACACTGCAATGCATACGCATGCGCAGTACGTAAAAATCGACCATTTGTGCGCATATAAGCAAATACGTTCCTTGCTGAATCAGGGCCAATATCTCCAAATTACCTCAATTTCTGTTTAAATTTATTTATTAACTGATAAAAAATATCAACTTGCCGGCCTAGTGATATTATTAGCTTACCGTATATTATAGTGCGCCATAATGAACAGCAGCTGTACAGAGGAATGATACAAACAGGGAAAACATAGTGGCAACATAATTAGATACATACATCTATTGGCTACATAGGCAAACGCAGGGGGGGTTTCCATCTGCCTGGAAACCCCCCTCCCCAGCACACACATGACCACAGTAGAAATAGTAATATAATAGAATTTTACTAGTGCTACATGTTCTTCTCAGTATCATAAATGAAATAATTAGCACCACCTGTGGATCTTTTAACATGTATCAGACAGTAATAAATAACCTGTGCACCAACTAGGAGATCTGGAAAACATGCACTATTAGGGATGCACTGCTATAGAGCCCAATATTTACATATATGTCCAGGGCAGTGCTAGGTTCTTCTGCTGCTCCTCCAGGCTCCCGGACTTGCTCCAATAGTCTGGAATGGTGCCCACATCTAAAATAAAAATAAAAACATCCAGCTCAGGAATGATGGTCCTACTGCCGCATCTAATGACTTATTGTGATAGCTGGTCCTGTATATGCTGGAATTATGACACACAATAAACTTTGTATGAGGCATAATAAAACTGGCTGAGTACTAATTCTGCCCTCTTCATGGACTGGCCACATCACACTAAAATCAAGCATTTGGAAACCCCCCTCTAGAAATCCTGCGTTTGCCACTGGGCTTGGTTTCCTAGGGATGATCATGAAACAAGGGAGTGAGATATCGTTGTCTGAACGTCGTCCATGTACTGGATGATCGTTATCGAACATCCATCACATGCACCATTCCCCCAACTACTATAATGACTCTCGATCAACGATCCAGGGTCCCTATAGTAACCAGGCTAACCTGGTCAATATCAATCAGGTTGGCCTGCATACACGGGCGATGGTCGATATAGATATCGACCATCCGTGCCTGCGCATCGACAATCCTTTGGTCATTTGAAGAGGCCAGGAACTGGTTGATTTGAACTATAACGATAAATGTGTGTAACTGTGTATGCACCATAAGAGGGATCGGTAGGAATGTTAGTACAGGGGATATATATGTGGGGGGGTAAGGAGGTGGGAGGTGATCAGGCAGTAGTCCATTAGGCTTGTAAAACATTTTGCACTTGTGTAACACATTTTATTTTGTGGCAGATTATTTCATTCAGCTCAACTCAAGATTTATTTCGTAACTCACAAATTGACTTAGTGGCTCTAAACAACTTGTAGTGCACGCAATCTATGATTTGGGGCATCTAACATAACTATTAGGTGACAGTATTAATTTGTAACAGAGTGATTAACCAGCTATTTGTGCTTAATTGTGTAGCCAAAGGACTAATTGACCAACTCAGGAAAACATGTTAAGCCTGAAAAGTGTATTTATAGATTGGCATTTGTTACCTTTTCTCAGACAACGTTTAGACAGGAACCTTAATTTCCGATTGCGAAAAGGAATTCCTCTGAGGAAAGTGGATTGTGTTCTTCCCTTCAGATTATGGGGGACATGTATCAAAGTTTGGAGAGAGATAATGTACCAACCAAACAGCTCCTGTCATTTTTCAAACAACAGAGGTCTATCTACTAAGCCTTGGATGGAGATAAAGTGATCAGTGATAAGGGGAACCCTACAATCAGCTCCTAACTGTCATTTTTCACACACACAGCCTGTAACGTGACAGTTAGGAGCTGGTTGGTTGGTACAGTACTTTATCTCTCTCCAAGCTTTGATACATGTCTCCCAATTGTCATTATTATTAGCATCTGTATGTGTCTAATGCATGCTTGCTGACATTCTGGCAGCCCCCAGGTTGACATAGCGGAGAGGCGTAGTGCGGCATAGGGGGGGCGTGGCTGGGGATATTACAAGACAGGGGCTTTGTGTGGGAGGTGCGGGAGGGGGGGTGGTCCGGATGGGCAGGCGGCTGGCAGGGAGACTTGCCTGTTTTTCTGGGGGGCCAGGAGGACCACCCGATTTTCGGGAGGCTCTTGGCCATCTCGGGAGAGTAGGCAATGTGGAGGGGCTTCATTCCTGTTGCACTGGCCTCTTGCACAATATTAATCAGTGTATTAGAGAGTAGCTAGATAGATACTGGGAATGTGTTCACAAAGAGAATACTTTTAAGACCTCCATTGGCTTATTGTTAATTAACCACCTCAAACACCCTTAACTTAATTGAACTTAACTTTGAATTAAGTACCTGAAATAAAGTCACAGGGGCCTATTCATCATCACTTATTTTTCACAAAATCATGTGAAAATGAAGTGTCAGGAACATTCATCAAGTTCCGAAAAAGCATTTTTTTTCGGAACTTGATGGTGTTACTGAACGCCATTCTGAGATGGCGTTCAGCCCCCGATAACCTTCACAGGCTGCTGTTTACACGGCAGCCTGTGAGGATATACATGCCAGCCACAGCACAGGGATCTATACAGATCCCCGCCTGTTGTATCTGCACTGGCGCTGAGCTGAACTGAGTCGGACACCCCTGGGGTCAGACACCCGCAGGGGGGGGGGGGAGTGGGCCAGAATGTACACCCGCGGGGGGCAGTGGAGCCTGGGCCTGTCTTCAAGCTGTGTATGCGCTGCTTGAAGACAGGCAGTGAAAACTGACCAAGTGCAGAAGAAAAGTCTTTCACTTCCGAAAAACTGCTTTAGGGAAACGGCAGTTTTTCGGAAGTGATAGTTTGGGGCAGGAGGCATGAAGAATGCCTCCTAAACTGTGTTTGAACTCGCAACGAGTGTGATAATTATATTTTGATGAATAGACAAATTAGTATCAAGAAACTTTTCATCAGAGTGTTAACTGTACAAAAACCTTCACACACACCTTTGTTATTACAGTTATTACATATAAGTGATTTTACTATTGGCTAAAACTTCCTTTCACAAGAGAGTAAAACGTCAATTTAAATTAGTCGTTTACATGTTGCATACTGAAAGGAGCCTTCACAGTCAGATTACTCTTTTTATTTTCTTGGATTGTATATCCAGACAAACAAAAAAAAAATATTTTCCATATTAATAGGGGCATATATACCACAAATGCTCATCTCAGATGTGGATTGACTGTGATAAATGTGACCAATATGGCAATGCCATATTTGAATAAATCACAAGGATGTATTAAAAGTCACATGCAGGGACAGAACTTGCGATAAAGCTCTGTCCCTGCGAATCCATTTCACATACTTTCCACTGCATTTTATGCAAAAAAAACAGTGAGTGTATATGCACCAGATGCAGTTACCCCCCCCCCCCCCACGATCCCCCCCGTGCTTATAATTACCTGCCTGGTGATCAGTAGTGCTCCGGTGAGGTCTCTCTTTGGGACTCCGGACAGGTGGTGTCCAGACTCCTGCACTGTGACCCCGGTCAGCTGTTCTCTGCAGTAGCTAACCAGGGTCACAGTGCAGGAGCTCGGAGACCAGCTGACTGTTGCCCCAGAGGACATCGTGGGAGCACTGATCACCGGTCCCTGGATGCGGGTAAGTTTTTTTTTTTTTTACAGTGATTAACTTGTGGTCTATTTAGACCATAAAGCTGATCACAAGGGCTGGTTCCCAGCTCTGCACTGCCTGTCAAAAATACCGGGCTTCCACCAGTATTTTTTCACAATATGTTTTTAGTAAATCCAAGCAGATCACATTTTCCATCACAAATATGGGAAATGCGATCTGCTTACTAAAAATATGTCAATTGAAGGGATTGAGGTAGTTTTACACAAAAACTACTCCAATTGCCCTTTAATAAATTTATGTGAAAACACACGTTTTTTTACATTATTTTACTAAAAATAATGTTAATAAATATGCCCCTAAAAGTTATAACAACATCAATATAAAGGTTCTGAGTCATATACAGAGGTCCTGGATTTACACAGCAGATCCCAGATCAGATCTATTAAATGACTTCAATAGAAATACCAGATGGAATATGACACCTTACACAGGACTAGCTGAGGATAAAG
The DNA here is from genome assembly GCA_031769625.1 of Taudactylus pleione. Classification (NCBI taxonomy): domain Eukaryota; kingdom Metazoa; phylum Chordata; class Amphibia; order Anura; family Myobatrachidae; genus Taudactylus; species Taudactylus pleione. The sequence continues at coordinate 1,409,422 of JAUIMM010000471.1, forward strand.
TCCAGAGATAATATCAATATAACGGTCAGTCTTACAAAAAGCAAATGTAACAAAGGTTAATTAGTTGTAGGAATACAGTATATTGCTCCTGCATGACGCGTTTCGCTGGGGACATAATGTTACACTCACATTTTTCCAACTGATTTGTCAAAGTTTAGTTAGTTTAGATAACTTGATAATTTAATTAGGCTTATAAAAAAAATTGCCTGTAACATTAATAACTAATGCTGTCATCTCTAGAAGTGATCTGGTTAACCAACAACAGATTCTACATCAATATGTTTGATAATTGTTGCGGGGAACAGTAATAAATTGTACATTTCATATTGATCCACCCATGACTATGCAGTATCAATACTTCTGCACCCCCCACTCAGTGACATACAGTACCTGTAACTTATCAGGGACTGACACTTACACATGTGGGGATACCATATGGGTCACAATCAAATCAGACAGATAAATCTTTTATACCTTCAAATATAAATCCATAGATATACATATAAATACCAATAACCATATAACTTACTTAACTTATAACCTAAGTTTACCTAACTTAGGTCCTGATTCAGATTTGGAAATATAGTAGGAAAGAGCAAGTAAAAGGGTGACTAACATAAATGAAGATCCTGTAAAACCCCCAATTTATACTGTGTTATATGACTTTACTTTTCCCCAATCCAGACTTAAATGTGAACAACGGTGACTTCATTTCCACCTCCCAATTCGCAAAATCATTTATTCACTTAAACCCCCACCTGGCAGCCTTGGGGGTGATTCTGAGTCAGATGCCGCAGCGAGGTCAGACGCAGTGAGGCGACTCCATGTTTCCCGATTTTGTACTACAGAGTCGCTCTTCAGATTTGGACACACGGTAGTAGAAATGTATGTGGCGTTCTTGGAGTGAAAGGGGTATGGCTAAAAATTTGCATGGCGTTGTTGCGTCTTATGGGAGTGTCTGAGCCGTTCTGTACAAAGGGCCTGATTGAGGGGTGGACGCAATTCATGCGCAGCAACAATTTCTTAAAAGGTTTGCAATAGCGAAAATATGCAAACGCCAGTGTCAGCATTCACCTTCTGTAATAGCGTGCGCCAGACTGAGTAACCCTGAGACACCCACTTCCACTATCTGAGCACAGTGCAAATCCGCTGGTGGTCAAGATCACTCCACCATCGATGCACCATCAGTTGCGCCATCGACCCCTCGCGCAGCCGAAGGGTCGCCCAGTGTATCCATCTCCATCTCAAATCCCTCAACATATGGCCTCTGTGGCTGCGCTGCGGCAAAAGAGGAAAGTAGCCGATCACATCGGATGTCATGCTCGGATGGAGAAGCTGCACCTGCCAGAAGGCCGACGCAAGTTTCCATGATGCAATCGATGGTGTCGTCTAAAGATGCAGCAATCTGTATTTTAAGGTCTGCAGACAGTGGTCGTCTCACTACTTACACATTGGGACGCGCGGATCCCCACCAGGGATGCAGCCGTACCTGACTTAGAACCAGCCACTTAGTCTCTGCCCCAATTCAGAAGGAATACGAGTCGAGTTCCACCCGTGACATAACCAGCTTTGATCTAGAAAGAATATCGTTAAGGATTAACCAGCAAGACAGAAAACTGCCATCTAGATGTCTAACAGGGGTATTCAATATGGGTGCGAGTAGTCCGTGCTGGACTTTTTGCTCCATGTTGGAGATTTTCCTGGGATAAAGTATCGGGCGCGCACCCGCTTTATCCCCGTATTCAAATTAAAGGCTACGAAAACGGGACCCGCCGAAGTAGAATCGGCGAAAAAAAATTAAATTTTCCTGGAATAAATTGTAGGACCCTCCTAAAGCTGTAAAAACATGTGGGATCACTATGGGTACCCCCATTTTAGCCTGCAAATGAAAGTCGGGGATTTAAATAGCGGCTGTAGGTGTTTTTTTCCCTACATTGAAGAAGTGATGCAGAAGAGCACTTAGGTTTTTTTTTTCGTTTTTTTAAGTGGTCCCATCAAATTTGGGGTACATGAAAATGGGTACTAGCATATTTTTAAGTCCCTAAAGTCTTTATTTAAAAATTCTGCAAATATGCACCTGCCGCTAATTGCCTATTCTAGAATACACCTGCTGCATACTTGCAGAATAGCCCTGAGCCTATTTCCCTATTTTTAAACACTTTTTCCCCATTTTTTTTTTTCACCCCAAATTTTCAATAATTTTTTTGGGGTGTCCCTATTTTTTTTTTAAAACTTTTTTTGACACAGTTTATTTTAAAATGACATTCCCAGAGATGCAGGCTATTTTTTTAAGCCTGCACCCCTAAACTCCAATTCTGCACTTTTTTTCGCCACCTATTCAGTGGTGAAAAGTTATCCCCGTTTTTTTCCAAAGACTTTTCGAACCTGCGAAGAGTCTTTGAAATTGAATACGGTGTAAAACCAAAACCAACGAAAATGACGTCATCAGTGCGAAATTATCGCAAAAACTGACTTTTCGCTCCAAATTGAATTGCCCTGTAAGTCGCGGACCCTCACTTGCTGCACAGTCTAGCAAATAGGCAAATCCACAATCCTTTCCACGACCCACCCAAAATCTACTTAAGAGGAAAGGTAAAGCTTCTCCTAACTGCTGTGCATCACACTGCTGAAAGCCAGCATTACACCGTGTTGACCTGCATGCCAATTCCTCTACTCTCAATGCCCCTGAAGAAGCTCAGAGAGAAGGTTGGCACAACAGAGTGTCAAATGCTGCTCCAATCACCGTAAATATTCAATAGACAGTGGTCTCCCTATACCATGTATAGCCTTACCCTTTCTGTCGCCATGCAGTGGCTGGCCTGCTACGAAAGAATTCCCTGTTATCTAAACAGACATTCATAGAGGCAAGTCCTGTTGTGATGGAGGACAGGTCTCCCAAATTCAAGAGCCGTGAACCTAAACTCTGACTGCTGGTAAGTAACCAGCCACCTGCCAACCAGGTCTGCCACTGATGTCACACTGTGCCCGGGTGCTCTCTGCCAGCAACTGTCCGACTACTGGTTCTCCCTCCTCTTAGTTATCTGCCAAAAAACAATGTTGTCTTGTTGGTCTGTGGAACCAATAAAGAGAACTTCTTCAAATGGAATTAAGGCAACACATCAGCAACCCTGTCCTCAACCACTGGTACACGCATGCATAAAAGATGTTTCTTTCTATAAAGGTGACGCAACAGGTTAATGACAGGTACGGAGACGACTTGTTAATAGCCATGACCGTACTCAGATTATCATAGTAAACGCATACTCTCCTAATCCTCTACCCCCAACACCATGAGGAATAGGGTAAGTGGTGCTCTATGTTACTAGTTACTCTTCCTTTTCCCTATTCCGCTGGCCATATCCTTCATTTTTATTATGAATATTCCCCGAATGTTATTGCTCTCACCACATTCATTAATAAAAAGTACAGTGCCTGATTCAGAGCCGGACGCTCTTTCAGAGCGCTCGCTCTGAATCAGTACCCTCCCTCTCTTTTTATAGAGCGGCCTCCTGGCCGCTCGCATAGCTGTTGGTAACCACCCACAGCTATAGCGAGCGGCCAAAAAGATGGTCACGATGATCAAGGCCATCGCGACCATCGGGCTTGCGACGAGACCCTTGTGGTGGGGTCTCGTTGCCGCAAGCCCTGGAGTGCTTTTGGCTCTATCAGAGCCAAAAGCACTCCCACTGACATCATTTGTGATGTCAGTGGGGCTGGCCCCAGACGGTAGGCGTTCCCATGGGAACGCCTCCTCCGTCTGGGCAGCACCGCCCCCGGCACGCCCACCAAAGGGGGCGTGATGTCACTCAACATCAACAGCACGCCCCCTTTGTAGCGAGACCCATAGTGACGGCTTGCCCGTCGCTATGCGGGTCTCGCGCATGCGCACGACGGAGCCGGCTCCCTCGTGCACATGCGCACTTGGCCAACATCGAACCGCTTGCGAGCGCTCAGCGCTCGCGAGCGGGTCTGAATCAGGCCCACAGTTCACTATTATCCATGACCTGAACTTGTTATCCTTTTTCACCTGCTGAAGATGAAAAAAAATAATATATATATATATATATATATATATATATATATATATACACACATTAATCTTTAGCTAAAGATTTTTCCTAGATGGGTGATCTTTGCTCTAAGGTCTGGCATTCCCAAGAGAGATCGCAGTTGGAGCCAAGTAACCTTACGTGCCGTATGTACACTGTGTACTTATGTCAGCCATTTATGCTACATTACTCAAACAGGTAGTGGACACCCAAACTCACCACCAGTTACTCCCTTATTACCCACTTGAAAAGGAGCAAAGTGTTTAAAAAAGCCACATAACATTGAACTTTCCATAGGCAAATACAGTATTTGTTCACAGAAATCTTTTGCGCACACACATACTAAATAGAGAAAACCTTCTGGTGTACTAGAAGCAAATGAGTGTTGGATTCAGCCTCTTTTTTTAGGTAAAACACCAACAGGGAAATGCCCTCACCAGGTGGCTGGCCACATGAAGTCCTCAATCATCCGAAGCCCAACTCATTCATTCATTTATCCGAAACCACCTCCAGGGCAATTCCTAGCTCACTTAAGGTTGCCATACACTTTCTGACCCTTAGGTTCCGGGTATGGATATTGACGTCTATGCTCATTGGCGTTGTGCCCTGTTGTTTTCTTATACCATTACTCTTTGTCACAGGAAAACTGAGCCTCATCTGTAGGCTAACAGCTCATCCTCGTCTTTTCTAAGCCAGATCTGCTGGTCATCCTGTAACCAGACCTGGCAATGGCGTCCACATAACAATGTCCCAAAGCGTCATTTTCTAATGCCTCCTATCGCCAGCTGACCATTATGGCGTAGTCGTATGGACCCGCCACACAGTTAATTTTCTCCAGGCTCCTCTCTGAATGAATTCCTCCTGACCATCCTGTCTTCTGCTCCTGGTCTGGAAGGCCTGGTGGACCACCCATTGCATAAGGTTTGATTGTTATCTATATTATTTTTGGTCCTGCCACAGCCGTATTGTGCCCCAGACATGCTCCTGGGAGCTCTAAATGCTGTGCTGAACCCACAGGACTGAGGTACTCCAGCTGTCTTGATCATCAAGCACACATCTGCCTAGCTATCGTTTGGAAGATGACCAGACTCGGTTTCTAAGATGGTGGTAACAATGCAGAATACCATAGCAACCAGATATTTATGTTCTAATTTGTACTTCATTGAATGAGATTTTTTGCTGTGTGCACCGCGTTAGTTAACTTTCCCATTTGTCCAGTTTTATGCATTATTTACTGTGTTTTATCGCTTTCCAGTGATTTATTATTTATTACCAGTTATTTATATAGCGCACATAGGCCCTCATTCAGAGCCGCTCGCAAAAAGCGAGCGCTAGCTCTGAATGAGGGCGGCCACTTTGTTAAAAAAAAATCTGGCCTCCTGGCCGCTCGCTAAGCTGTGGGTGACCACTCACAGCTTTTGTGAGCGGCCAGGTGATGGTCGCGACCATCGGGCTTGCGACGAGACCCTTGTGGTAGGGTCTCGTCTGCCGCAAGCCCCAGTGAGCTTTCGGCTCTAATAGAGCCAGAAGCTCACTACTGACATCACTGGTGATGTCAGTAGGGCCGTCCACAAACGGCAGGCGCTCCTTCAGGAATGCCTCCGTTTGTCCAGCCACCCCGCCTACAAAACGGGGTGAGCTGTCGATCAACATCGACAGCCACCCCGTTTGTAACGAGCCCCGGAGCGAGTGAATTTCTCACTCGCTCCGGGGCTTGCGCACGCGGATTGCGCACGCTGTGCGTGTGCAATGCACAAACATCGACCTGCTTGCGAGCAGGTCTGAATGAGACCCATATTCTGTAGCGCTTTGCAGAGAATACTTGTCCATTCACATCAGTCCCTGCTCCAGTGGAGCTTACAATCTATGGCCCTGATTCAGAGCCTCTCGTAAGCGGCAGTACGCTCGTTCCGAGCGATGTTCGCACTTCTGCGCATGCGTACAGTTTATAATACACATGCGCGAAGCAGTCAGTGCGGCCGAAAATCGTTTGTTCGCTATATAGCGAATGCCTGTTACTTTGAGTGACAGGAGGAGGCGTATGTGGGTGGTAACAGGGGAAGGTGCTTGAAAACGGGGTTCGGAATTCTGAACGCAGACGTGCTTAAAGGTCAAAACGGGCGTTTTATGGGTGTGCATAATTACAACAGCAGCGTCATTGACCACGTCACCTGGATGTTTTATAGTCAAAACTGCTCGCAATATAGTGGTAGGAAAAAACAACCACAAGAATAGCGAGCAGTTCATACGCTGTTCGATGTACTCGATTAATCTAATAAATAGCGGACATGACGTATGATGCGAGCGGCCAGGGGGCGTATTTTCAAATAAACGTCCGCAAGTTTTGTTCGCTCATTCAGATATGGAGGCATCAACAGACCGCAAAGAGCGAACGGATCATTTGAATAGCCACCCCCTTTTTTTGAACGAGCGAGCGCTAATTGCGTCTGGCTCTGAATCAGGGCCTATGTTCCTTACCACATCTACACTAGGCATACATTTTGTGGGATCCAATTAGCCCGACAGTATATATTTGGAGTGTGGGAGGAAACCGGAGTACTCGGAAGAAATCCACGCAAGCACAGGGAGAATATACAAACTCCACGCAGGTAAGACCATGGTGGGAATCGAACCCAGGACCTTAGTGCTGTGAGGCAGTAATGCTAACCATTACACTGTGATGAATAAATATGGGTGGAAGGCCAGTTTTAGTTGTCTGTGCATCAATGTGTGGTACCCCAATAACTGGGGTCACCCCTCTGTTAGGTAAGGTCACCACCTCGTTCTTATCCAGTCCCCTGTATTTTTATTTTAGTATAAATGCTGCTTCCATTAAGCCCTATGGTAGCTGTTGGGTGAACTTTCAGTGACATTTCCCCTCCTCCCTGTACTGAGCATGTGCAGGAGAGTCTGGCAGATCCCTGACATGCCAGTAACAACGTTTGCCTATGAAAACTTCCCTGCACTGGTTGGAAGCCTGATTTGATGGGTAGAGGAGCCCTTGGTTGGTCTCTGGCTGAAGGACCATGACCAATAGTATACTGCATCTTTAAGCAGTGGAGGCGGAACTATCCGGCAGGTATATTATAAAAGAATGACAGCCAGATACTGGAGAGACAGAGAGGAGAGAGAGTTGTGCATCAGCATCAGCCATGTCAGGGCCGGCTCTAGGGGTGTTCGACCTGTGCGGTCGCACAGGGGCGCCACCCATAGAGGGCGCACCCCTCCCTAACATCCCGATTTCAGCGGGACAGTACTGGCCGAAGTGGCCTGCCGGTGGTCAAATCAGGAGGTTGGGGACCCCCACCGCCGCAGCTGTGCAGCGGTGCCGGACCCCGGAGACTCTGAATGGATGCTGCGCGCATGAGCGCGACATCCATTCAGTGATGGGAGAGGGGCTGGGGGAAGCCCAGCTAGTGAGGCTCCCCCCAGCCTGACGTTATTTGGAGGTGAGCACGCCTCCTAATAATATCACATAGAGGGCATGGCCTATGGTAATTAGGCCACGCCCCCATTTTTGGTCGCGCGCACCTTCACTGCTTGCGAAGATAGGGCGCCGTGAAGAGGGCCGGCACAGGATGCTCTGACCCCTGGAGTCGGCCATGAGCCATGTAACCCAGTGAAGAGCCTGTGTGGGCCAGCAGGGGACTCCTAGTCTGTGACCCCAGTCAGCTGTGCTGTAAACCGACATCTCAGTTTAAAGGACAGTTGACTAGGGTCACAGACTAGGAGCCCCAGCGACCAGCTGACCCGTGGAGAGAGCTCACCGATCGGCGGAACCCCGGCTGCAGGTAAGTTATTTTATTTTAAAAAAGAATGAGGTAAAGGTGAGTACACAATGGAAAGATATATCTGCAGATGATGGTCGTTCATACACGGCCCTGTACACACTGGCTGATGGACAGATATATCTGGAGGTCTGGAGAAACCAGCAATTTGTATCTAATGCAATCCTTAAGTGAAAGGAAATTTCTAATATTGTTGTGCACCCAGGGGTATATGTACTATAGTGCGGGTTTCTAGAAGTGGAGATGTTACCCATAGCAACCGATCAGATTCTACTTAACATTTACCTAGCACCTTCTAGAAGATAATAACTAGAATCTGATTGGATGCTATGGGCAACATCTCCACTTCTATAAACCTGCACTTTAGTAAATATACACCCTAGAGTCAGTGAAGTAATTCATAGAACTAATAGGTAATTGGCTTGAGCCAAAAATTTAAAATGTCGTTCTATCATGGCCTTTTATTATTAGAACTGTGATTGAAGGTTTTAGCGTGTATGTTTTTAATGATGTAAATGTATATGGTGTGTGTACATTCTTTGAACCAAGACTTCAAATAAAACAAGATTAAAAAAAAAGAACTAATAGAGAAAAAGAAAGACTCTGTGTTGGGGCAATCTTTATGTGAAAATTAAAATCTAACTTCTAGTTTTAGTAATTTTCATTAAAAATGTTTTATTTACCTTAGTAAACGTCCCATTGTAGTCAAAAAAGATATCAATCTTTTAAAAAAATATACCTGATAGTTCTAGCACAGTCAATCCCCAAATAATCTTATTCCAAAATTGATGGACGGGAACTGTCCTACCATAAGAGAATATATATAAGGTTTGTGCAATTGTTAAATGGAATATGTCATTAAGCAAATTTACAGACTGAGGGGCCTATTCATCATTACTTAATTTATACAAAAGCAGGTGAAAAATAAACTTTTCACCTAATTTTGTATAATATGGGCTCTATTTATTAACATTATTTTTACTAAAATAAAGTGAAAAAGGGTGTTTTCACACCCTTTTCACATTATTTTAGTTTCACCTGTTGTTACTATAGGGCAATTGGAGTAGAATTAGTAAAATTCTACTCCAACCCCTAGTATCACTTATTTTTAGTAAAGCAGATCGTATTTCCCATAATTGTAATGGGAAATGTGATCCAACCATAGTTACTAAAAATAAATTGTTAAAAAATACCGTGGGAAGCCCTGTGATAATAACGCCACCTGGAGGTGGCGTTATCCAGGGTCTCCCCCGGTTACCGGGCTCCCACTCTGCTCTAACGGGGAGAGCAGTAGCGGGAGCCGGTACCAGTAATCAGCTGTGTGGTCTAAATAGACCGCAAGCTGATTGCTGTAAAAAAGAGAAAAAAAAAATTGAAACATTTGTTTTTTACTTACCTGAATCCAGGGACCGGTGATCGGGCCTCCGGTGATGGCTCCTCTCCGGTCAGCTGGTCTCCCACAGTGCACTGCTGCCCGGTCATCAGGTGATCGGGCCCCAGTGCAGTATGGGAGATCACCTGATCGGGAAGCCCGGAGAAGATCACCGGAGGCCAGGAGGCTGCAGGTAAGTGTAATGAAGGGAGGGAGGGGTCACGGGGGTCCGCGATCGTGGGGGGCGGGGCTTAGCACCGGTGGGGGGCAGCAGCGACGGTGGGTCGGCGCATGCGCGGGCTCTTAGTCGCGGTATTTTTTCCAAAAATACCGTGACTAGAGTGTGGATGGGATCCGCAGGGACAGAGCTTTATCGCAAGCTCTGTCCCTGCAAGGGATTTATAGTAAATCCCTGTGATATTGCCTGAATTCGCAATGCGAATTCACTCGGTAATATCACACTACAATACGCATTCAATATGCGGATTGTAGTAAATAGAGCCCAATAAGTGTCAGCCCCATTCATCAATCATGTAACGCAGGAGATATCATAGATATCTCCTGGTTACAATTCTCCCCCGATAATTTCCACAGTCCCCATACTATAGTACTATACAGTCCCCATACTATAGTATGGGGATGTGGAAATTGTGGAATTCATCAAGTTCCGAAAAAGCATTTATTTCGGAACTTGACAGTGATGCTATTCGCCACTCTGAGGTGGCGAATAGCATCTGATACAGCAGAAGGATCTGAAAAGATCCCTCTGCTGTGCTCTCTCACCTGCCTGATGCTCCCTCCCGGCTCTCAGAGCAGTCCTTCTGTGAGCCGGGGCCAGGAGAGGGCACAGCGGCGGCGGCCAGCAGCAGCGGCCAGCGGCGGCGGTTATCCTACAGGGGCAGCTGGTATGACGGGGGGCCGGCTGTCTCCGGCAACAGCTTAGGCGAGTAGGTCCCCCGCACAGCAGTGGCGGCAGCGGGGGCCCTACTCGGTCAGCAGGGGTGCACAGGATCCGGCGTCCGCGGCGAGGGACCTACAGCGGTTGCGGCAGGGGACAAGGATCTAGCAGGTCTCAGGAGGGGGGGGAACGCACAGTCTCCGGTGGCCACGGCAGGAAGAGAGTGCATCTGGCAGCTCTCACCGGTGGGGAGGCTCCGGGCGACACGGGGGTAGCCGGCAGCTTTACAAGACGCCAGCAAGGTTAGTTGAAGGAAGGGGTTAAGTCTCTCTTCGCTGCCTGTCTTTAAGCTGCGCATGCGCAGCTTGAAGACAGGGCAGTGAAAACTGAAGAGGGACAAGAGAAAAGTCTCTCACTTCTGAAAAACTGCTTTGCAGAAACAGCAGTTTTTCGGAAGTGATAATTTAGGGCAGGAGGCATGATGAATGCCTCCTAAACTGCGTTTGAACTCGCAGCGAGTTCAAACCATAATTATCACATGTGATAATTATGTTTTGATGAATAGGCCCAATAATCTCAAATCAGGTATAAGGGTAAAAAATATTAAAAGCGTAATTATTATGACTAATGATGGCAATGGGGCCTATTCTTCGGTGGGGGGGGGGGGGGGGGAATCCAACAGTTATTCAATACACCGCACTGTTTGCCTGGTTGGGAATTGGTGTGTTTAGTTGCGAGAACCGGCATTCTCTGACTAAAGTTCCGGCCGCTCAGCTATTAGCGCCGCGCTAAGCCGGCAAACAGCTGCGGGGCCGGCACTTTTGTTGGATTTCTCCTCACATCCCCAGGGGGGTACGAGAAGAAATCCTTTAGCTCGCCCAAACAGCGTGGTGAATTGAACATTTCAACTTGCTATTATAAAAATTAATTTATCGGGCCATTCATCAAGAAGGTAAAGCAGGAGATATCCGTGATATCTCCAGCTTACCTTCCTCTGGCGTAATGGCCCGCTGTCCCCATACACTAGTATCACAGATATCTACTGCTTACCTTCCTCTCCTGGAATGACCCACTGTCCCCATACACTAGTATCACAGATAGCTCCTGCTTACCTTCCTCTGGTGGAATGGCCGCTGTCCCCATACACTAGTATCACAGATATCTCCTGCTTACCTTCCTCTGGCGGAATGGCCCGCTGTCCCCATACACTAGTATCACAGATAGCTCCTGCTTACCTTCCTCTCCTGGAATGGCCCGCTGTCCCCATACACTAGTATCACAGATATCTCCTACTTACCTTCCTCTGGCGGAATGGCCCGCTGTCCCCATACACTAGTATCACAGATATCTACTGCTTACCTTCCTCTCCTGGAATGACCCGCTGTCCCCATACACTAGTATCACAGATAGCTCCTGCTTACCTTCCTCTGGTGGAATGGCCGCTGTCCCCATACACTAGTATCACAGATATCTCCTGCTTACCTTCCTCTGGCGGAATGGCCCGCTGTCCCCATACACTAGTATCACAGAGCTCCTGCTTACCTTCCTCTCCTGGAATGGCCCGCTGTCCCCATACACTAGTATCACAGATATCTCCTACTTACCTTCCTCTGGCGGAATGGCCCGCTGTCCCCATACACTAGTATCACAGATATCTACTGCTTACCGTCCTCTCCTGGAATGACCCGCTGTCCCCATACACTAGTATCACAGATAGCTCCTGCTTACCTTCCTCTGGTGGAATGGCCGCTGTCCCCATACACTAGTATCACAGATATCTCCTGCTTACCTTCCTCTGGCGTAATGGCCCGCTGTCCCCATACACTAGTATCACAGATAGCTCCTGCTTACCTTCCTCTCCTGGAATGGCCCGCTGTCCCCATACACTAGTATCACAGATATCTCCTACTTACCTTCCTCTGGCGGAATGGCCCGCTGTCCCCATACACTAGTATCACAGATATCTCCTATTTACCTTCCTCTGGTGGAATGGCCCGCTGTCCCCATACACTAGTATCACAGATATCTCCTGCTTACCTTCCTCTCCTGGAATGGCCGCTGTCCCCATACACTAGTATCACAGATATTTCCTGCTTACCTTCCTCTGGCGTAATGGCCCGCTGTCCCCATACACTAGTATCACAGATAGCTCCTGCTTACCTTCCTCTCCTGGAATGGCTGCTGTCCCCATACACTAGTATCACAGATATCTCCTGCTTACCTTCCTCTCCTGGAATGGCTGCTGTCCCCATACACTAGTATCACAGATATCTACTGCTTACCTTCCTCTGGCGGAATGGCCCACTGTCCCCATACACTAGTATCACAGATATCTCCTACTTACCTTCCTCTGGTGGAATGGCCGCTGTCCCCATACACTAGTATCACAGATATCTCCTACTTACCTTCCTCTGGCGGAATGGCCCGCTGTCCCCATACACTAGTATCACAGATATCTCCTGCTTACCTTCCTCTGGCGGAATGGCCCGCTGTCCCCATACACTAGTATCACAGATATCTACTGCTTACCTTCCTCTCCTGGAATGACCCGCTGTCCCCATACACTAGTATCACAGATAGCTCCTGCTTACCTTCCTCTGGTGGAATGGCCGCTGTCCCCATACACTAGTATCACAGATATCTCCTGCTTACCTTCCTCTGGCGGAATGGCCCGCTGTCCCCATACACTAGTATCACAGAGCTCCTGCTTACCTTCCTCTCCTGGAATGGCCCGCTGTCCCCATACACTAGTATCACAGATATCTCCTACTTACCTTCCTCTGGCGGAATGGCCCGCTGTCCCCATACACTAGTATCACAGATATCTACTGCTTACCGTCCTCTCCTGGAATGACCCGCTGTCCCCATACACTAGTATCACAGATAGCTCCTGCTTACCTTCCTCTGGTGGAATGGCCGCTGTCCCCATACACTAGTATCACAGATATCTCCTGCTTACCTTCCTCTGGCGTAATGGCCCGCTGTCCCCATACACTAGTATCACAGATAGCTCCTGCTTACCTTCCTCTCCTGGAATGGCCCGCTGTCCCCATACACTAGTATCACAGATATCTCCTACTTACCTTCCTCTGGCGGAATGGCCCGCTGTCCCCATACACTAGTATCACAGATATCTCCTATTTACCTTCCTCTGGTGGAATGGCCCGCTGTCCCCATACACTAGTATCACAGATATCTCCTGCTTACCTTCCTCTCCTGGAATGGCCGCTGTCCCCATACACTAGTATCACAGATATTTCCTGCTTACCTTCCTCTGGCGTAATGGCCCGCTGTCCCCATACACTAGTATCACAGATAGCTCCTGCTTACCTTCCTCTCCTGGAATGGCTGCTGTCCCCATACACTAGTATCACAGATATCTCCTGCTTACCTTCCTCTCCTGGAATGGCTGCTGTCCCCATACACTAGTATCACAGATATCTACTGCTTACCTTCCTCTGGCGGAATGGCCCACTGTCCCCATACACTAGTATCACAGATATCTCCTACTTACCTTCCTCTGGTGGAATGGCCGCTGTCCCCATACACTAGTATCACAGATATCTCCTACTTACCTTCCTCTGGCGGAATGGCCCGCTGTCCCCATACACTAGTATCACAGATATCTCCTACTTACCTTCCTCTGGTGGAATGGCCCGCTGTCCCCATACACTAGTATCACAGATATCTCCTGCTTACCTTCCTCTCCTGGAATGGCTGCTGTCCCCATACACTAGTATCACAGATATCTCCTACTTACCTTCCTCTGGTGGAATGGCCGCTGTCCCCATACACTAGTATCACAGATATCTCCTACTTACCTTCCTCTGGCGGAATGGCCCGCTGTCCCCATACACTAGTATCACAGATATCTCCTACTTACCTTCCTCTGGTGGAATGGCCCGCTGTCCCCATACACTAGTATCACAGATATCTCCTGCTTACCTTCCTCTCCTGGAATGGCTGCTGTCCCCATACACTAGTATCACAGATATCTCCTGCTTACCTTCCTCTCCTAGAATGGCTGCTGTCCCCATACACTAGTATCACAGATATCTACTGCTTACCTTCCTCTGGCGGAATGGTCCACTGTCCCCATACACTAGTATCACAGATATCTCCTACTTACCTTCCTCTGGTGGAATGGCGCTGTCCCCATACACTAGTATCACAGATATCTCCTACTTACCTTCCTCTGGTGGAATGGCCGCTGTCCCCATACACTAGTATCACAGATATCTCCTACTTACCTTCCTCTGGTGGAATGGCCGCTGTCCCCATACACTAGTATCACAGATATCTCCTACTTACCTTCCTCTGGTGGAATGGCCCGCTGTCCCCATACACTAGTATCACAGATATCTCCTACTTACCTTCCTCTCCTGGAATGGCCTGCTGTCCCCATACTCTAGTATCACAGATATCTCCTGCTTACCTTCCTCTGGTGGAATGGCCCGCTGTCCACATACACTATTATGGGGACATAATTCATGAAGCGAATGCTCACGCTACCCACTCCTTCCCTAAGGAAGGAGTCCCGGGTCGCGAAGAGGGATCCTCTCGTATTCTTCCGTCCCTATCCTGCTCCTTCTGCTGGACGTCGGGGCTCTTGTGCGCATGCGCACTACCGTCACTGATCTGAAAAGAACTCCGCGCCGGAGCAATGATTAATTGCTCCGGCGTCCGCAGTGAGTTAGAATGTTAAATTATTGTTCGGACCCCGATAATTAACATCGTGAACAGACCCCTAAGTAGTAAAGATTAAATAATTAGATTCAATATAATTTCACAAACCAAAAGGTGAAATAGCAGCAGGTAAATATTCCCAAAATAAGTTGTTCCTATTGGAGTAACTGCGTCCAATCAGAATAGTACTTGCAGATTCATCTGTAATTGGTCCTCTGTATGGCAATGACACAAATAGGGGTATTCAATATGGGTGTGATGACATCGTTTTTTGCATTAATATCGCACTTTTTTTGCGTTAATATCACTGGTTTTAGTTTTACACCGTGTTCAATTTCAAAGACTTATCGCAGTTTTGAAAAGTCTTTGATAAAAAACGGTGATAACTTTTCACCATTGAATAGGTGTCGAAAAAAAGTGCAGAATTGGGGTTTAGGGGTGCAGGCTTAAAAAAAATAGCCTGCACCCCTGAGATTGACATTTAAAAAAGAACAGTATCAAAAAAAGTTTTAAAAAAAAATAGGGACACCCCAAAAAATGAATTTAAAAATTGAGGTGCAAAAAAAAAAAAATGGGAAAAAATTGTATAACAATAGGGAAATAGGTTCAGGGCTATTCTGCAAGTATGCGGCAGGTGTTTTCTAGAATAGATTTATAGCGCAGGTGCACAAATGCAGAATTTTTAAAAACTTACTTTAGGGACTTAAAAATATGCTAGTACCCATTTTCATGTACCCCAAATTTGATGGGACCACTTAAGAAAACGAAAAAAATAACCTAAGTGCTCTTCTGCATCACTTCTTCAATGTCGGGAAAAAAACACCTGCTGCGGCTATTTAAATCCCCGACTTTCAATTAAAGGCTAAAACGGGGGTACCCATAGTGAACCCCCATGTTTTTACTACTTTAGGGGGTCATACAATTTTTTTAAGGAAAAATTTGTAACTTTACGCAAATCCAACTTCGGAGTTTCCAGTTTTCGTTAATTTTATATTGAATACGGGGATAAGCGGGAGCGTGCACCATACTTTAAGGCAGAAAAAAACCTGATATGAAACGTTAACTTCGCCAGGGAAGTTAACCTTTCATATTGAATACCCCTGATAGTCTATTACAGGCGATTTAATTAAGTTATTAGTGGTCACTATAGGTAACTAGAGATGTGCGCCGACCCTCGTGTTTTGGTTTTGGATCTGGATCTCCCCTGGTTTTGGATCTGAATCTGGTTTTGGATTTTTTTCCTTGGTGTTTTGTTTTCGTGTTTTGGTTTTGGATCTGGATTTTTTTCTTAAAAAATAAAAAAAACAGCTAAAATCACATAAAATTGGCCTTTTTTTTGTTCCTACAGTATTAATAACCTCAATAACATTTATTTCCACTCGTTTCCAGTCAATTTTGGTTATCTCACAGCTCACAATATTGATTTTTTTCATTTAGTTAAAGGGCCAAAAGGTTGCATCCAGCTTGCTGGCTCAAACTGATTGATATAATTATTAATAGAGTTGAGGACTGTGCAAAGATGATGGTTGGGATACCCTTGAGGATTGAAGGCATGGGCCTTCATAGAGGACAAGGAAGTTGACGGCCTTGCATTATCATGATGACTGCTGGCGGCAGCTACAACATGTGGTCCTTGGCCTTGCTCTCCTGTCATGTGACAGCCCTCCATATTTTCTACAGTCTTGAAGCAGTGTCACAAGCACCAATAGTGTAGCCAAGGTGCGGTTACAAAATTCACACATGTGCAGTCATGTGCATACAGAAAAAAAATATACAAAAGACACAATTTTTTTATTTTCGGGTCCAGAACTTGGGCCCAGAGCACAGATTAGTGATGACTGGAGTCGGGCTGCACTAGGTTGCGTTGCTGTATCTTGTGTGGCTAAGCCTAACATGCACACACACACAGAAAATAGACAAAAGACACTAATTTTTTTTTCGGGGGGGGGGGTTTCGGGCCCAGAACTTGGGCCCAGAGCACAGATTGATGACGACTGGAGTCGGGCAGCACTAGGTTGCGTTGCCGACTTGCTAGATCTTGTGTGGCTAAGCCTAACACTCACAGACACACAGACAGACACACAGACAATTATTAGAAAAAAAGACAATTGATTTAAATTTTTTTAATGCTCCAGAACTTGGGCCCA
Organism: Taudactylus pleione; assembly: GCA_031769625.1. Lineage (NCBI taxonomy): Eukaryota > Metazoa > Chordata > Amphibia > Anura > Myobatrachidae > Taudactylus > Taudactylus pleione. The sequence continues at coordinate 1,426,362 of JAUIMM010000471.1, forward strand.
GAGCACCGATTGATCACGACTGGAGTTGGGCAGCACTAGGTTGCAACTTGCGTTGCTGGCTGGATCTTGTGCGGTACTGCGTTTAAGCCTAACACACACACACACACACACACACACACACAGAAAAATCTAAAAGACACTTTGAATTATTTATTTTTTTTAGCACGACTGGAGTCAGGCAGCACTAGCTTGCAACTTGCGTTGCTGGATGGATCTTGGCCCTGATTCAGAGCCGGACGCTCTGACCAGAGCGCTCGCTCTGAATCAGGGCCCACCTCCATAAATATGGAGCGTCCTCCTGGACGCTCGTATAGCTGTGGGTCACCACCCACAGCCTATACGAGCGTGCAGGATGATGGTCGCGATGGTCTTGACCAGTGCGAGCAGAAGCCTGCGGTTGAGTTTCTCAACCGCAAGGCCAGGAGTGATTTTGGCTCTATCAGAGCCAAAATCACTCCCACTGACATCACTAGTGATGTCAGTGGGGCCGGCTTCTGACGGTAGGCGTTCCCTTGGGAACGCCTCCATCTGGCAGCCACGCCCCTGGCACGCCCACCAAAGGGGGCGTGCTGTCAATCAACATCGACAGCACGCCCCCTTTGATCAGACACAACGAGCGAAGGAAAGTCCTTCACTCGTCGCGTCTCGCGCATGCGCACGACGGAGCTCCCTCCGTCGTGTGCATGCGCAGTGCACACCATCGACCCACTTGCGAGCAGACAGCCGCTCACGAGTGGGTCTGAATCAGGCCCCTTGTGTGGTACTGCGGTTAAGCCTAACACGCATACACACACACAGAACAATATAAAAGACACTTTGATTGATTTTTTTTTTTTACTATATAAATTTTTTTTTATTATTTTTTTTTGAGTCCAGAACTTGGGCCCAGATGGACACAGCACCAGCCCAGATGTATCTGCAGTTCTGCACCAGCCCAGATGGACACAGCAGACATGAAAAACACCAGCCCAGGACACAGCAGACAGCACAGACAGCCCAGATGGATCAGTAACAGCCCAGATGGACACAGCAGACAGCACAGTGACAGCTGTCACAGGCACCAGCACAGAATGGATCAGCAGTCACCAGCCCAGGACACAGCAGACAGCACCAGCACCTCTCCCAGCCCTACACTACCCACCCTCCCTGTTCAGTCTCCAGAGCCGGAGTGAAATGGCGTCCATCGCGTGGTCCCTTATAGACTACATTGATCACAGAGACGAAAGCTGGCGAACCGCGATATTTCAGACTCTATCGTTTTGCCTCGGTTTCGAGATCCGAGTCAGGCGGGAAATTCCGAGCCTGCTTGGAACCGACTCGGTTCTGCTAAATTCAGGTAGGTTCGGATCTCTGGAAATTGAACCCGCTCATCTCTATAGGTAACCACTCACAATCAGTACACTCACATCACAGTAAATACATATTATACCACTTTCACACAGAATGTGTGAAATATCCCAGCTTTTACCCGGCATTTAAATGGAAAAAAAGCAGGGTCGAAGACAGGGTAATTCCTCTTTTCCACCAAAAACCCAGGTCTGACCTGGGTTTTCAGACATGGATCCAACCCAGGTCAGACACCATTTACACAGCACCATCAATCTGGGTTATTCTCAGGTCAACCCCGTTCACACTGAACCTGGGTCTGCCCTACTAGACTTGTGAGGTCATAAAAAGTGGGAGGTGACTGCTCCACAGCCACCAATCAGCTAATTTTTGGCATGACCCAGGTTGGATAACCCGGGTTGTGCCGTTTACACTGCACCATTACCCAGGTCCATCCTGGGTCCGACCCTGGTAGCTACCTGGGTTGTTTTGCTGGGTCACTTGACCCAGGTTATTTTTCAGGGACCCTTTTACACTGAGTGTGATTTAGCCCCAGAAACAAAACATTGATGTTGATCAATTTTGATCGATTTAAAATCGACCTTTAGTAAATATACCCCTTAGGGTGTAACTTTGAATAAAACATACTTAATTTCACTAAACTTGTACGTGGTAACCAAAGGATCTTCACTTTTATGTAACACAGCAAGTGTTGCCAAAACTTTCCTTACTGACTGTGACAGAGTGGGTCTCTCCCACATTCTGAGCAAAGGGTTAACTTCCCTATAGCCAGAGAGGAACCACACCCCGACCTCAATTAAGACCAGCTAAGGTATAAAAACCTGGTAAGTTTAGTTATATCCCTTTTACACCAGAGCCAAAACCTGGGTTTTTGCTGGGTCTACCACAGGGGCGAATATATAATGGGTGCAGGGTGTGCAGGGCACACGGGCTCCTGGGTCCAGGACGGCCCCACACATCACACCCTGCACCCGCAATATACTTACCTCTCCGGAGTCCCAGGTCGGCGCGGGAGTCAGGAGTTGTAAAAACGTCTGGAAAATAGCCACAGCGGCCATTTTCCCAGGAACCTGTGCATGCACTATAGACACTGGGCGCACTCTAACGCCCAGAGTCTATAACTCCGGCGCCGGCCGTGCACAGCTCAGAGCGCTAACGGCTGCCGAACGGAGAGGATGGAACCTGTGACCGTGACTGCACAAGGGCCCCCTCCTCGCTAGAAATGCCCCTGGGTTGCAGTTCGGTGTAAAAGGGTCACTGAAAAATAATCCGGGCCAAGTGACCCGGCCATCCAACCCAGGTAGCTGCCAGGGTCGGACCCAGGATGGACCTGGTAATGGTACAGTCCAAACGGCGCAACCCAGGTTATCCAACCTGGGTCATGCTTAAAATTAGCTGATTGGTGGTTGTGGAGCAGTCACCTCCCACTTTTTATGACCTCACAAGTTTAGCAGGGCAGACCCAGGTTCAGTTTGAACGGGGCTGACCTGAGAATAACCCAGATCGATGGTGCTGTGTAAACGGTGTCTGACCTGGGTTGGAACCATGTCTGAAAACCCAGGTCGGACCTGGGTTTTTGGTGGAGAAGAGGTATAAGTCAGTGGAAATGTGAGGGAGAGATTGCACCATTAGCAGCTCTCTCTATGCTGGACAATCTGAACCATGACTGTGCTGGGAATACTCTGCTTGTTTGAACTGCTGTCTTATGTAAGCTGAATTATAGCCTTATGTAAGAAGTCATTACACTGACTCTGCCTTTTCAAGCCTGGAATAAAAAGCTTACTTGTTTGCATCATCTCAGTCTCCCATTGGTAGTCTGAACTTAGGGCCTGATTCAGACCCACTCGCAAGCGGCTGTCCGCTCGCAAGTGGGTCGATGTTGTGCTCTGCGCATGCGCACAACGGCGGGAGCTCCGTCGTGCGTATGCGCCAGACGCGACGAGCGAAGGACTTTCCTTCGCTCGTTGTGTCTGATCAAAGGGGGCGTGCTGTCGATGTTGATTGACAGCACGCCCCCTTTGGTGGGCGTGCCGGGGGCGTGCCTCCCTGACGGGGGCGTTCCCACGGGAACGCCTCCCGTCAGAAGCCGGCCCACTGACATCACTAGTGATGTCAGTGGGAGTGATTTTGGCTCTGATAGAGCCAAAATCACTCCGGGTCTTGCGGTTGAAAACCTCAACCGCAGGCTCCGGCTCGCAGTTTCGATGGTCGCGATGGTCAAGACCATCGCGGCCATCAAACTGCACGCTCGTATAGGCTGTGGGTGGTGACCCACAGCTATACGAGCGTCCAGGAGGACGCTCCATTTTTATGGAGGGCGGCCCTCATTCAGAGCGTGCGCTCTGCTCAGAGCGTCCGGCTCTGAATGAGGGCCTTACATTCTACACTGACTAATACAGTATATTACACAACTATCAAGTTAATTTTAGCTTGTAACATATCACCCAGACGTGAATGGATAAAACGCTGTGTGGTAAATCTTGCATGTATTCTTCTGTTAGGAAAGCGCGTGCATATACGCAAAGCTATAGTATGATAGGTATATAGACGTAGGCTTTTATTAATAAAGGATTAAACAATACCCATACAGTACCATCAAAGGTTGGAGATGTGCTAATCCCACTGCACTTGAAAGATGGAACCCGGGTCAGTCAGGGCTCGTGGGTATGACATACAGACGTGTCCTCTTGCATCTTTCACCCTTGCGTGGCAAACAAGCAAAGGCATTGCGCCATGCAATTTGCCACGACCGCATGCACCACAGTAAACCATGCCTAAGCTGCATTCGCACCATGAAATCCTATGGATTGCCGGTGCGAATGCAGCGCCCATACCCAGTCGGGGGCACGCAACTCACGCCATACGTGGCGCAAAGATGCAAGTGGACATATCTGTATAAATGGACAGGGCACCGCATCAATCAGCAAATAAAGACACTCCTCAATGTGTTTCGGGGCGCTGCGGTGCCTTATTCAAGAGGAGTGTCTTACTAAAATAATGTGAATAAATACGTATACCATGTGTATATAATAGGGGTGAGCGGGTTCGGATTTCTGAAATCCGAACCCCCCCGAGCCCCCCCGATCCGAGTCTGATCCGAGTCAGGCTCGACTTTTCCCGCCTGACTCGGATCTGAAATCGAGGCAAAACGTCATCATCCCGCCTTCCGAGTCTCGCGGGTTTTGGATCCTATATAAGGTACCCGCGTCGGCGCCATTTTCTCACTCGGCTGTGGACAGTGAAGAGGGAGGGTGGGAGTTAGGGCTGTGTAGTGTAGTGTAGTGTAGTGCTGTTGTTGTCCACTACTTCAAAGTCCATAGGGGCTGGCTGTGTTGTGCTGTGCTGCTGTTGTTAATAGGGGCTGTGTCCACTACTTCAAAGTCCATAGGGGCTGGCTGGACTGTGTTGTGCAGTCAGTTCTCCATAGGGGCTGTGTCCACTCCAAAGTCCTGTGCAGTGTCCCAGTCCTAAAGGAGTGCTGTAGTGTTGTCCAGGGGGTGCTCTGTCCATCAGGGGTGCTCCCCCCAAGTGCTAAAAAAATAATATATTTTCTGTGTTTGTGAATTGTGTGCGCAGTAGCCGCACGTGCATCAACAAAGTAGTGCCAAGCGTGCGCCTGTGTCATAAGTAAAGGGCCGGCTGGCTTGACCGTTAAAGGGTGCTGTAACCCCCGAAAGTACACTCCAGTCCAAACCAAAAAAAAATTATTTTCTGTGTTTGTGAATTGTGTGCGCAGTAGCCGCACGTGCATCAACAAAGTAGTGCCAAGCGTGCGCCTGTGTCATAAGTAAAGGGCCGGCTGGCTTGACCGTTAAGGGTGCTGTAACCCCCGACAGTACACTCCAGTCCAAACCAAAAAAAAAATTATTTTCTGTGTTTGTGAATTGTGTGCGCAGTAGCCGCACGTGCATCAACAAAGTAGTGCCAAGCGTGCGCCTGTGTCATAAGTAAAGGGCCGGCTGGCTTGACCGTTAAGGGTGCTGTAACCCCCGAAAGTACACTCCAGTCCAAACCAAAAAAAAAATTATTTTCTGTGTTTGTGAATTGTGTGCGCAGTAGCCGCACGTGCATCAACAAAGTAGTGCCAAGCGTGCGCCTGTGTCATAAGTAAAGGGCCGGCTGGCTTGACCGATAAGGGTGCTGTAACCCCCGAAAGTACACTCCAGTCCAAACCAAAAAAAAATTTTTTTTCTGTGTTTGTGAATTGTGTGCGCAGTAGCCGCACGTGCATCAACAAAGTAGTGCCAAGCGTGCGCCTGTGTCATAAGTAAAGGGCCGGCTGGCTTGACCGTTAAGGGTGCTGTAACCCCCGAAAGTACACTCCAGTCCAAACCAAAAAAAAAATTATTTTCTGTGTTTGTGAATTGTGTGCGCAGTAGCCGCACGTGCATCAACAAAGTAGTGCCAAGCGTGCGCCTGTGTCATAAGTAAAGGGCCGGCTGGCTTGACCGTTAAAGGGTGCTGTAACCCCCGAAAGTACACTCCAGTCCAAACCAAAAAAAATTATTTTCTGTGTTTGTGAATTGTGTGCGCAGTAGCCGCACGTGCATCAACAAAGTAGTGCCAAGCGTGCGCCTGTGTCATAAGTAAAGGGCCGGCTGGCTTGACCGTTAAGGGTGCTGTAACCCCCGAGAGTACACTCCAGTCCAAACCAAAAAAAAATTATTTTCTGTGTTTGTGAATTGTGTGCGCAGTAGCCGCACGTGCATCAACAAAGTAGTGCCAAGCGTGCGCCTGTGTCATAAGTAAAGGGCCGGCTGGCTTGACCGTTAAGGGTGCTGTAACCCCCGAAAGTACACTCCAGTCCAAACCAAAAAAAAAATTATTTTCTGTGTTTGTGAATTGTGTGCACTGTGGCTGCACGTGCATCAACAAAGGAGCAGCGCCAAGCGTGCGCCTGTGTCCCATAAGTAAAGAGCCGGCTGGCTCATTTCTTAAAGGGTGGTGTAACCCACAAAGTGCACTACTCTCCAGCAAAAATAAAAAAATATTTTCTGTGTTTGTGTGCGCTTTAGCCGCACGTATATATATCAATATAACATAAATGGAGGGCCAAACTTTCTCCGATAAAAATAAAATAGGGAAAGATCAAGAACCACTTCCTCCTAGTGCTGTTGCTGCTGCTGGGAGTTGTTCATCATCCCAGAGAGGAAGTAGGAACATCACTACTTTTACTAAACAATTGACCCTCCAACAGTCCCTAGCGATGAGGATGAAGTACGACAGCAGTCATCCTGAAGCAAAATGTATAACTGAGGCCTTGACTGCTATGTTGGTGTTAGTCGTGCGTCCGGTATCCGACATTAGTGCAGTGGGATTTAGACAATTGATGGAGGTAGTGTGTCCTCGGTTCCAAATCCCGTCTAGATTCCACCTGCATCCTCAAAGCAGCAGCGACAAGCGTGCGTCTGTCTGTTAAAGGGTGGTGACACCCTCAAAGTGTGCTACACAAACAATTAAAATATTGTTCTTTTTTTTTCTGTCTTTGTGAATTGTGTCGGCTGTAGCCGCACCTGCATCCTTAAAGCAGCAGCGACAAGCGTGCGTCTGTCTGTTAAAGGGTGGTGACACCCTCAAAGTGTGCTACACAAACAATTAAAATATTGTTCTTTTTTCTGTCTTTGTGAATTGTGTGGGCTGTAGCCGCACCTGCATCCTTAAAGCAGCAGCGACAAGCGTGCGTCTGTCTGTTAAAGGGTGGTGACACCCTCAAAGTGTGCTACACAAACAATTAAAATATTGTTCTTTTTTTTTTGGTCTTTGTGAAATGTGTGGGCTGTAGCCGCACCTGCATCCTTAAAGCAGCAGCGACAAGCGTGCGTCTGTCTGTTAAAGGGTGGTGACACCCTCAAAGTGTTCTACACAAACAATTAAAATATTGTTCTTTTTTTTTTGGTCTTTGTGAAATGTGTGGGCTGTAGCCGCACCTGCATCCTTAAAGCAGCAGCGACAAGCGTGCGTCTGTCTGTTAAAGGGTGGTGTAACTCTCAAAGTGCTCCAAAAAATAAAAAACTATTTTTTTAATGTGTTTGTGACTTGTGTGCGATGTAGCCGCACCTGCATCCTTAAAGCAGCAGCGACAAGCGTGCGTCTGTCTGTTAAAGGGTGGTGACACCCTCAAAGTGTGCTACACAAACAATAAAAATATTCTTCTTCTTTTTTCTGTCTATGTGAATTGTGTGGGCTGTAGCCGCACCTGCATCCTTAAAGCAGCAGCGACAAGCGTGCGTCTGTCTGTTAAAGGGTGGTGACACCCTCAAAGTGTTCTACACAAACAATTAAAATATTGTTCTTTTTTTTCGGTCTTTGTGAAATGTGTGGGCTGTAGCCGCACCTGCATCCTTAAAGCAGCAGCGACAAGCGTGCGTCTGTCTGTTAAAGGGTGGTGTAACTCTCAAAGTGTTCCAAAAAATAAAAAACTATTTTTTTAATGTGTTTGTGACTTGTGTGCGATGTAGCCACACTTGCATCCTCAAAGCAGCAGCGACAAGCGTGCGTCTGTCTGTTAAAGGGTGGTGACACCCTCAAAGTGTGCTACACAAACAATTAAAATATTGTTCTTTTTTTTTTGGTCTTTGTGAAATGTGTGGGCTGTAGCCGCACCTGCATCCTTAAAGCAGCAGCGACAAGCGTGCGTCTGTCTGTTAAAGGGTGGTGACACCCTCAAAGTGTGCTACACAAACAATAAAAATTTTCTTCTTCTTTTTTCTGTCTATGTGAATTGTGTGGGCTGTAGCCGCACCTGCATCCTTAAAGCAGCAGCGACAAGCGTGCGTCTGTCTGTTAAAGGGTGGTGACACCCTCAAAGTGTGCTACACAAACAATAAAAATATTCTTCTTCTTTTTTCTGTCTATGTGAATTGTGTGGGCTGTAGCCGCACCTGCATCCTTAAAGCAGCAGCGACAAGCGTGCGTCTGTCTGTTAAAGGGTGGTGACACCTCAAAGTGTTCTACACAAACAATTAAAATATTGTTCTTTTTTTTTCGGTCTTTGTGAAATGTGTGGGCTGTAGCCGCACCTGCATCCTTAAAGCAGCAGCGACAAGCGTGCGTCTGTCTGTTAAAGGGTGGTGTAACTCTCAAAGTGTTCCAAAAAATAAAAAACTATTTTTTTAATGTGTTTGTGACTTGTGTGCGATGTAGCCACACTTGCATCCTCAAAGCAGCAGCGACAAGCGTGCGTCTGTCTGTTAAAGGGTGGTGACACCCTCAAAGTGTGCTACACAAACAATTAAATATTGTTCTTTTTTTTTTGGTCTTTGTGAAATGTGTGGGCTGTAGCCGCACCTGCATCCTTAAAGCAGCAGCGACAAGCGTGCATCTGTCTGTTAAAGGGTGGTGACACCCTCAAAGTGTGCTACACAAACAATAAAAATATTCTTCTTCTTTTTTCTGTCTATGTGAATTGTGTGGGCTGTAGCCGCACCTGCATCCTTAAAGCAGCAGCGACAAGCGTGCGTCTGTCTGTTAAAGGGTGGTGACACCCTCAAAGTGTGCTACACAAACAATAAAAATATTCTTTTTCTTTTTTCTGTCTATGTGAATTGTGTGGGCTGTAGCCGCACCTGCATCCTTAAAGCAGCAGCGACAAGCGTGCGTCTGTCTGTTAAAGGGTGGTGACACCTCAAAGTGTTCTACACAAACAATTAAAATATTGTTCTTTTTTTTTCGGTCTTTGTGAAATGTGTGGGCTGTAGCCGCACCTGCATCCTTAAAGCAGCAGCGACAAGCGTGCGTCTGTCTGTTAAAGGGTGGTGTAACTCTCAAAGTGTTCCAAAAAATAAAAAACTATTTTTTTAATGTGTTTGTGACTTGTGTGCGATGTAGCCACACTTGCATCCTCAAAGCAGCAGCGACAAGCGTGCGTCTGTCTGTTAAAGGGTGGTGACACCCTCAAAGTGTGCTACACAAACAATTAAAATATTGTTCTTTTTTTTTTGGTCTTTGTGAAATGTGTGGGCTGTAGCCGCACCTGCATCCTTAAAGCAGCAGCGACAAGCGTGCGTCTGTCTGTTAAAGGGTGGTGACACCCTCAAAGTGTGCTACACAAACAATAAAAATATTCTTCTTCTTTTTTCTGTCTATGTGAATTGTGTGGGCTGTAGCCGCACCTGCATCCTTAAAGCAGCAGCGACAAGCGTGCGTCTGTCTGTTAAAGGGTGGTGACACCCTCAAAGTGTGCTACACAAACAATAAAAATATTCTTCTTCTTTTTTCTGTCTATGTGAATTGTGTGGGCTGTAGCCGCACCTGCATCCTTAAAGCAGCAGCGACAAGCGTGCGTCTGTCTGTTAAAGGGTGGTGACACCTCAAAGTGTTCTACACAAACAATTAAAATATTGTTCTTTTTTTTTCGGTCTTTGTGAAATGTGTGGGCTGTAGCCGCACCTGCATCCTTAAAGCAGCAGCGACAAGCGTGCGTCTGTCTGTTAAAGGGTGGTGACACCTCAAAGTGTTCTACACAAACAATTAAAATATTCTTCTTCTTTTTTCTGTCTTTGTGAATTGTGTGGGCTGTAGCCGCACTTGCATCCTCAAAGCAGCAGCGACAAGCGTACGTCTGTCTGTTAAAGGGTGGTGTAACCCTCAAAGTGTGCTCCACAAACAATAAAAATATTCTTTTTTTTTTTCTGTCTTTGTGAATTGTGTGGGCTGTAGCCGCACTTGAATCCTCAAAGCAGCAGCGACAAGCGTGCGTCTGTCTGTTAAAGGATTACATCGGTGACAGCATCCAAGTAGGCATGTCAGACAGTCCGTACCTGTACTGGCAGGAAAAAGAAGCAATTTGGAGGTCCCTGTACAAACTGGCTCTATTTTACCTGAGTTGCCCCCCCTCCAGTGTGTACTCCGAAAGAGTGTTTAGTGCAGCCGGGAACCTTGTCAGCGAAAGGCGTAGGAGGTTGCTTCCACAAAATGTGGAGAAGATGATGTTCATAAAATGAATTATCAACTCTTCCAGGGAGACCAGCCTCCAGAACGTACAGAGGGACCTGTGGTTCCAGCAGGGACGAATTAATACTCTGTGAGGATGAGGATGTACACACTGAAGAGGGTGAGGAATCGGTGGATGAGGAGGATGAGGATGACATCTTGCCTCCGTAGAGCCAGTTTGTGCAGGGACAGATAAATTGCCAGCTTGTTTTGTGGGGGCCCAAACGAACCAATCATTTCAGCCACAGTTGTGTGGCAGACCCTGGCGCTGAAATGATTGGTTTGTTAAAGTGTGCATGTCCTGTTTATACAACATAAGGGTGGGTGGGAGGTCCCAAGGACAATTCCATCTTGCACCTCTTTTTTTTCTTTGCATTATGTACAGTTTGGGGCCTAGTTTTTCAATGCCATCCTGTCTGCCACTGCAGTTTCACGCCTAGATGGGTCACGTGTTTGTGCCGCCCACTTGTGTCGCTTAGCATAGTCATCCAGCTACCTCGGTGCAACCTTTTGGACATAAAGACACTATTGTGAGGTGTGAGGTATTCAGAATAGACTGGAAATGAGTGGAAATTAAGGTTATTGAGGTTAATAATAGCATAGGAGCAGAAAAACCTACAAATTCTGTGATTTTAGCTGTTTTTATGCTTTTTTTCAAAAAAATACAGATCCAAAACACAAAACCCAGAACCCAAAACACGCAAGGGTGGTTTTGGCAAAACCAATCCAGATCCAAAACACGAAGAAAGATCCAGATCCAAAACCAAAACACAAAACACGAAAAGTGGCCGGTGCACACCCCTAGTATATAAATACATCATGTCATCTTTCTTAAATAATGTGCATACATGATCATATCAGACTTGTATCAGACATACACAAGTTATTCACAGGTTCAAAACAAATCCTTACCAATGTGCCAAAAATATTGAGACATAATTAAATATGCATCCATGGATAAGAACAGAACACATTACTCTCAGTAACAAGCCACGTTTATATAGTCACCATTTTGTCACTAATGGATAGATAACGGAGGACATTGTATATGGACAGACTAACATAAAGCTCTAGGCCCTGGGGCTGCTTATTCAGTGAACACATGGAAAGGGGAGGAGCCTGTGGCTGTTGGTGTACAGCAGGGATGGGGAACCTCAGGCCCAGGGGCCGTATAAGGCCCTCGGAATCATTTGGTCTTGCCCTCTGAGCTTTTTTCTGATAGCATCATCTGGCTAGAAGGGTGCCTAGAATGATACCCTGCACCTGCAGCCAGAATCTATGCAGCAATGTCGCCTGTAGCGTCCTTAGGATGTTTCAGACGGTCACACCGCTGCCCTTACAGCTCCCCCGAGCATCCTCAGGATGGTCTGGGCATTGCTGTAATCACTGGCAATTGTGGCCCCGCCCCTGTGTTACGTCACTAGGAGGGGGCGTGGCCTGCACCAGGCCCGTGAATAATGTTATATACATCAAAATGGCCCTCGGCAGAAAAAACGTTCCCCACCCCTGGTGTATAGGATTAGGTGAGGAGATGGGCGGTTCTCTTCTCTTTGTCAGTTACTGCCTGAGTGTGAATGGTCTCTTTTACTGGTAAACAGGGACGGACTGGGGCTGTACATCAGCCCTGGCAGTCCGCCCTGTGCGTGCACGCTTATGGAAGGGGTGTGGTTTCATTTCAAAGGGTCATGCTGCGAATCATGGGGGCCTGGCCTCACGTCACGCCCCCCCTCTCTTCCTGGCCCACTGCCACCACCCCTTCCCTCCCCCGGAGCTAATAGCATGTATCTGGGAGGGTGGAGGGCGGGGGTACTTTCGCCGTCCTTGAACAGGCCCTGAGGCCATCGGCTAGACCCTTCCTTCCCTCCTTCTTTCCTTCTCCATGGTGCGGAGGCATTCTCCAGTCACTGGTCCCGGTGTGCCTGGGCACGTCTCGTATGAGACTGGCAAGGGGTCGTGGAAGCTGATGGTATTGTGCTTCCCAGTTAACAATGCGGTGGGCGGGTACTGGGGATGTCGGGCTCATTATGACACATATGGGTCGGGGCACTGCACTGAGTGGTCGATCAGTATTAAGACCTACGCACGGCCCCACCGCCATCTTAGACAAGGACAAGGATTCTGCTAGAGATAGCGTCCATGTTGTGAAGACTCAAGGCAAGTGGGATTCTGGTGCTGACAAAGGGGCACGCAGTCGTTTTTATAGAGGGGTGGGCGCACCCGGAGCAACTAGATGTGTTCAGCCTGGCGGATACGGCGCACCCAGGCGCACTGTATCCACATATGATCTGCCAGGCTGAACACATCTAGTTGCTCCCTGTGCGCCCACCCAGGGTAGTGACCCTTCTGTTGGGAGAGGCTCTAGCACTGGGCATGTTCAGTGGCAAGCACATCACAGGGCGGCTTAGCGGAGTCAGTGTCCAATGTTGGATTCACGGCCTGTTCATGTGGACTCTGGTTCATATAGTGCTGAAGGAAATCGTCAGGCTGCGCAGTTATCCCAGTTCATTAGCTCAGCCATATCCTCGGCATTGCAGACGCAGGTCACTCCTTCTGGAAATGTTGCGCACAGGGATGAAATGTTAATTGAACCTGTACTGGAGGATGTGTCCCCTTTGGATTCCTCTGCAGGAGCAGTGGATGGTGGTTGTTTGCAGGAGGAAGCAGCAGGTTCGGTGCGATCTGCTGAGGTTACATTGGCAGTCGTTCCTGGTACTTCGAGTGAGTCATGTTCGGATTCAGATTGGGGTATTTCTATGGCTTCCGATGCTGCATCTAGTTCATCATCTCAGGCATCTATCGAGGTTGTTAGGGAACCAAAAAAGGGCCGCAAAAAGAGTTTACATGGTAAGAGTAGTATCTCTCATAGTTCATCATCTCGGGCATCTATCGAGGTTGTTAGGGGCTTAGCGCATCAACCAAAAAAGGGCCGCAAAAAGAGATTACATGGTAAGAGTAGTATCTTTCATAGTTCATCATCTCGGGCATCTATCGAGGTTGTTAGGGAACCAAAAAAGGGCCGCAAAAAGAGTTTACATGGTAAGAGTAGTATCTCTCATAGTTCATCATCTCGGGCATCTATCGAGGTTGTTAGGGAACCAAAAAAGGGTCGCAAAAAGAGTTTACATGGTAAGAGTAGTATCTCTCATAGTTCATCATCTCGGGCATCTATCGAGGTTGTTTGGGGCTTAGCGCATAAACCAAAAAAGGGCCGCAAAAAGAGTTTACATGGTAAGAGTAGTATCTCTCGTAGTTCATCATCTCGGGCATCTATCGAGGTTGTTAGGGAACCAAAAAAGGGCCGCAAAAAGAGATTACATGGTAAGAGTAGTATCTCTCATAGTTCATCATCTCAGGCATCTATTGAGGTTGTTAGGGAACCAAAAAAGGGCCGCAAAAAGAGATTACATGGTAAGAGTAGTATCTCTCATAGTTCATCATCTCGGGCATCTATCGAGGTTGTTAGGGAACCAAAAAAGGGCCGCAAAAAGAGATTACATGGTAAGAGTAGTAGAAGAAGAAGGTAAGAAGAAGAGACATAAGCGGAAGCGCAATTCTAGTGGCAGCAGCGTGTCCTCTGAAGCCGCGCCTTTAGAGTCAATCCATTGGGCAAATACTGCGATGTTGCGGGCATTACGTCCCAGGGTGCAGGAACGCATTTGTGAGGTTAGATACGTTATCGTGGTTGCCCTCACCAATAAGGCCAAGAAGGCACTTGCGGCAGCGAAAAAGAGGAATGGCATAGGGGTAGAAGCTTACATGTCCTATATTAATTGACAGAGGGGCATGTATGTTTTTGCTGCGTGTTATTTAGAGATATGACCAGAGGAACATATGAATATTATTAAATATGTTTACCTTATTCATGAGTTGGTGCATTCAGCTAGGGCGTCTGCATGGCGCATTTACGAGGAGGGGTTTTGTAGAAAGCAGCACGGTAAGGATATTATTGAGTTTGGCACAAAGGATGTGGAGGTTTGTGTAGATGTGACGCAACCTCTGCGTGGGAATCAGGAGAGTGCTCAGCAAAGGCGCGTTGCAGCATTACCCAAACCTACAATGTCTAGACCTGGTCAAGGTAAATGCTTTGCCTTTAATCATGCCCAGTGCACCCTCAGATCGTGGTGTCGATTTCGACACCTTTGTATCCAGTGTGGGGGCTCGCACTCCTTTAAGGATTGCGGACGACCCGCTGCAGGTGGGCCCAACAAGCAGCATAGCTGAGGAACTCCGGTGAGGGTGGAAAATGTGGCCGTTGGGCTAGATGCCTACCCTTTTAAAGAGGATGCTACTTTTATAAGGAATGGTTTTCTGAATGGTTTCCCATTGCCGATCATGGGTGAGGTTTGCACGGGTAGAATGTGAAATTTGTGCTCTACAGATGACTTTTCCAGGGTCTTGCAGGGTAAGGGGGATCGAGAGGTAGCATTAGGTTGCTCTTTTAGCAGCCCTCCACTTGAGGGGTTGGTATTATCCCCTAGGGGGACTGTTCCTTAAAAAGGACCCGGGAAGTTTTGGCTAATTCAACATTTGTCCTACCCACATGGGACTTCGGTTAATGACGCCATTCCGGAATCTTATCTCTGAGTGGTTTATCAGTCACTTGAAGAGGCATTGGACTTAGGGCCTGATACAGACCCGGTCGCAAGTGCTGTGCGCTCGCAACCGGGTCGATGGTGGGCCAGTGCACATGCGCACGACGGCGCCGGCTCCGTCGTGCGCATGCGCGAGACCCGGATAGCGATGGGCACTCCGTCGCTCCGGGTCTCGCAAAAAAGGGGGCGAGCTGTCGATGTTGAGTGACAGCTCGCCCCCTTTGGTGGCTGCCCAAACGGAGGCGTTCCCATGTGAACGCCTCCGTTTGGGGGCGGCCCCACTGATATCACGAGTGATGTCAGTGGGAGAGAATTCTGCTCTGTTAGAGCCGAAATCTCTCTGGGGCTTGCAGCCACCACGAGACCCTACCTCCCGGCAGCTTGCATAGCTGTGGCTGACCACAGGACAGTCCCCACCTCCGGTACCCCCTACCCCCAGTAATAAGCATGGAGGTTCGGGCCTCATGTCCATGCCTGCTCGCGAGGCCACTCCACCTTTTCGGTGGCACTTAGGACCTCATTCAGAGTCGGTCGAAGCGACCGCACGGTCGTACGGGAAAAGGGGCCGGATATGCAAATGATTCCCTCGCAAGTTGCGTCCCTAAGGTCGGATCGTTAGCTGGCCGACCAAGGGGTGTATGCGGTCGGAACGCTAAAAATATGCCCACATCTCGTACGCATAGCACGTCATCTTCGGCTACATAAGGATTAATCGCGAGCATCGTTTACCATCGGAACTGGTCGTAGAGCTAAAGGTTGACCTTACCTTCTCTTAAGCTCTACGATCATGTCAGTGTAAAACCTCCCCTGTCACGTGTGCCATGACACTACTTTGTTAATTATGCACTCCCATAAAACGCCGTTCGCATAATTAGGCACGCCTGCGTTCGGATCTCCACTCCCCCGTTTTCAAGCACCTTCCCCTGTTACCACCCACAAACACCTCAATCTGTCACTCAAACTACCGACCTGGCTGTGTTCAAGGAGAGAAAATTCTGATCGTTGCGGCTAGTTTGCGCACGCGCATTGCGGCCTTTACGCATGCGCAGTATAGTGAACATCGGTGGCGTACGACCGTGCGGTCGCTTCCACCGACTCTGAATGAGGTCCTTAATCCCTCCCCGCACCAGGTCACACCACGGGGAGGGACGCCACTGTTGTTCGGTATCATGTGCATACTTTGAGAAATTTAGTGGCTTCCTTCACTGGTGTCTCTCAGTGGGATCAAGTGAGCAAGACATTGGGCCTGATTCAGAGCCACTCGTAAGCGGCAGCTCGTTCGCTCTGAGCGATGTTTGCCCAACTGCACATGCGTACGGATCATTATACGCATGCGCGAACCAGTCAGTGCGGCCGAAATTCATGTGCTCGCAAAATAGCGAATGCCTGCTAATTTGAGTGACAGAATGAGGCATATGTGGGTGGTAACAAGGGAAGGTGCTTGAAAGCGGGGAGTGGAGATCCGATCGCAGGCGTGCTTAAAGGTCAAAACGGGCGTTTTATGGGTGTGCATATTTAAAACAGCAGCGTCAGTGACCACGTCACTGGGTTTTTTTTAAGCCAGAACTGCTCGCAAAATTGTGGTAGCAAAAACCAACCACAAGAATAGCGAGCAGTTCATACCCTGTTCGATGTACTCGATTAATCTAATAAATAGCGGACATGACGTAGGATGCGAGCGGCCAGGGGGCGTACTTTCCCAAAAAACGACCGCAAGTTTTGTTCGCTCGTTCAGACCTAGAGGCGTGAACAGACCGCAAACAGCGAACGGTTCATTTGAATAGCCACCCCTATTTTCAGGACGAGCGAGCGCTAATTGCTTCCGGCTCTGAATCAGGCCCATTGCTCACTATCTGGGTCTTCTCAGTGTGGCAAGTTACTGTATGATGTCTTGGCTTTATTTACTATCTTTGGGGTGCCAGTACCTAAGGACAAGATGCCTGGTCCCATCCCGCTGGTGGCATACTTAGGGAATGAGATTGACACAGTGGCGGGTTGTTGGTGTTTGCCAGAGGTTTTGCGCTTGCGGGATGAGATCATTTTGGCTTTAGCGCATAGTAAAATTACACTTCAGCAGATGCAATCTCTGCTGAGTCTTTACAATTTTGCTTGTCGTATCATACCTATGGGTAAGGTGTTTTGTAGGAAGCTTGAGCGTGCAACGGCTGGGGTGCGCACTCCATCTCATTTTATACATTCGACGGGAGAAATCAGGAGAGAATTGGCCATCTGGGATGAGATTTTGGTATCTTTTATTAGAGTGCGAATATGGCTTTCATGTCCTGCATCTAATTTGAATTCCAGTTGTTCATTGATGCGGCGGGTTCGACAGGTATTGGGGCTTATTTTCAGGGCCGTTGGTGCGCTGCCCCTTGGCCTGCCGAATGGCATACTTTGGGTTTGACTGGGAATTTGCTTCTGTTAGAGCTTTTTCCCACTATGGCTGCCCTGGAGTTGTGGCATGGACTGTTGGAGAACAGTTGTGTACATTTTTGGTTCATGTAGTAAGCAAGCAGCGAGCGTCGGGATTAGAAGCTCTGCATATATTGGCACAGATAGTGTAGCGATGCCTGCATGCTAATATCACTTTTCGTGCTAAACATGTCCCAGGGGTAGAGAACTCGATTGCAGACGCATTATCACGCTTTAAGCATGATAGGTTTAGGCATTCAGCGCATGAGGCAAATGAATTGGGTGAAACTTGCCCCTCTTATGTCTGGCAGGTGATACAGCCGGCTTGGAGAACTTACAGTGGAGGGGGCCAGAAACCTCAAGGCTATCGGCCTGCCAGGCAGCTGTGGAGGAGTTGGAAAGATATGCGTGGCTGAGGTGCAATCTAGGTAGGAGTGATCAGTCTCCTTTGTGGCGTAAACATATGGTTGTGACATATGATGCGGTTATATGCGGGATACAGGACAGATCAGTTAGGTATGGGGCTATGGATTTGTAGCCCCACCAATTCTAAGGATGGTAGCTATATATGTAATTATGTATATATTTTATCCTTATATTGTGTGCCTCCACCTAGGCTATTTTATAAGGGCTATCCTAGGGTTGCCCTAATATATAATTTGTATAATGAAATGTTTTGTTTGGATTGAAATATTTACACAGTCCTTATAAATCGACATTTATACATTGTACTTAAATCAACACCTGTCTCCTTTCTTCCTTCACAGCTTCCCGATGAAAGACATCCATCAGATACTTAAGGTAAGTAGTTCTATACACGGTTATTGTTTTTATACATATATTGTCATCATACATCAGGCCTTACAAAGTATACGCATAAATATACAGGTAATATCACAATACAATTTCCATGAACATTCCCTCCCCATGCAATAAATCCGCTATACTGTAATGAAACTATACTGATGGATTTCTGTAAATAACATTCCCAGTTAAAATACATAATAGTAAATTCCGTGAAGAGAATAAATGAAGATGAGTCTTTATCAAGAGTCCTGTCTCCTCAACTAAAATGTCTTAGTCCTAAAGAGTAGAATCCAGGATTATCCTAGGCAAAAGAATAAGTTTATAGGATGAGCCCCAGATTTATCCAAGTTTATGCATCCTTTTAGGGCTTATATATATGTACGAAAATCCTCTGACTCTGTAACTTACATAAAGATATACATATAAGTCTCTAGATTGTAGAAGCCAGTGCTTTCTCTACTGCAATACTCCTACTCTGAATTGCAGACTTGAGATAAGAATTCACACTGTACTATAGACGTGTAAAGTCTTGCTACAATTGTATCCTTCTTCTATTTGATACTTTTCTCCTGCGTTGGCTATACAGGTGCATATAGCAGTATTATATCCCTTAATTCATAGTGCCCTGCTGACAAGAAAGGGATTCTCTCTGATATATCCCCTGCTGTATACTTATAAATTATGCCAGTCTGCTATACTAATGATGCTTGTAAGTGTGGTGTGGGGTTTTATAGTACTCACAACCACTCTGGATAGCTGTCAGGGACTGAAAGGGTTACACTGTATCAACTGCTGAAGCGCTGGCTACACTCCGTAGCTCTCAGGCTGTCAGCGTATCTCCAGCTCCTGCTCACACATCAGGGTCCGCCTCTCCTTCTCTCCGCCTCCTGCGTGATCTCAGATCAGGGGATGCCCCTTCCGATGATGCAGCTTTCTGTTGCTGCGTACCGCTGGAGCCAAGCCAGAACACACAGCTCTGTCTCTGGCAAACTCAAAGGTAATGCCCACTCTGGCTTCAGTGCTGGAGCTCCTGGCCGCTGCCGCTACTAGCGCTCACTCCTAAAGTAGCGCCAGAGAGACTCCCAGCGTGAGCACTGTTGGGGGAACTGCAGACTGGACCCTGCGCTGCACCAGCACCCCTATATCTCCCGCAGCACGAGCATCCCTACCGCACCTAACTGCCAATGGCCACCTAACTGCCACTGGTCAGAGCTCATGCCATTTCTGGCACTTTCTAAACTACCTCATGCCACTGCACTGGCTAATAACCCAAACCTATATGTTCACAATACGGAAATGTAATTACATACATTTATATTATTTACATTCATTTCTCTATAATGATATAGTATAATCCTATTATTAAACATTCAGATAATTTATATATTAACTCTTGTGTGTGTCCTGTACCACTGGCCTATATTCATGTATTTTTTTAGCCATAAATTCATATGGCTACATTCTCCCCCTGGTGATCTCATTATTAAACAGATCACCACAAAATTCCTATTTATGCATAAGGGCATCCACTTCTCCCTTCCTCATGATATCCAAAGTAGGGCCAGGAAAGTACAATATTAGGATTTACAACTCTAGGAATGTTCCTGGGCTTTAATTGTCTCTTAGGCCTTTCTAAAATACTTTCCCTTCCACTATAAAGAATGCTTTCTGCCATATCCTTCTCATTATTTCCAAAAGAATTGTTATCAGGAGAAATAAATTCTTCTTCCATGGGATCAGGATAACAAAGGTCATGTGAGCTATGTCCTTCAGGTTCAGAAAGTAATAGATTATCATTCACGCTATCTTTGTAGTAACAGCCAGGACCTTTCCCATCCTCCTCATTTCCTTCGCTATCCTCCTCCAGTGGCTGGTCATTACTTTGGACCTCTACTAGTTTCTTCGTTCTGTTTGCTGACTTACAGTGGGAGAGTTTGTCTTCCTTAACAAATTTATCCATTCGTACATCTCGCCCTATAGGGAGTATGTGCTGTCTATGATAGGTAAGTATGATAACAGATCCATCCTCAGGCTTAAGCCGGTAAACTGGTAGACCCGAGAATTTTTCTATTATTACATATGGATTTTCTCTCCATCGATTTGCAATTTTTAATTTCTTTGGTTGTCCTAAATGTCTGATGAGTACTCTATCACCTGGAGATAATTCCTGATCTCTGACCTTCCTGTCATAATAGGTTTTGTTTTTCTCTCCAAGCTTCCTAGCTGTCTCATTAGCTAGATCATATGCTTTATTCAACTCCTCTCTTAACTCACGGACATACTGAGTGTGGGAAGTAGAAGTCCTTCCACCAGGAGAGATCCCCATACAGATATCAATTGGTAATTTGGCCTCTCTCCCAAACATCAAAAAGTAAGGTGTCATTCCAGTAGCTTCATTCTTGGTACAGTTGTACGCATGTACTACCAATTTACTTATAAACTGTTTCCATTTGTACTTATCTAAGGGATTTAGAGTTCCTAACATGTTTAACAAAGTACAATTGAATCTCTCCGGCTGGGGATCACCCTGAGGGTGGTACGGAGTAGTCCTAGATTTGGAAATGCCACAGACATAACACAGTTCCTTTATCAGACAGCTCTCGAAGTCCCTGCCCTGATCCGAATGTATTCTGTTAGGTAGTCCATAGTGTATGAAGAACTTATCCCAAAGGGTTCTTGCTACTGTAAAAGCTTTTTGATTTGGAGTTACATAGGCTTGTGCATACCTGGTAAAGTGATCAGTGACAATCAGTACGTTGCATTTCTTTCCTTTTTCTACTTCTAAAGTCAGATAATCAATGCACACCAGATCCATCGGTCCATTACTCTGAATATTTACTAAAGGAGCTGTACGAGTATGTAAGGATTTACGTACAACACAATTTCCGCAGTTCTTACAATAGTTCTCAATCTCACCCCTCATTTCTGGCCAATAAAATCTATCCGAAATTAGTCCTAAGGTTTTTTCAAAACCCAGGTGTCCATGATTGCCATGTAATGCCTGTGGGATAACTGGACATAGGCCCTCATTCAGAGCCGTACGCTCTGAGCAGAGCGCACGCTCTGAATGAGGGCCGGGCTCCATTTTCATGGAGCGTCCTCCTGGACGCTCGTATAGCTGTGGGTCACCACCCACAGGCTATACGAGCGTGCTTTTTGATGGCCGCGATGGTCGTGACCATCGCGACCATCGAAATTGCGAGCCGGAGCCTGCGGTTGAGGTTTTCAACCGCAAACTCCGGAGTGATTTTGGCTCTATCAGAGCCAAAATCACTCCCACTGACATCACTAGTGATGTCAGTGGGCCGGCTTCTGACGGGAGGCGTTCCCGTGGGAACGCCCCCGTCAGGGAGGCACGCCCCCGGCACGCCCACCAAAGGGGGCGTGCTCTCAATCAACATTGACAGCACGCCCCCTTTGATCGGACACAACGAGCGAAGGAAAGTCCTTCGCTCGTCGTGTCTGGCGCATGCGCACGACGGAGCTCCCTCCGTCGTGCGCATGCTCAGTGCAGACCATCGACCCACTTGCGAGCGGACAGCCGCTCGCGAGTGGGTCTGAATCAGGCCCATAGTTTCTTTGGTAAGACTATCTGAAGGGATTTGCTTTCCTTTGTGGTTTTAGCATTCCTGCATAACAATCCATTTTTTAAAACTAAGTTTTTCCGTTGCCGCAATAATAATTGCACCTCCTGTGTCCATGGCTGGCAACTTGGAAGGTGAGTATTCTGGGTCATCTGCATCTGTGCTATGACATGTCTAATACTGGGATCATGTTGTTGTTCTTCAATTAATTGCTGATGTTTCATTCTTGGTACTCCCTCCAACTCTACCAGACTAAGCCAGCAATAAGAAAGTGGTATAGCTGCTCCCGTTGCACCTAGACTGCTTATTAGTTCTTGCCCTCCATTTCCCACTTTCATCATCCGACACATTCCTTTTATATCTCCTGCAGGAACTTCTACCCACTCCTCCTCATTGAAACTCGCAGACTGATTAGGAATTCGTGATAGCGAGTCAGCATCTATATTGTTTATTACCTGGCCTATATTTCAGTTTAAAATTGTACAGAAAATTGTGCTGATAACCACCTGTGTCCCATTGCATCCAGTTGGGCAGTGGTTTGAATGTATGTTAATGGGTTATTATCAGTCAGTTCTTCAAAAAACACTCCGTATAAATAGTCATGGAATTTTTCAACGATACACCACTTTAACGCTAGAAACTCTAGTTTGTGAGTGGGATATCTTTTTTCACTTTTTGAAAGTCCCCGACTGACGAAAGAGATAGGCCTTATTTCTTCTTGTTGTTCTTGATACAGTACTCCCCCTATCCCCCCTTGAGAGGTATCAGTGTGAAGGGTATACGGTAGATTAGGGTCTGCATATGCTAACACAGGTGCTTGAGTTAAACAATTTTTAAGCTTCAGAAAAGCCCCTTCACATTCATGTGTCCACCGATCTCCAAATGGTTCATTAGGCCGGTGATATGATTCAGAGCTATTATTTTTCTTTCCCGACTCTCCTAATTTAGTGTTCTTCACAGGGGGGTAACCTTTTGTCAAATCAGTTAATGGTTTGGCAATGGTTGAATACTGTGGCACAAATTTGCGATAGTATCCACAGAAACCTAAAAATGACCGCAGTTCCTTTAATTTTGTAGGATGGGGCCAATTATTTACTGCCTCGACCTTGGATGGGTCTGTAGCTATCCCGTTACGACTAACGATGTGGTGTCCAAGGTACTTTACTGAGGATTGACACAGATGACATTTATCCACCGACAATTTTAGTCCTCCTTCTATTAGCCAATCTAGAACTTTGAGTAAACGAGTGTTATGTTCCTCCAAAGTACTGCCAAACACGATGATGTCGTCAAGGTAAACTATAACTTCCCTATAGTTCATATCTCCGACGATTCTGTCCATTGTCCTCTGAAATGTAGCTGGGGCTCCCTTGATTCCTTGTGGCATCATCAAAAACTCAAAGAACCCCAATGGACAAATAAAAGCGGTCTTTTCTCTATCATTGGGACTCATAGGTATCTGATAAAATCCGCTCCCGAG
Organism: Taudactylus pleione; assembly: GCA_031769625.1. NCBI lineage: Eukaryota > Metazoa > Chordata > Amphibia > Anura > Myobatrachidae > Taudactylus > Taudactylus pleione. Next base: position 1,449,515 of record JAUIMM010000471.1, read on the forward strand.
GTCCAAAACGGAGAACCAGTTGCTTCCCTGGAGATAATCCAAAGCCTCATCTATTCGAGGCACTGTATATTGGTCAGGTATAGTACGCTGATTAAGAGTCCTATAGTCTATACACATCCTTACTTTTCCACTTTTCTTTCTGGCCACCACAATAGGGGATGCATAGGGACTACGAGACTCTATAATCACCTGATTTTCTAGCAATCCTTTCAAATGATGCCGGACATCATCAAAATCAGCAGGTGCTATTCTGCGGGAATGCTCTCTGAACGGGGTTTCATCATTAAGTCTGATACTATGCTCAACCCCTTTGGCTTTACCTAAATCCCAGTCTCCAGCTGAAAAAACCTGGGCCCTCTTCTGTATTTCAGTTATTAATTCTTCTTGTTTAATAATAGGAATATCACTTCCTTGGAAACAAGTAATAAATTGATTAGACTCTTCCCCCTTTTCTACTTGTAGAGTCAAAACATGGGATCCAGACCCTCTATCCTCATTTTTGCACCACTCTGAGAGGCAATGGTATAGTTTGGTGTTAGTACCCACGATTATGGGTAAATTGTCTCTCCTTTCTGAGATTTCAGGGCAAATTAATGCAACAAATGGTACATGTAATTTCCCTTCTACTGGGTCTGTGATTTCCAAGGTCACCTGTACGTATCCTAGATATGGGTACTTCTCTGCACTCAGTCCCCAAATGACTAATCCATTTAATGGCTGAATTTGAACTTCAGACAAGTTTTCATTATACCAAGATTCAAAAATGATAGAGACCTGTGAGCCACTATCCAACAGAATTTCACACGGATGTCCATTTATTCTTGCTGACATCATGGGAGAGGGTCCCATTAAACCATCAGGTAGGATCCCACTCCACCATGTACTCCCCATGGCACTCAAGCTAATTTCTAGGGGGCCTGTGTGGGGGTCACAGACCTCCCTCGACCATTTCCCGGCCTGCTACAGTCACTATTACCAAGAGTACCAGAGGTGTTATTGTTCGTTCCTGGGTTCTGACTGCATTGATATGCTCGATGCCCCATCTGTCCACATCTAAAGCATCCTCTAGTTACAGGCCTAACCCCTCTACCCATACCTCTACTAGGCATTAATGAAGATACTCCTCTGGGAGGGGGCATTGAAGTTTGCGAAATTATGAATTGGTCAAGTTTTTTATTCTGCTCCTCCATTAGCTTAATTATTTTTTCTTCAAATGACTGTTGTTCAAGAGCAGGTACCACTACCTTAACTTTCTTTATTGTATGTTCCCGCATATCTATGAGCATTTCATCCTGTTTTATCTCCTTCATAAGCTCATTAAAAGAGGGTGGGGTTTTCTTAATTTTGGAGCATCTAATTTTTTGTGCCACTGGATCAGTGGTCAAAGCACCCCTCAAAAGTTGTTTCATTCGATTTTCATCGATATCCTCTTTTTTTAATCCCTCTTTCTCTACTATTTTATACAGCAATTATCTAGTCTAAATAGATATACACTTAATTTCTCCCCAGGTTCCTGAAAAGTATGGTGCAACCTGGAAATGAGATCTCCCACATCTTCCATGGTTCCGTAGGCATAGTCCAATGCCTTGAAATAAGTTTCAATAGTGGCGTCTGTATTACTACGCCGGGTGGCCTGTATAACTCCCATTGCAGGTCCCCTAAGGCTCTCCACCACTCTTTGTTTCTTAATATAGTCGGGACATTTCCACTCCTCGGTTTGTTGTATGGCCGCCTCCCTCCAGGCTTCAAAAGTTTCCTCCCCTACGGGAACTGGTTGGATGCCTGAAAAGATTCTTAGTCTACGATAGCTGCCTTCATAGTGCCACCATTCTAGTTGAGTTACAACCCTATCTATTATGGTCTCAAATTGGTTTCCTAATTTTTCATTATTTATGTTACTATCCTTTTCTCCATTATTCCCCTGGTCAACATTATCTCCAACAGAATTGGGGTCAATTAATAAGGGAGATGATTCAGCCTCTTCATCTTCTCCACTACTAGGCCAAATAATATTCCATCTCCTTCCTGACATGCTGTCTGCAACCATCATCATTGGGATTAGATTTGGGTCTAAATCTCTCTCAGTCTCCATCAATATTCCGCACACCAATCCCAAATCTCCCCTCCATTTATCTATAATATGTGGCTGTATAACCCCATATAATGATTTTACTTGTTTTGTAATATAGTCATCAGTAAATTCTGAAAAGTTTCCCCCTACTCCAGAACACTGTTTAGGGTTTACTCCTTTCCTATGGCCTTAGATCTGCTCCGCTAAAATACTCCATTTCTCCTGAGTGTAGATCTCAGCAGTGCCTCCAAATGTAGCCCCACCAATTCTAAGGATGGTAGCTATATATGTATATATTTTATCCTTATATTGTGTGCCTCCACCTAGGCTATTTTCTAAGGGCTATCCTAGGGTTGCCCTAATATATAATTTGTATAATGAAATGTTTTGTTTGGATTCAAATATTTACACAGTACTTATAAATCGACATTTATACATTGCACTTAAATCAATACCTGTCTCCTTTCTTCCTTCCCGATGAAAGACGTCCATCAGATACCTTAAGGTAAGTAGTTCTATACACGGTTATTGTTTTTATACATATATTGTCATCATATATCAGGCCTTACAAAGTATACGCATAAATATACAGGTAATATCACAATACAATTCCCATGAACATTCCCTCCCCATGCAATAAATCCGCTATACTGTAATGAAACTATACTGATGGATTTCTGTAAATAACATTCCCAGTTAAAATACATAATAGTAAATTCCGTGAAGAGAATAAATGAAGATGAGTCTTTATCAAGAGTCCTGTCTCCTCAACTAAAATGTCTTAGTCCTAAAGAGTAGAATCCAGGATTATCCTAGGCAAAAGAATAAGTTTATAGGATGAGCCCCAGATTTATCCAAGTTTATGCATCCTTTTAGGGCTTATATATATGTACGAAAATCCTCTGACTCTGTAACTTACATAAAGATATACATATAAGTCTCTAGAGTGTAGTAGCCAGTGTTTTATCTACTGCAATACTCCTACTCTGAATTCCAAACTTGAGATCAGAATTCACACTGTACTATAGACGTGTAAAGTCTTGCTACAATTGTATCCTTCTTCTATGTGATACTTTTCTCCTGCGTTGGCTATACAGGTGCATATAGCAGTATTATATCCCTTAATTCATAGTGCCTTGCTGACAAGGGATTCTCTCTGATATATCCCCTGCTGTATACTTATAAATTATGCCAGTCTACTTTACTAATGATGCTTGTAAGTGTGGTGTGGGGTTTTATAGTACTCACAACCACTCTGGATAGCTGTCAGGGACTGAAAGGGTTACACTGTATCAACTGCTGAAGCGCTGGCTACACTCCGTAGCTCTCAGGCTGTCAGCGTATCTCCAGCTCCTGCTCACACATCAGGGTCCGCCTCTCCTTCTCTCCGCCTCCTGTGTGATCTCAGATCAGGGGATGCCCCTTCCGATGATGCGGCTTTCTGTTGCTGCTTACCGCTGGAGCCAAGCCAGAACACACAGCTCTGTCTCCGGCAAACACAAAGGTAATGCCCACTCTGGCTTCAGTGCTGGAGCTCCCGGCCGCTGCCGCTACTAGCGCTCACTCCTAAAGTAGCGCCAGAGAGACTCCCAGCATGAGCACTGTTGGGGGAACTGCAGACTGGACTCTGTGCTGCGCCACCATCCCTATATCCCCCGCAGTACGAGCATCCCTACCGCACCCAACTGTCACTGGCCACCTAACTGCCACTGGTCACCTAACTGCCACTGGTCAGAGCTCATGCCATTTCTGGCACTTTCTAAACTACCTCGTGCCGCTGCACTGGCTAATACCCCAGACCTATATGTTCACAATACGGAAATGTAATTACATACATTTATATTATTTACATTCAATTCTTTATAATGATTATAGTATACACCTATTATTAAACATTCAGATAATTTATATATTAACCCTTGTGTGTGTTCTGTACCACTGGCCTATATTCATATATTTTTTTAGCCATAAATTCATATGGCTACAGATTTATTGGGTAAGAGTGTGGAGGAAGAGATTTGATCAGTACGCCCGGTCTGGATTTACAAGCAGCTTTGCCATAAAGGTATATCAGTGTTATGTGGTTGTGTTATCTGTAACCAAGGGGTCTAGTTACTAAGCAGTGTTAGGAGACAGAGTGAAAAGTGATAAGGTGCCAGCCAATCAGCTCCCTACTGACATTTTTCAAACACAGCCTGTGAGATGGCAGTTAGGAGCTGATTGGCTGGTACCTTATCACTTTTCACTCTGTCTCCTAACACTGCTTAGTAATTAGACCCCCAAGTATCAATTTAGGCCCTCATTCAGACACACTCGCGAGCGGCTGTCCGCTCGCAAGTGGGTCGATGGTCTGCACTGCGCATGCGCACGATGGAGGGAGCTCCGTCGTGCACATGCGCGAGACGCAACGAGCGAAGGACTTTCCTTCGCTCGTAGTGTCTCATCAAAGGGGGCGTGCTGTCGATGTTGACTGACAGCACGCCCCCTTTGGTGGGCGTGCCGGGGGCGTGCCTGCCAGACGGAGGCGTTCCCAAGGGAACGCCTACCGTCTGAAGCCGGCCCCACTGACATCACTAGTGATGTCAGTGGGAGTGATTTTGGCTCTGATAAAGCCAAAATCACTCCTGACCTTGCGGTTGAGAAACTCAGCTTTCTGCTCGCAGTTTCGATGGTCGCGATGGTCAAGACTATCGCGACCATCATCCTGCACACTCGTATATGCTGTGGGTGGTGACCCACAGCTATACGAGCGTCCAGGAGGACGCTCCATATTTATGGAGGTGGGCCCTGATTCAGAGCGAGCGCTCTGGTCAGAGCGTCCGGCTCTGAATCAGGGCCTTAGTACGATCCTGAAGCATTGGGCCTTTTCGGCGAGCGGATATAGGGCCTGATTCAGCAAGGAACGCAGTTGCTTGTACGCATGCAATCGGCCGATTGTTGCGTTCTGCGCATGTATATGCATCGCAGTGCACGAGCGAACAAGCTACTGCGATCGGCAGACCCTTGGCAGAGTGATCGACAGGAAGTGCCGTTTGTGGGTGGTGATGGGGGGGTGGTCGGCCGAACGCAGGCATGCTAGTGCATTGGGGCAGCGTTGCAGGAGTGTGCATAAATTATCCACCGCGATACCATATTCAGCGTGAAGCCTCATAGCGTGCAGTGAAGTAAGCAATTCCTGAGTGATATATGACCTGCCTTAACTGTGCGTGAGGCTTCGATGGTACTCGATTGTTGAACTGCGTGCGTACGCTATATTGCCAACCTTAGTGAATCAGGCCCATAGTGCGCATTTCATTTGTATCGGAGCTTCATGGCGGCGGGGCATTGGAGGGAGGAGATTCGGGCATAGAACAGGTGGAAATCTGATGAATTTCGCTGATACATGAGATTTTAACTTGTTCCTAACTTGAGGGCTAGCTACTCGCCATCTTGGATGGTGGACTTGAGGGATTTTCGTTTCCTGCCGGGTGCCTCAAGGCCCGGGGCCACGCCCGCTCTGAAAGGTTTATGAGTTTTTGCCTGTCGTCAAGTTAGAGGGCTTCGTTGGGAGAATTTTAAAAATGTATTTATGAATTTAGTGCACCATTATGGATGCCCTTTATTTGTAATCGTGAATTTAGGGGGCAACAACCTCACTGCTAGGACTTTGCAGGATATTAGGTCCACCATTCTGGTGTTGCTAGCTGGGTGTTTTCCGTTCATTTTGGGTGATCGAAGATCTTCTCGAGACAGCATTGTGGTGGAGCCATCCGTCTGGCTGCCATTGAGTTGATCCTGCGTCGGGTCAATTCGGTGGTGGGCAGAGCATTAATAGCTGCGGGGGGTTTGGTGATAAAACACCCTCGTTTCATTTTGAGTGAGGCCTACCTGTTTCTGTTGGATGGTGTGCATATATCCGAGAGGAGGTTATCTGTCTTTTTAGTTGAGTCTATCAGGGCTCTGTAAGAGTTTGAGTCTTGTTCTCAAAAGGAATTTCATTGCTGGTTAATGTTAAGAACAAATTTATTGGTTTATTGTCACGCTTGTGTTTGTTTGTGGATCCGGGGTCGGGTAGATGTCTGTTTGAGTAGTGGGCGGTGTATATGGAAAGCTGGCAGGCCTTAGGAGACCTCTTGACATGTAGTTAGATGCTTCCCTGACCGGGAATCGAACCCATGTCATGGCAGAGAGATGCCGGATCATACCCACTAGACCACCAGGGATGTCGGTATTGTTGATGGTATGATGTATGTAGCAGAGAAGAGTGTGGCAGTAGATTTACCAGGCTGAACTGGGTTGTTACTTGATATTAATAAAAGCCCTCTTCTTACTTGGTTCTGTAGTCCAGGACACCTGAGTGGCAGATCTTGGCAGAAGGATTTACCAGGCTTGGACTGGGTTTTCTCTGTAGTCTGGGAGCACTTTAATGATGACAGGGCCGGATACAGACCAAACACTGGAACGGATGGTAGCTGTACAATAATCTGGCACGGAAACAGGGAAGCAGGAACGGCTGATATACCTGAGCAGACAGGTGGATACTTTGCCAAGGTGTAGCACAGATTCAGCACTCTGGAACAAGCTGGAATTACCTGTGCAATTGAGATGCCTATTTACACAGGAATATAATGACATAAGAAGTTAATGCAGTAAGAACAAACAGAACTGCACCAGCAAGATAACAATGACTGTAAACGAAGCACAACTAAGCTTCAAACAATAAGGACTGAGCTAGACATTGTACTAGCAATGACTGAGAGTCAACAGTTGGAGTTTATACCCCTGGGTTAACCAGGATTGGATGAGCAGTGTCAGATGGTCTCGGCTGACTCAGACTGGCTAGTGATTGACTGGATTGATCAGGTGATCGGGACAGCAGTACTCCAGGGCTGGCGAGATGTGAGCGTGGCCTAGCAGGCCGGAAACAATGGAGACTGCATCTCACTGGGATGACAGGTGATGCACGTTCAGGGAGCGAGCTTGCTGGCCACAGGTGGGGTAAGTGACCCAGCGGCAGGGGTAACAAGCCCGCAATGTGACATTTATGTTAGAAGAGTTAAGGTTTTGAAGAGTAGACAGTTCTAAGTATGGTGGCGGGGGTTTGTAGAACCTTTGGTGGGTGGGACGGCCTAATTGTCTTGGGTCTACAGTATAATGTACCCTGAGGTGTTTCCTGGGACTGTCACGGGGGTGTAGGTGATTACCCAGTGGAGTTTTGGGGCACCACCGGTCCAGGTGGGCTCCTTTTCTCACGGGGGGAAGCATTGACATGCACCTCAAGTTGAGACAGTGTGGGGTGGGCAGTTGGCCACCACCCTTTCACTTTGTGGTTTCGAATGGGGATGGCAGAAGGCCAACTAACAGCCCTCATTCGAGTTGAGGTGGAGGTTGGGCTAGAGCTTGAGCCCATCCTCCTATGTGATTGTATTTGAGTTGGGGAAGGGTTTTATGTTACATATACCTTCCCCTGTTACCACCCACAAACGCCTCATTCTGCCACTCAAACTAACGACCTGGCTGTGTTCAAGGAGAGAGAAATTTCAGATCGTAACAGCTAGTTTGCGCACGCGCACTGCGAATTTTACGGATGCGCAGTTTAGCGAACATCGTCCGCGTACGACCGTGCGGCCGCAACGACCGACTCTGAGTGAGGTCCTTAGTGCTACCAGTGAGGTGTATTATGAGTCAATTACTGTGATAATAAGTAACTTCAGTTTAAAATTAAGAACAATAGGAGAGTGGGATCCTGGTATCGTAATGATTGATTGAATTGAACACTTATGGAGTGTGGAGTCCGATTATAACTGTACTATGGGCCTGATTCAGAGCCGGACGCTCTTTAAGAGCGCTCGCTCTGAATCAGGGCATCCCTGTTTTATATTAAAGACGGCCTCATTGGCCGATCGCATAGCTTTAGCGAGCGGCCAGGTGATGGTCGCGATGGTCACGACCATCGGGGCTTGCGACGAGACCCTTGTGGTAGGGTCTCGTTCCCGCAAGCCCCAGTGAGCTTTTGGCGTTCCTTCGGGAACGCCTCCGTTTTGCCAGCCACCCCCCCTGCCCGCCTCCAAAACGGGGCAACTGTCAATCACAATCGACAGCTGCCCCGCTTTGGTGCGAGACCCGTAGCGACGGAGCGCCAGTCGCTGGCCGGGTCTCGCGCATGCGCATGTCGGAGCCGGCTCCGGCGTGCGCATGTGCAGTGGGGGACCATCGACCCGCTTGCGAACGCTGTGTGCTCGCGAGCAGGTTTGAATCAGGCCTTATGTACTGTATATGACTGTCTATTTGACATGCGCTGAGTATTTATAAGAACATATAGGGCTGGATTCAATTAGCCGCGAAAAGCCACGTTTTGGCGAAAAGCGTTCGCAGGTGCAAACTTTTTATGCAAATCTGCGTACCGTGCAATCCTATTGCCGAAGTTTTCGCATGTGCGAAAATTCCATAGACGAAAACCGACAAAATGTTTTCACCATCTCAGAGCAAGTGAAAATATGTGCAAAATCCCTATTTTTGGCAAAAAATGTGGGGACTTCTGTCCTGATTCAGACCTGATCGCACGGCTGCGTTCGCACGCAGCCTGTGGATGCGAAAATATGCTAATGACCCCATACGCCATGTAACCGCAGCACAATAAGTAGACACCCAGCACTACATAATGCCGCCTACTTCCCTTTACTTACGTTCTCGCAAGACAGCGAAAACATCGGTGACATCGAGAACCATCGGATCCACACGCACAAGTTGTGGTTGCCCTGACCCTACCGCAGACATTGCTAATGTTTGTGTGTGTAACTAGACGTTAGGATGCGTATCTCGTCGCTGGGTCTTAATTATGCACGCCCCTGAAATGCGTTTAAATGCCCAGGCACGCCTGCGTTTCTCTGACCACTCACCTCAAACGGTCACTTCCTGTCAATCACTGTGTGGAGACTCTGCGTGCTCACTGCGATCGCTTCCTGATAACTACTGCCGGTTCGCGGATGCGCACTGCGTCTTATACGTGTGCGCAGATTGCAAACATTGGCTGGCTACGTGCGAACGCAGCCTTGAGAACCAACCTAAATCAGGCCCTTGGTTCAGAACCCCTTGGACACTCCCACTCAGGGCCGGCCCTAGCCCAAATTTTTTGGTAAGCAAGTATATTTTTCGGTGATCCCCTATGCAGTGCCCCTTTTACAGTGCCCCGGTAGTGCTCCCCCTGTACAGTGCCCCTTGTGCCCCCAGTAGTAAGCCCCTTATATAGTGCCCCCAGTAGTAGTCCCCCTATGCAGTGCCCCCAGTAGTGGTACCCCCTATGCAGTGCCCCTTATATAGTGCCCCCAGTAGTGGTAGTGCCCCTTGTGCCCCCAGTAGTAAGCCCCTTATATAGTGCCCCCAGTAGTAGTCCTCCTATGTAGTGCCCCCAGTAGAAGGCCCCCCTGTGCAGTGCCCCTTGTGCCCCCAGTAGTAAGCCCCTTATATAGTGCCCCAGTAGTACTCCCTCCCCTATGCAGTGCCCCCAGTAGTGGTACCCCCTATGCAGTGCCCCCAGTAGTAGTCCCCCCAATAGTGGTACCCCTTATGCAGTGCCCTTTAAACAGTGGCCCAAGTTGTAGCCCCCCCATGCAGTACCCCCAGTATTGCCCCTTATATAGTGCCCCCAGTAGTGGTCCCCCCTTGTAGTGCCCCTAGTAGTAGTCCCCCCTCTTGTAGTGCCCTTGTAGTAGTCCCCCCCATTGTTGTGCCCCCAGTAGTAGCCCCCCTTGTAGTGCCCCCAGTAGTAGCACCCCTTGTAGTGCCCCCAGTAGTAGTCCCCCCCTTGTAGTGCCCCCAGTAGTAGTCCCCCCTTGTAGTGCCCCCAGTAGTAGCCCCCCTTTGTAGTGCCCCCAGTAGTAGCCCCCCCCTTGCAGTGCCCCCAGTAGTAGTCCCCCCCTTGTAGTGCCCCCAGTAGTAGTCCCCCCCTTGTAGTGCCCCCAGTAGTAGCCCCCCCTTGTAGTGTCCCCAGTAGTAGCACCCCTTGTAGTGCCCCCAGTAGTAGCCCCCCCTTCTGGTGCCCCCAGTAGTAGCCCCCCCTTGTAGTGCCCCAGTAGAGAGACACGTAATAAAAAAAAAAACCCCACTTACCTGAAACCCCGCTCCTGCTCCCGCCGCCGCTATCAGCTCCTCCGTCCGTCCTCCCGGGCCGCTTTGTATTACGGGAGAGACGTCATGACGTCTCTCCCATCACCCACTGCGGTAGCCGGAAGATTGCTCTGGCAGTGGGCGCAGCAGCCGATGAGAGTCTGACAGACTCTCATTGGCTGCTAATTACAACAAACACACAGCTTACCGGCGTCAGCGGCTGTGTGTTTGGCACTGTGTAGTGCTGACCGAACTTCGTCTGGTCAGCACTACACACGAGGTGCAGCTGTGTCACAGAGACACAGTCGGCCCGCATGGTACGCAGCTGAGGCGCCCTCCACTATGTGGCGCCCTACTCAGCTGCGGACCATACGTAACGGTAGAACCGACCCTGCTCCCACTATTGACTCATTTGGTAAAAATATTTTTATATTTAGCTTAATTTGGCCAATAATGAAATTACAATTTTGGGGTGAAAAAAATATTAGTGGAAAATGGATTTAAAGTACTGGAACAAGTATTTTGGGGGTCTGTATGGATGGGGCAGGAGTTTTTAGGATTGCAGGAGGCTACAGCAGGTATATTTTTTAAAAAATGTTTAAAACTGCACTTTATAGACACATAATTATACTAGCTCCCATTTTAATGTACCCCCAATTTAACTACAGCAATTATTTTCTACCAAAAAATATTGCTTTTTATAATTTTTCCACACTTATACAAATATGAATATAACAGCCATTCGACACAATTTAAGAATCCAAAATACTTTTATTAGGTCCATTAATACACTTCTATATTGATTTCCTATGTCAGTTAGGCTTTTTATGGGGTACAGACTAATTTCCCCAAAATGTACTGTACTTTTCGGTGGTCTCACCGGGATGCAATCGGGAAACCAGCTGACGTGATCCCGACAGCCGGCTTCCCGACTGCTTTATCCCGGCGTGGGTTAAATGACAGGCGTCTATATATAGACGCCTGTCATTTTCCCGACGCCGGGAGACAGGCGCCCGGCATCCCGAGTGCGGACAGCCACAGGGGGGGGGGGGGGTGGAGGGTTAAGTTTAGGGCACCCGTGGGGGGAATTAGTGTTAGGCACCACCCCGGGAGGGTTAGGCACACCCGGGGGGGACTCAGGGTTAGGCACCCCCCGGGGGACTTAGGTTTAGGCAGCGGGGAAGGGGGATTAGGGTTAGGGGGGTTAGGTTAGGTTAGTTATTACTTACCTGAGGACGATCGGGATTTCCAGCGCTGTCGGGCTGCCGCTGCCGGGATCTGTCCATCTGTCAGGCAGGCCGCTGCCGGGAATCGAACCGTGCCATGCGGCCGGCGGTATTTCATACCGTTTTCTTTCACCATGCACACTTTTCGCACGTGCAGTATGCGTTTTCGCTTCTTTTCTAATAAGATAGGGCAAAAATGGGAGCGCGCATTGCTAAAAGAGACAAAAATATCCCACCAAAATACGCGAATAGTGCGAAAACTTCTTTGAAGTTAAGTTTTTAGTTTTATCGTGGCTAATTGAATCTGGCCCTAACGCTCTCTTGTTGTAAGATTTCTCTGGAACTCTCATTGTGATCCCACACATCCACTACCCAACCAAGGGAAGACAGTACGATTACGACAACGTAATCGTACCGTCGTTCCCCATCCCTTGCAGTGCCTACACTGAACGGTCAGTCGTTCAGTGTAGGCACCCTCCATCATCCCCGTACATGGTCAATCTTGTGTTATCGGCAGATTGACCAGCATGTTCGGGCGATTGATTGATGTCGGAAACGACCAGTGGGAGCGCGCATCGCTGGTCATTTCCGACATTTTGCATGCCCGATTTGTGCCCGATTAACGAGTGACTGAACGATAACGATGTCGTTATTGTTCAATCGCTCTGTTTAATCGGGTAGTGGATACCCGCTTTTACCTTTGCAGTGAGATTTTGTTTTTTTTTTTATGAAGGGGGAGGCGTGAGGCTCTTATAACAGCAGATTTCATTCTTACTTTGATGCACTCACAGGAGCAGTCGAAGCAGAACAGTGTACCTAATAGCCCTGACTTATCTTTCTAGAATCCAACAATCTACTTGAGATATATGAATATTACAGTGCATGTGTGTTGCAGGTATAAGTTTGTCCTGGGATGTCGTTAGCAGACAGGCAGCTTGCCGCCGGTCTGAATCCCGACGGTGGAAACCCAACACGGAACTTAAGATAGGCGTCAACTCAAAATACAGACGCCTATCATAATCCCGACGCTGGAATACAGACAAGACGCCAGCCCGAACGAGGTAAGCCAGGGGCGTCTTATCTGTTAGCAGGGGGGGAATGTTAGGTTTAGGTAGCATAGCGGGGTTAGCATTAGGTTTTGGGGGGAGGAAGGTATGATTTAATATGTATGAGGAGGGAAGGGCGATATGTAATATGTATGAGGAGGTGAGGGAGGCTGAGCCGGATTTACCATTATGTAACCTAGGCGCCCGCCTAGGGCCCGTCGGGTTCCATGGGGCCCGTGGCCGGGTCCCCCACCCCTCGAAATCTGAAGCTGCAAAGTCAGTGTGAGCTGCTGTATTCACACCAATGTGACTCAGTCAGTGTAGCCAGTCTCCTCCGTGCTCCCCCCCCCCTCCTCCATGGTGTAGCATAGCCAGTGCCTCCTCTTAGCAGCATCTAGCCAGTGGTGCCCCTTCCTGCCAATTCACAAGCAGCCAGCACCTCCACCCGCAATCCTCCCTCCTCATTACAGCCCCCTCCCTCCGGCTCCGACCACCTCCAACCCCCAGAGACTGAGGAGCAGCATCCTCCGGCACTGACCACCTGCCCCCGCCGGCAGGTCCGCCATCAGGGGGGACTGCCGGCAATCCAGTCCCGGGCCCGGAGAGTGATGGGGCCCGGGTGGCAGCGGTGTGCAATGCAGTGCACCGGGTGACTGACAGTCATGGGAGACAGAGCATAGGCTGCGCATGAATGAAATATTGAGCCGTCCGCGAGCCAATAACAGCTCGTGGAACTGCAGCCAATCCAAATGCTGCAGCTCCGATGTTCTGACTCTACCTGCTGCACGGTGCATCCTGCACTGCTTCCGCCTAGGTCCACCCTCTCTCTAAGCAAGGTATGCAAACCCAAGTCCAGCCAGCCAGCCAGCCAGCCAGCCACCCTGTCTTCCCTGTTCTGCCCCGAGCTAAGATACAAAGATGGCCTTTTGGTAAGTTTAACTGAAAAATCTTATAGCTCTCCCTACCTTATTATATATAGAATAAATATGATGTGTATCTATACATTGTCTGTGTATATAGTATATACTGTATGTGTGTCTATATATTGTCTGTATATCCGCTAAGTTCTTCCTCCTTCTGTCTCACCATGTTCTTCTCTATTTCCTTCCTTCCCTCTTTTCCTCCAATCTCCATCTTTGTCCCCAATTCCTCCCGTCTCCCTCTATTTGTCCCCTATCCTACTGTCTCTCTCTGTTTGTCAAATCTCCTGCTGTCTCCCTCTGTTTGTCCCCCATTTTTCCCTCTACCTGTTTGTTCCCCATTCTTCCCATTATAGAATTCCAATCTATAACTGTGTGTATGCGTATGCGCAAGTGGTATTAATCAGTGTCTTATTTGATGTTTTGCCATAAAGTGCCCATACACTAGCATTAGATCACCGCGATCCTGCAATCCATTGATTATGATTTCCAAATCGGTGATATTTAACATATATAATGACTGGCGGATTGGTGTTTCCGATCCCATCGTAGGATCCGACAGTCTGTTGGTAGGTGTATGGGGGCCTTTATGCGCATGTTTTCTAAATTAGTGCTTACACTGTGTACTTGATTACACCTAATATAATAACTGCATTTATTACAGTAGTGGCATTGATTAGAGCACGCTAAATACATAATTTTTTATTTAGATATATATATATATATATATATATATAATATATATTATATAACTATAATTTGATGTGTGTATCTTGCTCCAGCTACACCTACTGTAATATATGCTCAGGTTTGTTTGAGGGTGGGGGGCCCCAAACCGGTATTTTGCCTAGGGCCCAATGAGGTCTAAATCCAGCTCTGGAGGGAAGTGTGTAATATGTATGAGGATTGGGAGGGAGGTGTGTAATATGTATGAGGGGAGGAGGGAGATGTGTAATATGTATGAGGAGTGGGAGGGAGGTGTGTAATATGTATGAGGAGAGGAGGGATGTGTGTAATATGTATGAGGAGGGGGAGGGATGTGTGTAATATGTATGAGGATTGGGAGGGAGGTGTGTAATATGTATGAGGATTGGGAGGGAGGTGTGTAATATGTACGAGGAGAGGAGGGATGTGTGTAATATGTATGAGGAGGGGGAGGGAGGTATGATGTAATATGAGGAGGGGGAGGGAGGTGTGTAATATGTATGAGGAGGGAGAGGGAGGTGTGTAATATGTATGAGGAGGGAGAGGGAGGTGTGTAATATGTATGAGGAGGGGGAGGGAGGTGTGTAATATGTATGAGGAGGGGGAGGGAGGTATGATGTAATATGTATGAGGAGGGGGAGGGAGGTGTGTAATATGTATGAGGAGGGGGAGGGAGGTATGATGTAATATGTATGAGGAGGGGGAGGGAGGTGTGTAATATGTATGAGGAGGGGGAGGGAGGTGTGTAATATGTATGAGGAGGGGGAGGGAGGTATGATGTAATATGTATGAGGAGGGGGAGGGAGGTGTGTAATATGTATGAGGAGGGGGAGGGAGGTATGATGTAATATGTATGAGGAGGGGGAGGGAGGTGTGTAATATGTATGAGGAGGGGGAGGGAGGTATGATGTAATATGTATGAGGAGGGGGAGGGAGGTGTGTAATATGTATGAGGAGGGGGAGGGAGGTATGATGTAATACGTATGAGGAGGGGGAGGGAGGTGTGTAATATGTATGAGGAGGGGGAGGGAGGTGTGTAATATGTATGAGGAGGGGGAGGGAGGTATGATGTAATATGTATGAGGAGGGGGAGGGAGGTGTGTAATATGTATGAGGAGGGGGAGGGAGGTATGATGTAATATGTATGAGGAGGAGGAGGGAGGTGTGTAATATGTATGAGGAGGGGGAGGGAGGTATGATGTAATATGTATGAGGAGGGGGAGGGAGGTGTGTAATATGTATGAGGAGGGGGAGGGAGGTATGATGTAATATGTATGAGGAGGGGGAGGGAGGTGTGTAATATGTATGAGGAGGGGGAGGGAGGTATGATGTAATATGTATGAGGAGGAGGAGGGAGGTGTGTAATATGTATGAGGAAGGGGAGGGAGGTGTGTAATATGTATGAGGAGGAGGAGGGAGGTGTGTAATATGTATGAGGAGGGGGAGGGAGGTGTGTAATATGTATGAGGAGGGGGAGGGAGGTATGTAATATGTATGAGGAGAGGAGGGAGGTATGTAATATGTATGAGAAGGTGAAGGAGGTCTGTCACACGTCTTGCAGCCAGGGGGAGGGCCCTGCACATTGATAAACAGACTGGCCCGGCTCATGCAGCCTCAGTGCCCGGACGGCTGATCACCGAGAAGGAGTCAGAGCAGTGCGCAGTGTCAGAGCCGGGAGCGGAGTCAGTGATCACTTCGGGCGCACGGAGGAAGGTATGCGGCGTGTAATGTGTATAGAGCGCCGTGTCCGGTAACCGTATGTGTGCCGGAGTGTTACTGGTGTGCAGGGGGTGACTGGAGGCATAGGGACCCCCCCCCCCTGCTGCAGTGTATTATAAAGCCTCTGATTCCTGTGCATTTTCGTACTGACAGGTGCCCCTTCCCCACTCACACCCTGCAGTGCTGTGTGCGGCTCTGCAGTGGGTAGGGGGATCAGAGCCCGGAGATGGGGGCCACTAGGGGGTCTCTGCAGCGGGTAGGGGGATCAGAACCCGGAGATGGAGGCCACTGGGGGTCTCAGCGCCTGGAGATGGGGGGGGGGGGGCTTTGCAGCGGGCTCAGCGCCCGGAGATGGGGGCCACTAAGGAGGCACTGCAGCGGGCAGGGGGCTCAGCGCCTGGAGATGGGGGGGTTCTGTAGCAAGAAGGGGGCTCTGCTGCAGCACTGGGGGGCTCTGCAGGGGTCTCTGTTCCTAGCGGTTGGGGTCTGCCGCTGAGGGTAGCTGCTGCCACTCTGCTGTGTGCTCCTTGTAAACAGAAACCCGAGCATTGCAGGTAGGGAAGGGGGTGGGAGGCAGATATGCCCTCTTCCAAGCACACGATAGGAGAATCTGGGGGTCTGCACCAAAATCCCCCCTCCCCCCCCATTGTCCCCTCCTTCTGCATCCTGTCCCCTCTTCCTTCCTCTGACCTCATTTTCTGCATTATCGGTTGAAGAAAAGCAAAAACCTATTTATTATTATTATTATTATTATTATTATTATTATTATTATTTCTTTTCATTTGCTTTCTGATATAATGAACCACTGTAATGTAATTTCCCTGAGCCACTAAGCTGACAGTCTACTGGTGATACAATGCCGGGCTATCCATCACACTCTATCCTGGGTTATCTTGTGGCGTTGGGATGGGAGGCTCCAACATCTGTTACCGTCCTGCAGTGTGTAAGCATGGGCTTGTGATAGGATGTAGTGGGTATAATAAGGCTGAATGGATGTAGATCAGCATCCCAGGAGCACTGGAATGATTTACGCTGGTAGAAATGTATACAGCATAAAATGGTATGTTCATGATTTTTGGATGGTCATTAATTGGTTTAACTTGTGCTGCTGAAATGTGCATGGCCTGTTCGTAAATGCTAGATTGTAAACTTTCCGGGAGAGATGTACATAATCGTGCTTTTTAATCTATAAAACCTTCAGTGGCAGCTCTACGTGGACGCGACGTAACCCTTAGTCACCGGTATTGTGAAGATTTATCCTCCCCTAATATATAGATACTAGTGATATATATCTATCTCTATATCCAACAAAAATTAACCCGTGTGTGCATGTGGTAGGGAATATAGAGTGTAAGCTCTACTGGGGCAGGGAGTGATGTGAATGGCCAACTATTCTCTGTAAAGCGCTGCGGAATATGTGTGCGCTATATAAAGAACTGGTAATAATAATTTTACTGCTGTGTTAAAATTAATTTGCAGGAAAATATTTTATTCTAATTCAAGAAAATTTGATTTCTGTCCCAACAATTTTCCCTTATTAATTCTTCTCCTTTCTTTGTGTCGGTGTGCCATGCATAGTGGTATATGGGTGTTTACGTGTATTAAGGCAAATCTCTTTGTAATTTGTAGCGTACTGCTCAGTTCTATAAAGGGTGCTGGGTACACACTAGATGGTATATTGGATGATTTGTCGTTTTGAGACAGATCGTCCAGTGTGTACGCGCGGTCGCATGTCTTGCGATCGGCTATGCATGCACGGCAGATCACAAGAACCGGCGGCTGATACCATGCTTCTGGATGCGGCCGGGGAACACTAGCGGGCGGTCGTACACCAGATTGTGCAGTGTTTAAGTATTGCCCTATATATTGTGCCATCGCTGGGTACATACATCATTCAGGGGTCTATTTACTAAGCAGTGTTAGGAGACAGAGTGATAAGGTGCCAGCCAATCTGCTCCCAACTGTCATTTTTCAAACACAGATGGCAGTTGGGAGCTGATTGGCTGGTACCTTATCACTTTTTACTCTGTCTCCTAACACTGCTTAGTAATAGACCCCCTAGTGTATACCGAGCTTTAGGTTGCAAATCTATATAGTTAGGTTTCATTAAGAATACACGAAACTGCTATTTATCCAGCTGTTAACCATATGTACATCCGTGTTTTTGTTTTTTTTTCTTATTGTTTGATTTGTTCTGTTGCCTTGTCTTCCATTTGCCCTTGTGCTGAAGTTTGTTACTGGAAAGCATCAGCCCGGAGGAAGTTAAATCCGCCTTTCCTTCCCAAAGTGAAGTAATCCCTATTCCTTGTTTACTGACCCCATTATGAAGCGTCTTGTTTCCATGGTAGCGTGTGAAGCTCAGGGCTGGGTTTTAAAACCTGAATAAACATGAAATCCCTGCAATGCGATCCTGCAACCCGGACCTGAATTATTATTATTTTTTTTTTTTGTTCTCCAAAGAGGCAAAGTAGTCTTGTTACAAAGATTCCCTTCAGCCCCGTTGTAAATGCTGCCGTCCTGTGAAATCCTATTGTTTGTTCTGTGGTAAGTATGGGATGTGACGTCTGTGCTGAGTCAGGCCTACTCTCCCTTCTTGCAGCATGATAAAGTACAGTACGAGGACCTGCGTGGCATTCTGTCCTTGCATGACTCTTCCTGGTGTCTTTTGTGGTTCTGTAGAAGAGGAGGGAGGGGGGTCATTGGTGATTGGAAACTTTATAACCGTACTGTAATCTCGTACACAATTATTCACTGTATCTGGAAAATGAATGTGCTGATGGTTACATTTCTAACCTTACAGGGTCATACGCTCTGGTATTGTAGTAGCAATTTTCATTTAAAAATATGCGTAGACCTCGTACTTCGTAGCGTCCTCAAAGCCTCACTGTACGGGTCGAGTCACTTAAATTATCATTATTGTGGGGTTTTTTTGTGGGCAATTTGGGCCTAATTGTGAATCTCGCACAAGTCTGAACGGCCGCAGCCAGATTTATGGTAATGTCGCGATCTGCGCAGCTTCACGCGCATGGCCCTGCCACCCACCTGCTTCTGCGGCTGCCACCGTCTCCATTAATATTGCCACTTACACATATACTCCATGCTGTGTGCAAAAGATCCATCTGAATCGCGACTTCGTTGAGCGCACACCTCATAATGGCGCGGAACTCTGGCTGCACTCCCATGAGAGTCTCTTGCGTGCGTTGGCATTGTTACCCCTTAACCCAGAAACGTCCGTTTCATGGATGCAGAGAACCATTGGTAATGTACAGTTTGCACATAATCGCTGGGTATGTCCATTTTTTGACATGCATGCAACACTGAACCAGGCCTTATGGGCTGGTTCAGTGTTGCATGCATGCTCCACTGAACCAGCCCATATACCATAACCATATACCTTCTGCTCCACGGGAGGTTTCTGTCCTCCCTGAGCTCGCCTTAGGACACCTGCGTTACGGTTTTACAGGTGTACCGCCCCAGTCAAACCGCCCCAGCCTGTGGAACGCATAAGCATTTACTCCATTTGTGCAGTGGAAGCCACCATTATGGTCTCTCAGTGTGGTCCGTAATGTGCCACTTCTGTCTGAGACCCCTTTATAATGTCATTCTCTTTTAGCATCGTGGCATAAATTCCCTGCACAAAAACCCTCCAGCTACATAGCTTCCTATAGAAGTCACTCTTAGAACCCCAGGTTCGGTCTGTGTTGTGTGAGATTTGTATACTGAGATAACGGCAGTGTCCCTCGCTCATGGCCTGTCCTGTCTGCTGCTCGGTAAAGCAGTGTTATGTAACCTGATGGGAAGGATTACATCTAAACTTACACCCTGGTGGTTTATAAGGTCAGTGGCTTATGTGTGGCCAATTGTCTGCTAAAATAAAATGTTTGCTACTGTGTACTGCGATGCTTGCTACTATTCTTCTGTTTTCATTTATTTTAAACTTTTATCCTTTTTGTAAAGATATTTACCATACTCTCATTAATCTGTCAACTCTAAACTAATAGATCTATGGTGACTCCCACTGATACTGTAAGGGACATTTTGTCCTGCTATTCCCACCGTAGGTCAAACTGTAATACCCGACTCAAGTCAGATGCTGTAATACAGTGGGGGCAATTTAGTTGTTGTGGGCGTGGATATATAATGAGCACCAAGTTTTGCAATTCAATTGTTCTGGGCACTCATTAATTATCGCCCTCTTTAATTATTGCCCTCTTCAAGCCTTATTAGGCCAGGTTAATAACACTATAAACAGGTCCCCTATAAAAGCTATAATACTGCTAACCTGCCCCCTTTAATTTTAAACCTAATTAGTCCCCTCCTTCCTGCATCAACCTTAACCTCATTCTTCAACACCTGCATTAATCATTATTAACCCCTCTACACTGCATTTATTATTATTATAATGAATAACCTTTTCTCATTAAGCTTCCATCTTTCTGGCTACTAGTCCTTCCGGTAACTCCTTGCCCTAACTCATAGGAGCTCTGTACCACGGCAGGTCCTGCGCCAGCTTAATCTGGGAGAACCCGATCATATCTCCCCTGCTAAAGAGGTATATATGAGCATCACTGAGGGTAATTGCTAGAGGTTTACAAGTCGGGCAGGACTGGCCCCTCTACCCAAGTACAGAGCTACCTTATCCAAGTAAGGATCTGACCTGTTGGCCCTCTGCATGTCAGCCTGCAGGGTTTGCGGCTGATCAGGCCTGGCGAAAAGGGCAAGATGGCCGCTCTATGTTTATATTTATGCAGGTAAGCAACGTCGCAGACAGATGAGGGCAGCGGTGGGCGTCCCAATGCTTAGGTGAGCTTTGGAAACAGCATATTTTCGCAGCTGTATTCTGTGTGAAATTGCAGCTGCGATCTCTGAATCCGGCTCTGTCATTCTATAGGGCCGAAAAAAAACCCACTGCAATCTGTGGACTGTTACCCCTGAAACTTGCTTCATAGGCTGCATGCTTGTTTAGTCAGCCTCTCCTGACACCCTGCCCCAGATCTGCTACAGCTTGGGGAACTTTAGTGTTTGTGTGTGTTTGTGTGTGTTTGTGTGTGTGTGTACACACTGCATGGAATGCTTGGTATTTAATGCAACACCTTGTTCTGTAGAGATTTGTCTTATTTCATAACAAGTCTTGCGTAATGCACAATCTCATTCATCCCTAGTAAAGGTTACAGTGACTTATTGTGAGTCATTAGGAACGATTTTGTAGCTTTTTATTTTCTAGGCTGTGAATCACCATATGACCTGATACTGCAGGTCAGTACTCCGGAAGTGGTGACATAGGGTCTAGTTACTAAGCAGTGTTAGGAGACAGAGTGAAAAGTGATAAGGTGCCAGCCAATCAGCTCCCAACTGTCATTTTTCAAACACAGCCTGTGAGATGACAATTAGGAGCTGATTGGCTGGCACCTTATCACTTTTCACTCTGTCTCCTAACACTGCTTAGTAAATAGATCCCATAGCCTCTTCCCACAGCTCACAGAATGACCCCAGGTTTGTGTAACCTGCCCCAGGCGGCAGCCCTGTCCTGCGTTCCTCGTATGTGTACTTTAATCTAATGTCCAAGAGTTTGAGACCTTCTCTAGTGGTACATGAATTGCCAGACAAATGTGAGATAACTGGTCTATGGGACAGGCTGCGCAGCCAGAAGATCTAGTGTTACAACTGATGCTGCCATTCTCTTCCCGTCTGTAACTTCTAGTGTTATAATAGCAGCCCTTTTAACAGTATTTCGCTACAGGCTTTTAGTTGTCATTAGGCCCGATTGAGAGGTTGACACACGGTCGTGGTTTGTGCAGCTGAGCAATTATTTGCTACTTTGTGTTCATTCTACCACCCAGAACCTGTCACAAGCCGTCCAGTTCCTCTTTTTACTGCCTGGGGTGTCTCTCTGGTGCTTCTAGCACACTCTGGACGGTATCTCAGCAGTTTGTGGCATTAGCTCAGTGTGCTAGAAGCACCAGAGCAGAAAGCGACACCCCAGGCAGGAAAAAGGAGCTGCTCGGGTTGTGACAGGTGCAGTGTGCTAGAATGAAGACTAGGTTACCACTAGTGTACGCAGAGATCTCTGTTGCAAACAGAGGGCCTGATTCGCTTGGATCGCAGTTGCTAATACGCACGCAATCTGCCTATTGTTGCGCTCTGCATATGCATTGAAGTGCGCAAACCAGCTGCTGCGATTGTGACTGATCTCAGCGGCTACGCAGACCCATCGCAGAGTGATTGACAGGAAGTGCACTTTGTGGGTGGTGACTGGGGAGGGTAGTCAGCAGAACCCAGGCGTGCCAGTGCGTTCACACATCGTTTCAGGGGCATGCATGAATTATCCACTGCGAAGCCGTACGCAGTGAGGTCTCATAGCGTACGTGGCTGTCAGCAATTCCTGAGTAAGGTCAGGGCTTGTGCGTGAGGCTGCGATGGTTCTCGATTGTACCGATGGTTTTTCTTTTCTGCTAAGTATTACGGATATGCGTATGGTAAAATGGGCGTCCTTATGTTGTGCTAAGATTGCACTGAAATCGCAGTGGTTCTGCTTACTATCGCAGTTGAACTGCATGCGTACGCAGTATTGCGATCCGTTGTGAATCAGCCCCAGTGTCACTTGTAGTAGCGATGGCAGCGGCCAGCCATGGGCGTTCCTAGGAGGTGACTGGGAGGCATTTTGAAGTGAACGCAAAAAAGGGCTATCTCACGGGTGTGTCGGTGTACGCGGCTGCATTCGCAAACAGAAGGAGACTCTGGATCTCATTCAGAGCCGGTCGTAGCGGCCGCACGGTCATACGCCACCGATGTTCGCTAAACTGCGCATGCATAAAGTTTGCAATGCGCGTGCGCAAACTAGCTGCTATGATCAGAAATTTCTCTCTCCTTGAACACAGCCAGGTCGGTAGTTTGAGTGACAGAATGAGGCGTTTGTGGGTGGTAACAGGGGAAGGTGCTTGAAAACGGGGGAGTGGAGATCCGAACGCAGGCGTGCCTAATTATGCGAACGGCGTTTTATGGGAGTGCATAATTAACAAAGTAGTGTCATGGCACATGTGACATGGGAGGTTTTTACACTGACATGATCGTAGAGCTTAAGAGAGAGTATGGTCAACCTTAAGCTCTACGACCAGTTCCGATGGTCTCGATTAATCCTTATATGCCCGGAGATGACGTGTAATGCGTACGAGAAGGGGGCGTATTTTTTGTCTTCCGGCTGCTTCCTCCCCTTGGTCGGCCAGCTACCGATCCGATCTCAGGGACGCAACTTGCGAGTGTATCATTTGCATATCCGGCCCCTTTTCCCGTACGACCGTGCGGCCGCAACAACAGACTCTGAATGAGGTCCTCTGTCCCAGCCGTAGGGCGTCGTAAGTGGCGATGGTCATAGTGATGGTGCGCCGATGGTGTTTTTTTAGGCCACTGGCGGACTTGCACTGTCCATGAATATTGAAAGTGGGCGTCCCATGGCTTTCGCTGTCCGCTGCTCGCAAGCGAGTCAGAAATAAATGCTAGCCGGGCATGTATTAGCGACCACCTTCTAAATCTGGCCCATTATTCGGGGGAAATTCCAGTGGGTGCAGAACTCTGGCACATTTTCCCTAGCACCCCATAAAGGGTGTTCACAGCAGCAGAGTGTTTCCAAATACACACATATGCTGGTTTTGTGGGAGGCTGCATTTGTTATAATTGGGGGATGTATCACAACTCTTAGTTAGTTAGATACCAACATCCATATGTGAATTGTTTATCGGTGGCAGTGTGGAGTACCAGGCTGAAGACGCTAGCTCATGAGTGGATATTTGGGTTCTGTGATTGGTGCACGTCCACTCATGCGCCTGCTCTTCATTCAGGTACTATCCACCTACAGCTGAGGGTGATATTTGTTTTTTGCCTTGGTCCTTTAAGGTGGCCACACACGGGTTAATCCGGCTACTCTGCTCGGGTGCCAAGTGACTGAATCAGTGTAACCCCGCCCCCCCCCCCACCACAACCCCTTCAAAATAACTTCCAGCTTATTAATAAATAAATGTGGTCATTAGGGGTGATGGGTGTCAGGGAAAAAACTCAACTGCTTTGCATATTCTCTTAACTATAGTGGAACTACAAATCCCAGCAAGCCCTTGTAGCCATTTACCGCTTGGGCGTGCTGCAGATTTTTAGACTTGGGGTTGTTTTTTATCTACATGCAGCGATATTAAAGATTTTTCTTTTGCATGGATATAACCTATTCTATGGCCGCTTGGGTAACCTGGCTTCGCCAATACACACTGAGAACTGTGCTGCAAGCTGAGGCTTTTGACTTCCAGATATACTGTAGTACCTATATAATAATAATAAAAAAAAAAAAATTAAGGACATAAATCTTACCATTGTTTGAACAGAAAAAAATTATAAAAATTTGCGAAAGGGGAGAGAAAAAATTAATATGGTAATGAGCTTAAAAAAAATGGAATTTTTTTTTTTTTTTTTTTTTTTTAATTTTATTGAAATAATTTGTCTCCAAACCCCTCCTCCTTTTTTCCCTTTTTTTTTTTTTTTTTTTTTTTTTTTTTTGTGTGTATTTATTCAGCTGCTAAATCCTTAAGGAAACTTCTGTCTTTGTTCCTGAAATAGCCTGCAGGGACTACAAAATACTGTACTTTTTAAAATGATTAAACGCATTAGTTTTCATCCAGCTTTTCCCAGCATAAGTGTGCACATGCCTTTAAAAGCAAATACTGCTGCTACTTGTCATGACGGGAGCCCTGCAGCTCTGAATCACCACGTACAGCTTGTAGCCGTTACATCCTGACCACGTCGGTGGCTTCAGTGAGGTAATCTTCTTGGAAGTGATGTTTGCAATGCCGGCACATACGTCATACATCTGTTTGCTCATTATGGTCGTAGATTCTGCTTCCTTTCTTTTTTTTTTTTTTTGTCTTATTTCTGGATTTCATGTTAAAGTTTTATATCATTATTAAAATATATATAATTTTTTTTTTTTTTTTTTGTACAATATTTCTGTATCTAGACCTCAGAAAATGTCAGTTTACCTTATTTTGGATTTCTGTGCATCTGTATTTATTTTTAAGTCTCTAGATGAACTGCTCAAAAGTTAATGTTTATGTCTGAGACATGGATGCATTTGGGTTCAGGTATTTCAGAATATAATCCCGAATAGAAAGTTACTTTGAATTATTTCATGTTTTATTTCCTTTGTTCCTGGTGTGTGCAGAGGTTAAAATTTTCCCATTTGATTCTTTGCTCTCTGTATGCCTAGGAGTCTATTTATCATTGGTGGATTGCTAACTGCCAATTTGTGCTGCCACAATTAACCTTGCCTGGGTTCCTCAGTGAGGGTTGTCTTCCCGGTCCCTGCCGGCGATAGGTTAAAGTGATATTCGTTTTGCGGCTAATGTCTGTGTATGTGCATTGTGATTTCAACTGGTGGGCGTTAAGGGGAGCCTCATCGGCTCCCACTACGAGGTATAGATTGCCTCCAAAAACTAAGCTGCTCGCCGTTTGATAAATTGACTAAGGGACGACCGTAAGTGGCACAAACCAGAGATCTGATTTCTCCAGGGTCAACTTCTTATTGAATTGCGAGAAGCGGAGATAGATGGGTCTTTTTAGTAAATTAAATAAAGGCTTTTCTCCAGCGTTTTGCATGGAGAGCCTTCAGTTTTAGTTACTCACAGACCTTTACTGCTAGGTCTGTCCCTGAACCTAAAAATATCTGCTTTGCGAATACACCCCTTACTTTTGTAGTATGCCTAGATTTCAGAGGCACACTGCTTGGTTTAATCCCATTTCGGCTAATATAAAAATAAATTTTGATACGCATGAGCAAACCTCCCAATATCTAGGCATGCAAAATCAGGACAGCGTACGCCGGGCCCAGTACTACAGCCCATCTGAGGCTCCCAAATGGAGACTGTCGCAGCAGAGCTGGGACGGTTGGGAGGTATGCAGCACAGACTGTGTAATGGTTAGCGTTACTGCCTCACAGCACTGAGGTCGTTGGTTCGATTCCCACCACGGCCCTACCTGTGTGGAGTTTGTATATTCTCCCTGTGCTTGCGTGGGTTTCCTCTGGGTACTCCGGTTTCCTCCCACACTCCAAAAATATACAGATAGGTTAATTGGCTCCTAACTAAATGACCCCTAGTGTGTGTGAGCATGTGGTAGGGAGTATAGAGTGTAAGCTCCACTGGGGCAGGGACTGATGTGAATGGCCAAATATTCTCTGTAAAGCGCTGCGGAAAATGTGTGCGCTATATAAATAACTGGTAATAAATAAATAAAAAATAATAGGTATGCAGAAGTTACACATGTAATACAGACCCTCTCTCGCTCCTGTTTATTGAGAGACAGAAATGAGGCTTATTCTGAGCAGCGGTGCGAACTACAGTTGCGTTCGGCTGGATTGTGATTCGACTCCTGTATTCTTCCCATCCACCGGTCAATGTGCATGAGCTGCGAGGGTCCTGTGTTGGGTAGTCCACCGATCTTTGTTTCCGATCCTCTGCCCAGGCTAGCTCATGCAGGTGTAATGGCACGGATGCATTACATGCATAGGAAAATATAATCGCTCCTCTTTTCTCCTGCACAGTGCTTATCAGCATGGCGCCCAGGATGGCTGAACATCACCTCTGTACTCCACCAGCACAGTCTCTCATGACTCACTCAGCTCTTCACAGCAGTGACTTCCCTTCACTTGCCGCCGTGCATGGGGACTCTCCCCTTCTGATGCAGTCTCTGTTATGTGAGGACTCTGCCTCCCTCCTCTAAGTAACATGAGGCTCTCTGACATGGGGACTCTCTCCCTGTGGAAAGGCGCTTTTACCCTATTTCCTGTAGTGTCGTCCCCCTCCCCTTTTCAAGGGGTTCACATGGATGACTCTACAACCTTTAACGGCACCCCTCACCACTGTCTTTAGGGACCCTCATGGCAGCCTATGGGGAGCTCAGGACTCCCTCATCTGTGACACTCTCCAACTGCCACCTACTGGCCGCAACTGTTGCTGCTTGAATACGCCCTTCTGGTGATTCTTGGCGGTACCACCAGAGCTCTATTTGATGGGGGGAGGGGGGGGGGAAGCATATATTTCCAGCTTGTCCTTCAAACTATACTCTCCTACGCTTTTTTAAAAAATTCCGGGGAGTCCTGGGCGGGTAGGTCACCCTCCCACATCCCACCCCACTAGTGTATGGTAGTGGGCAGTGGCATGATGGCACCATTTGTAGCAAATTGCTGTTTTTTGTGTGGGGGAGGGCGGGGGGAAATCTCCTGGAGGAGAGGCAAATACAATAGGCAGGAATTATGTAAACCCTTAATAAGGGTCATGTAATGCATTTTTTTTTTTTTTTCATGACGGATCCAGAATGTTGCAGGGCTCTCTGAGTTGATGTATTTTATGCAAATATTTAAACTGACCTTTTAAGCTGGAAAGGTTTTGATACAGAGCAGAGAATGGATCATCATAAGAATCCATGTTTTCCACTGCAGTACATAAGTCTTTTACATGCATAGTCATGTATATTAATTCCTACAATGTAACTCTTTACGAATGGATAAGCTGTGTTCTTATGAATATTGGGTTTGGTGCACAAAATGGCTCCCTCAAATCTGCAGGTTATTGGCACAATTAAAATTGTGTCTCCACTCTAAAATGACCATACATATTAAATCCTAATGAGTGGTCCTACAGCTTACTGTGAACACTTCAGACATCTGTCTGAAATTGCATGTTAAAGACTCACTGCTGTCACCATTTGGCAGAAAGGATTTGAATAGCTACTGACCTCTTTTGGCAATACTTGTAACCATGGAAACAAACTGGACTGCATGGATGTTTCCATGGATACAAATATTGCCATGATAGGTTTTGACACAGAAAACAATCTGTCCAATGGCCGCAACTGTGTGTTTTGATTTTTCAGCTGATGATTTCAGGCAAAACTCCTACTTCAAGTTTTAGGAGATGTTATAGCAGCTGAAAGCGTCCAGGGCAAATATTCTGAATCAAAATTTGATTCTAACTACCCTCTACAAAGGTCTGTGTGTATGTGTTGCTTGCAAAAGGACAAGGTGGTATACAGACTTCATTAGTGAAGTACAATGTGCCAGTCAAAAGTGGATTTGACCAAAATTTTTATCAGGATTTTTTTTTTTAAATACGGTTTTTATTGTGGTGGACCAGCGGACCTCACCAATGTGATTTGGGGACACTACAGTTGGACATATAATGTATATAAAGTCTTTCACTTTGCCAGGGGCACTTAGAGCCTTAGTACAGCCCTAATTTTAGTTTAGAGAGCAGCTACTGGTTTCAGCTGTTAAATATTAATTGCTTTTTTTTTTTCTTTTCTGTGTAACTTTTTGTCTGAATCCAAGAATATGGTTTGTGCATTCCTACTTGTATAGATTGTGGAATGACAATCTAACAATAATAGCACCAATCATCTAACCCGGACCAATAAGATACAAGACAAATTAATAAATGTAATTTTATTGTGTGATAAAAGGATAGCTATCTTATATACACATAGGTCTTCTATAGAGGACATGAATCACTCATACAATAAAATGAGTTAATACAAAACACTCTTGGAAACAGATCAGGCATTTGTCGTATTTATCGGTTTAGACTACCTTGTCCAGTGTTGATGAGTTGCATTTAGAAGTCTCAACACCATTGTTTTATTCAGTACAAGTTGAGTCTCCCATATCCAAATATTCCTAAATACGGAATATTTTTAGCATGACTGAGATAATGAAACCTTTGCTTTTTGATGGTTCAATGTGCCCAAACTTTGTTTAAGGCACAAAATTATTACAAATATTGTATAAAATTACCTGCAGGCTGAGTGTATAAGGTGTATATGAAACATAAATGCATTCTGTGTTTTGGGAATGGGACCCAAATCTAGATATTTCATTTTGGTATGCAAATATTCCAAAATACAGAATATTCCGATATCCAAAATACCCCTGGTCCCAAGCATTTCGGATATGTGATACTCAACCAGTATATTCCAGAGAGAATTTGTGGAAAGTCATGTATTAACTAATTTTATTGTATCTATGATTCTATTTATGACCTCTATATAGGACCTATTTGTATATACGGTAGCTATCCTTTTATCACACAATAGATTACATTTATTAATTTGTCTTGTATATCATTGGTCCGGGTTAGGCTATCGGCGCTATTATTGTTAGATTGTCATTCCTCAAGGTTTATGGGTGCCATTGGACCCCTAGAATAGCTGCCTGACACTTTTCAGCTGTCAACCTGGAGGGCACGCAGTTAATGCTATCTAGTTATATAGATCCCTACTACTATATAGTACAGCCAGCCAGTGTCACCAAGGTTACTTCTAATGTTCGCTGTATCACCAGTTGCCGTTTGGCACTTGTCCTGCGAGATGTTCTTATTCTGGCATGTATTTATCTGAATGTATCTGCACAATAAATGGGGGTATTCGTATGGTAATGGGAGGCCGGGGACCGAAGTCAGAACTGAACGGTTATAGAAAAGTCATTCTCTTCCTGTCACGGTAATTGATGGCAATTTTGTTAAAACCTCCCTTGTTCAGCCAGCCTTTAGTTTATTAAAGCACAGACTGTTCTCAGACAAATAACGTGCGACGGGAGGTTGGATTTTTCTTTTTGCTTTTTCCTTCCCCCATCCTACTCCGTATTATCCGATTTTAATGCCAGTCTATTCATCTGTATCTGAGCGGTTCCAAGAAAGTCACCATTTGTTTCCTTCTTTATCCAAATCTAGACAAAATATTCCGAAAGTCTTTTTTTTTTTTTTTTTTTTTTTACCCCGTTATTTTGAGGCTGAATTGGCAATTTGAAAGTCTGCTTTGTGTCTCAAAGAACAACCCAGATGGATCTTTCACAACAAAATTAATTTGTTTTCCTCTTCTGAAGGGCTCGATACATGAAGTCTTCTCTGGTCTTTGTAATCTGCGTTCTTGGCAAACCCAGAACTCGAAAACGGATCAAGTACGACTATTGACCGTTGCTGGTAAAAAGTATTCTGACCAGATTAGCGGTGAAGTTTTCTGCCCCATAGAAGTTTTTGCCGACGGTCCCAGATTTCCCAGTATTTCCAGTCGTCCCAGAGAATTTTGACTTTTTTTTTTTTTGTCTAGCACACCTCTCAGGGATCACTGTGACCTATTCCTTCTACTGCCAGGAAGGCCCCATTTGTGAAAATGCGTGCTTCCCCTCTAAACTAGGGCAAGGCCAGTGCATTGCGTGTCTAATGAGACGGCAAGATCGATGTGTGGAACATATAATCTTAGGCACAAAGGGCTTTCTAATGGTTCTAAGCCATGTAATGGGGCATGAAATGTAATTCTATAATGATGGCCTTTCTTGTTCAGCTCCGTTTTGGAAAACTAAAAATAAACTGGGGAATAAAAATAACAACCAGCTGACTGACCATCTAGGGCAAGGTTTCCCAAACTCATTCCTCAGGGAACATTAACAGTGCATGTTTTCCAGGTCTCCTCACAGAATCACAAGTGAAATAATTAGTTCCACCTGTGGATCTTTTAAAACGTGTTAGCCAGTAATGAATGCCCCAACTAGGAAAAATGGGAAGCATGCCCTGTTAGTGCTCCCTAAGGAATGAGGTTTGGAAACTCTGATCTAGGTCAACCCTTCCCTGTATTGTATAGAACAGTGGTGTCAAACTCTGGCCCTCCAGCTGCAGTAGAACTACACATCCCAGCATGCAGTGCCACAGTCTTGTTGTTAGCGCATGCTAATACTGCGGCAAAGCATGCTGGGATATGTAGTCCCACAAAAGCTGAAGGGCCCGAGTTTGACACCACTGGTGTAGAAGATTAGAGGACAATATTTTTTTACTTGGATACCCTTCTATCCCGGCAATTGCAGTCCTATTGGGTGGAAAAATGAGGTTCCCAAACTTGATCCTCAAGGCGCCCTAACAGTCCAGGTGTTAAGGATATCCATGCCAGACCACAGATGACTTAATTAGTGCCTCAGTCAATTTGATTTAACCACCTGTGATCAACCATGGATATCTCTAAAACCTGGCCTGTTGGGTTGCCTTAAGAGCTGCGTTTGGGGACCTTTGTACTAGACTTTAGAAGCCATCAGTAGAATCATAGGCCAGAATCGGAAGATTATTAGTTATGCCTTTGGACCTCAGTGAACTTGACTATCAATGTTAGGTGCCAACTCTCCCTCCTGCACTTTCCTAGTGCCCTTTTCTGTCATTCCAGTTATTCAAAAATGGGCCCCAGTTACTGTGTCTTTGTTAAATTGTTTAGGTCTGCTATGAATATATCTGTATAATAATAATATTTTCTACTTCAGGGTCCATAGGGTATCCACAGGATACCTTGGGGTATAGGTGTGACGTCAGTCGCAGGGCACCAAAGAGTTAAGCTTTCAGCCTCCCAGGATGCACTAGGTCCCCCTCCTATACCCCGCCCCCGAGCCAAGGCACCTCAGTTTAGTTTGGTGCCCGGCCGGAGTCGGGTGCACCTGTTGGAGTGGGGGCTAGAAGAGCCCCTGAAGCTGTGGCTGCACAACTGGATGAACAGCATGGACAGTCAGTCCTGACGTCCATGCTGTCTTCCCTACACCCCGCCGGTACCAGAACGCCGGTACTGATCCGGGGATGCTGGTGGGCGTCTGGGGTCACAGCTAGCGGTGACCCCAGATGCTCCGGACCATGGCCGGATTCAAGGGGGACAGAGGTAAGCAGCGGGGTCCCGCGGTGGGTCCCCGCTGATCACATGGTCCTAAGTCCCCAGGCAGGGGGCTCCCTGGGGACTGGCTGCAGCGTGGAGCCAGGCGACCAACCTGCGCTTCCACTACCCCCTGGGACAGCGGACCGCAGCAGAGCGGTAGCGCTGCGGCGTCCCAGGGGTTAAATGCATGCCAGGGGAGCGCGCCTTCCCTGTCTCACAGCCGGCGCCTCCCCCGCTGCACACAGCCCTCTCTGCATGCTGCCGACTGGTCCTGTGGCAGCGCTCCTCCCCCAGGCCAGCCTCCTCTCTGCTCCTCGGCGGCCATCTTCTCCAGAACGCATGGTGAACGCTGCTGGAAGCGCTGGAAGGAAGCATCGTGGTCTGGGTCCCCCTGCATACCTCTCCTCCGCTGTGGTCAGGTCTGTGTATGCAGCGCTGTGTCCTACCAGGCCCTGTGTCTGTGTAGTTGAGTGATCAGCGCTGTTAGTGCAGGAATTGTTATTTTTCTGCATTGTATGTGACTGTGCTAGTGCTGCTGCCTGTAATCTTTTCTTCTCTAAACTGTCAGCTTTATTACTGTCCCTGTTCTTTCTGCTAAAGCCCTTGCGGTGCGGTGCTGCAGGGTGGTCTCTCGCCTATTTAATACTTAATTGGTGAGAGAGGTCACATACGTGGTGCCATCATGTCTGCAAGTGATTTTCCCCTCCGGCTACAGTGTACCACGTGCAAAGTACCGTTAGCGGAGGGGGAGGGTAGCGCGGAGGGCCTTTGCCGGCAGTGTTTGTCCATGGCGCGGCCTATTACGGTTACAGCACCGGTACAGGAGCCGCCCTGGGCTTGTTTCGCTCAGGCGTTAACAGCTTTAGTGGGCCAGTTAGCTCCGCAGCCCGCGTTTACTCCGATGGGTTTGTCCCAGCAGTCTGTGGTGTCGTCACCCATGCAGGGGTTCCCACGACAATTGGTGGTACCCCACAGTCTCCCTATTTCCCCGCTCCCGGGTTCTCAGGAGCCAGCGTGGGTTAACTCCCTGACGAGTTCTGTACAGCACTTGTCGGATGTGTTGCAAGGGGAGTCTGTGATGCGGTCTCATAAAAGGCCGGTGGCGTCTCTGTCCGCTCCTTATGAGGATGACGAAGGGACGTCTGATGATGGGGAGATTCTAGATCCTTACGATCAGGAACCTCTCCATACTAAGGACGCTGATGCTAAGTCCAAAGTATATATTCCTGGACTTATTCGGGCGGTCCGCACAGCCTTGGTGATTGAGGACGAAGTTCCCCCAGCGGCTAAATCTAAGTATGCCTTTTTCAAAGATGTGAAGGGCGATGCCACAGTCTTTCCTCTTTCGGGTCAGTTGGTGGACCATTTAGAGGAGGCGTGGAAACAACCTGGCAAAAGATACCAGCCGCAGAGACGCCTGGCGGTGGCTTATCCGTTCGCGGATAATTATTTTGCGAAGTGGGAATCCCCTCCACAGGTGGATTCTCACGTGACCCGTCTTGTCCGTAGTGCCACATTGCCGATGCCATCCATGTCCTCCCTTAAGGATGCTACGGACCGCAAGGTAGAAATCTGCCTGAAGTCCGCTTATTCCCTTGCAGGGGGGGCAGCACGGCCGGCTATGGCCATTTGCTGGGTTGCCAGAGCGATGGAGCGCTGGGCGGATTCATTAGAGGCTTCTTTTGAATCCGACTGTCCGGCCGATCAGGCGGAGTTGATTGGCAATCTCCGTGATTCGGCCACCTACATCAACGAGGCGGCTCTAGACATTAGTACTCTGGTGTCTAGAATTTCTTCAGCAGCGGTAGCTGCTCGTCGCACCTTGTGGCTGCGATCCTGGAAGGCGGACGCAGATTCCAAGAAAGGTCTGGAAGCGTTGCCGTTTACCGGAGAAGTTCTCTTCGGTCCGGATCTGGATAAGATTGTGGCCACGCTGGCGGCAGCCAAATCTGCCTGTCTCCCGTCGGCCGCTGCTCCTTCTGGTTCGGGACCATCGTCCTTTCGGTCATCTAGGGCCCAGGGCAGGCCCAAACCACAGTCGTTTCCTCGACAGGCTGGCCCTAAGAAATCGGTCAAGCCCCGGAAGCAGGCATGGAGTACCAGACGTCCGGCCCCCAAGCCAGATGACAAGCCTGCGGCCTGACGGTCCGGGCCTCCCTTTGGGGGATCCCAGGGTGGGAGGCCGCCTGCTACAGTTCGCCCAGTGTTGGTCGACCACTACGACAGACACTTGGGTTCTGGAGGTGGTTTCCCACGGATACGCCCTCTCCTTCCGGCACAGACCCCCGGCTCGCTTCTTCACCACGGGTCTCCCATCAGACCGGAACAAGGCTACGGAGCTGCGGAAGGTATTGCACACTATGCTCCAGGCTGGAGTTATAGTGGCGGTTCCATTCTCCCAGAGGGGCCAGGGTTTCTATTCAAATCTATTTTTGGTACAGAAACCCAATGGGTCATATCGTCCGATTCTCAACCTCAAAGCACTCAACAAGTCTTTGCGGGTCCCGAAGTTTCGGATGGAGACCCTACGGTCCATCATTCTGGCGCTGGAACCTGGGGACTACTTGGTGTCATTGGACATACAGGACGCTTACCTGCATGTCCCTATTCTTTGGCGCCATCAACAGTTCCTCAGGTTTGCAATCAGCAGCGACCACTTCCAGTTTCGGGCGTTACCTTTTGGCCTGGCAACAGCACCACGTGTTTTCACCAAGGTGATGGCGGTCATGGCGGCTTCTCTGCGGCTGCAGGGAGTCCGCATGTTGCCGTATTTGGACGACCTGTTATTGGTGGCAGGATCTCCAGAGCTCCTGTTACGCCACTTGGACCTGACCATTGCACTGCTGCAACGGCACGGCTGGCTAATCAACTGGCAGAAGTCCACTCTAATCCCGTCTCGGAGGATTCTGCATCTTGGAGCCTTATTGGACTCGGGACAGCAAAGGATCTTCGTAACGGAGGACAAGATCTCTGCTTTACAGTCAAGGGTGCGCAGTTGTCTGCACAGCCGCCGGGTGTCCTTACACTCGGCGATGAGGTTACTGGGCTCCATGGTGTCGGTGTTCGACATGGTGGAATACACCCAGTTTCACTCCAGACCTCTGCAGCACCTGATCCTGTCCAAGTGGAACGGGCTGACTCAGTCTCTGAAGTCCCAGACGATTGTGCTCACCCAGGAGGTTCGCCTGTCCCTTACGTGGTGGTTACAGACGACCCACCTCAACAAGGGATGTCCGTTCTGGGTTCCAAATTGGGTCCTGTTGACAACGGACGCCAGTCTTCGGGGCTGGGGAGCAGTTTCGGGTCCACACTTGTTCCAGGGCAGGTGGACGCCGACAGAAGCGGAGCTTCCAATAAATATCTTGGAACTCCGTGCGGTCTTCAATGCTCTCCAGCAGGCACAGCGGTTTCTCCAGGGTCGCCCGGTGCAGGTCCAGTCGGACAACGCTACCACCGTGGCCTACATAAACAGGCAAGGAGGAACTCGCAGTCGGGCGGCTCTCGTAGAGGTCTCTCGGATCCTGGTTTGGGCGGAGCGCAATCTTCCGGCCATATCAGCGGTCTTCATCCCGGGAGTGCTCAATTGGGAGGCGGACTTTCTAAGTCGCCAGGACGTTCATCCGGGGGAATGGTCCCTGCACCCGGACGTTTTTCAACTACTGGTGGACAGGTGGGGTCTTCCAGAAATCGACCTCATGGCGTCCCGGCACAACAACAAGTTGCCGGTGTACGGGTCTCGCACAAGAGACGAAGGGGCGTCTCTGGTGGATGCTCTGTCCGTCCGGTGGACGTTCCGGTTCGCATACCTGTTCCCTCCGGTCTCCCTTCTTCCACGGGTAATCCGGAAATTCAAACAGGAAGGAGGGACGCTCCTGTTGATAGCTCCCGCGTGGCCCAGACGGCACTGGTTCTCAGACCTTCAGGGTCTGTCCGTGGACATTCCTCTGCGGTTGCCGCTACGACCGGACCTTCTGTCTCAGGGTCCTTGCCTTCACCCGGACCTGACTCGGCTGTCTTTGACGGCGTGGCTGTTGAGACGGCCATGCTGAGGTCCCGGGGGTTTTCCAGCTCTGTGGTGCGGACCATGTTACGAGCTCGGAAACCGTCTTCCGCGAGGATATACCATCGCGTGTGGCATACGTTCTTCCAGTGGTGTCGACCGAGAGGTTATGCACCGCGGGAGTTTCGTCTGTCTCGGATTCTCGCCTTCCTGCAAGCGGGACTAGATCATGGGCTTCGCCTTGCTTCTTTGAAGGTACAGGTTTCGGCCCTATCTGTCTGGTTTCACCGTAGGATTGCTACAATCCCGGATGTGCGCACCTTTATGCAGGGTGTTCTCCGCATTCAGCCGCCCTTTGTTCCACCTGTGGCGCCTTGGGATTTGGCTGTGGTCCTGAGGGCTCTCCAAGGACCGCCGTTTGAACCACTGGGCTCAGTGGATCTTAAATGGCTAACAGCTAAGACTGTTTTCCTTCTGGCCATTGCTTCGGCCAGACGTGTTTCTGAGTTAGGGGCTCTTTCTTGTAGACCCCCTTTCTTGGTTTTTTTATGGGAACAGGGCAGTGCTCCGCACTCGGCCCGAGTTTCTTCCCAAAGTTGTTTCCCAGTTTCATATTAACGAGGAAATAGTTGTTCCGGCCTTTAACTCACCGGGTCTTTCCGTGGGTGAGGCCTCTTTGGATGTTGTGCGGGCCTTAAGGACTTATGTTGACCGCACTTCTTCGTTTAGGAAGTCGGACGCTTTGTTTGTCCTCTTTGGCTTCCGTAAAAAGGGTTGGCCTGCTTCAAAGCAAACTTTGGCAGCCTGGATCCGTATGGCTATTTCTGAAGCTTATCTTCATGAAGGCCTACCGGTCCCTCCTTCTCTGAAGGCTCATTCCACTAGGTCTGTGGGTCCTTCGTGGGCAGCTCGACGTGGTGCCTCGGTAGTTCAGATCTGCAAGGCTGCTACGTGGTCTTCTGTCCATACCTTCGTGAGGTATTACAGGTTTGACACCTTCGCCTCTCAGGATGCTTCCTTCGGGCGGCGGATTCTCCTTTCTGCACAGGAGCGTCCCCACCCTTAAAGGATACTGCTTTGGGACATCCCCAAGGTATCCTGTGGATACCCTATGGACCCTGAAGTAGAAAATATGAGATATGGTAAGAACTTACCCTTGTTATCTCTATTTCTACGAAGTCCATAGGGTTCCACAGGACTCCCGCCCTGTCGCACCTGTGCTGCAGATGGGCTTTGCTCTGGTCACCGGTTTTCCGTCTCCCTCTGGTGAGAATGTGATTCTTGTATGTGTCCAGATCTTTGTTCTCTCTTCCTTCTCCTCCTCCGGCCTATGGCTTGGTAACTAACTGAGGTGCCTTGGCTCGGGGGCGGGGTATAGGAGGGGGACCTAGTGCATCCTGGGAGGCTGAAAGCTTAACTCTTTGGTGCCCTGCGACTGACGTCACACCTATACCCCAAGGTATCCTGTGGAACCCTATGGACTTCGTAGAAATAGAGATAACAAGGGTAAGTTCTTACCATATCTCATATTATTTATTATTATTAGAGGTTGAGTCTCCCATATCTAAAATGCTTGGGACCAGGGGTATTTTGGTTAACTGAATATTCCGGATTTTGGAATAACTGCATACCATAATGAAATATCTTGGGAATAGGACCCAAATATACACACAGAATGCATTTGTGTTATATACACAGTCCGCAGGTAATTTTATACAATATATTCAATAATTTTGTGGCTCAAACAAAGTTTGTGTACAGAAATGAAATTAATTTGTTTCATATACACCTTATATACAGCCTGAAGGTAATTTTATACAATATTTGTAATAATTTGTGCCTTAGACAAAGTGTTTGAACCATCAAAAATCAAAGGTTTCATTATCTGTCATGCCAGAATAATTCCGTATTTCGGAATATTTGGATATGGGAGAATTTATTATTTTTTATATAACTCCAAAATCCGGCACTCACAAAGTCCATGGCAAATGTGGCCGGGTGCCCTCCACAGCAAGCCCCAGAACCAGGACCGACCGCATACAATATCCACAGGGTGGCACTCCATACAAAAACCAAAACAGTCTTAATGCTGTTTTTTTGGTTTTTGTACAGAATGCCGCTGTGTGTGTATGTGTGATATATATATATATATTTTTTATTTTTTTTATTTTTTCAGTACTAATACATTTCTGTATTTAGTCCTCAAATCTCAGTTTACCTTATTTTGGATTCTTTTGATGTTTGCAATGCCAGCAGATACGTCATACATCTGTTTGCTTATTATAGTCGGAGATTCTGGTATTTTTTATTTTTTGTTGTCCTAATTCTAGATTTCATGTTTAAAGCTGCATACACATGCAACAATTTAGTATATGAACGATATTGGTAAACTATTTTCGTTAATTTTTTCAAGGGAAAAATTAACGAACGATTTTTTTGAACTACAAACTATTTTTGCATATTTTGAGTTGGTCAGTCTGACTGAACTACAAACGTGAACACGCATGAACGATCGTTCTAACTCAGAAAGTGAACGATTTTTTTTAAACTATATTGATGATCATTAAAACAATGGTGTATGCACCTTTTTTAACTTTTTTTTTTTCTTTTTCAGTGCTACAATATTTCTGTATCTAGTCCTCAGAAAATGTAATTTTACATTATTTTGGATTTCTGTGCATCTGTATTAATTTTTAAGTCTCTAGATGAACTGCTTGAAAGTTGATGTTTATGTCTGAGACATGGATGCATTTGGGTTCAGGTATTTCAGAATATAATCACAAATAGACTATTGATAAGTAACAAGTTACTTCGCATATATTATTATTATTATTTTTTTTTTTTCTTTTTAATAATTTTTATTTCCTTTGTTCCTGGCATGTGCAGAGGATAAATTTTCCCATTTGTTTGCTCTCTGTATGCCTAGGGGTCTATTTATCATTGGTGACTGCGGTAACTGCCTATTTATGTGCTGCCAGAATTTACCTTGCCTGGGTTCCTCAGTGAGTGTTTTCCTCCCGGTCACTGCTGGAGAAAGGTTAAAGTGATATTCGTTTTGCGTCCAATGTCTGTGCATGCGCATTGTGATCTGAACTGGTGGGGGTCCAGGGGAACCTCACCGGCTCCCACTACAAGGTATAGATTTCCTCCAAAAGCTTGAATCCTGCTGCCTGGATCTTACTGCACTCTTGTTATTAGATTTGGTCGGTTACACCATGGACCTGTACACCTGCTATTATAAAATCATAGGCTATAACCTCCACTAGCATGGTTTGCTGTCTGCTGTGATATTCAGGGCATCAGTCTCCTCCGCCTGTATTTTCACATCTTTTTAATGTAGGCCCTCCAACATGGCCTATTCCTCCAGGTACACAACGCTCTACTTCTGGACTTCCCACCTAATTTACGATTGCAGTCACTTGTTTTGGACTGGTAATTGAGAAGAGCATTTCAACGGAGGTAGCTGCAATCACAATTTAAGTGGGAAGTCCAGGAGCATAGATTTTGTGCCCTGGTGGAAAGGGTCATGCTGGATGGTATGGTAATGTATCCACCTTTTTAATAACAACATACCTTTTGGTAGTAGGTTGACCTGGTGGATATGAGCAGTGTTGATATCTCAGCTGAATAACTTTTTTTTGTTTTGTTCCTTCGTTATTTATTTTTGTGTTTTTTTTTTTCTCCACTAGGTCAACTAAAAGGAGAGTTTGGACGGCATGCAAAGTTGTGAAATATCTTCAGACAACTCCGATGATCCTCTTGGTAGTGGCCAACTTCGAAACGGACAACCGCGTATAGTGATCATTGGGGCGGGTCTTGCAGGCCTCTCTGCTGCCAAATATCTCCTTGAGAAAGGATTCACGGATGTTACGATCCTTGAGGCATCTGATCGAATTGGAGGTAGAGTGCAAAGTATAAAACTTGGTGAGTAGCATCCGTTCTTCTTTTTCTAGTCTTCCCCCCCTTTCACGGCTAACGCCCCCCCCCCCTCTTCCTCATATTCAATGAGAAGTCCACGTTACCATTACGATTTTTCTCAGTAACCCTCCGTCTCACCCCACTTATAGAACCACGAGGATCCCATTCTCGGGGAGCAGAACGGTTCAGGAGAGGCTCGTGCCACCATCATCTGTTATGGTCACTTCTCCCTGGCTGAAACCCGGGCGAAGTCTGAACTGAAACTAGATCGATTAGTTTTTGATATAAGCCTTTTTATTAAAAGGCGGGAAAAAAAAATGATACCCTTCTGCCCTGCTCCTTTAAATTTTAGACAATGTATTCTCTTGGTTTTTTTTTTATTTTTTCCTGAAAAATAATTGGATTATTTTGTCAAAAAGCTACTTATCTATGGTTTTCATCTGGCCTTCACCTCCAGAATGTGGGTCTTTACTTGCAATTCTCATCCTTCTCTCAATTTTATGGTTTCACATGACCCCTTCTACAATAGGCCTAGTGTCTCCTCCTCCTTGTGGGACAGGGTATAAAAATTAAGCTTGGCAGTTATTGATATCTTTAAGTGTGATTTTTCTGTAATAAGGCCAAAAAAAAAAAAAAAAAACCATGCGACCACCCACTGAATACACATCAGTGGACCTGCACAGAGGAATTTCCGAATCGATTTGACAAAAACATTTAACCGGACATTATATTTTTGTTACGTTGACAGGACACCATCCGTCTTTTAAATAAAAGGTAATAAAACCTGTTGGCCCTATTACATTTCATCGTCCATGTTAATGGAGTTGTGGCCCCTCTTTGACTTTATGTAATTTTTTTTTTTTTTAATTTTCTTATTTCTGTTCTTTCTCTTTAGAACACGCTACATTTGAACTGGGAGCTACTTGGATCCATGGGTCGAATGGCAATCCCATCTATCATCTAGCAGAAGACAATGGCTTACTGGAGGAAACTACGGATGGAGAGAGAAGTGTTGGTCGCATCAGTCTGTACTCCAAGAATGGAGTGGCTCACTACCTCACCAGCAGTGGACAGAGGATCCCGAAGGATATGGTTGAAGAATTCAGTGATGTTTATAACGAGGTGAGAAAATTAAGAAACACTGCTTATAATAACCAGTGACAATTGGCAGTTGCTGGATAATTGCCGGTCTTTCAGGTGAACTTTAAATTGGCACTCGCGTGGGTAGACTGGGATGCGTTCAGTGTCCTCGCACAGCGGATGTCGGTGCTTAGAATACCGGCGCCGGAATCCCGACACCTATCAAAATCCCAGCGCTAGCATCCTGAAGATAAATAGTGGGATTAGGGGGAGGGTTAGGCACTAAGGGGGAGGTTTAGGGTGTGGGGAGGTTAGGTTTAGGCACTAAGGAGGAGATTAGGTTCAGGGACGGGTAGGGAGAGAGAAGGTTAGGCACTAGGGGAAGGGTTAGGTTTAGGCTGCAGGGAGAGGGGGGTTATGTTTAGGCTGCTGGGAGGGGTAGCAGTAGAAGAAGGCAGGTGTCAGTATCCTTACCCTGTCGGGATACCGGCATCGGGATTTTGACTGCCGGCATCCCGTACCCATCCCGGGTAATTTATTAATAATCTTTTTATAATGTGCCGCAAGGGTTCCGCAGCGCCTTTTAAAGTACAGAAACAAATGAGTACACAAGACAACAGTTATTAACAGTACAAACAATGCAGGACAAGTACATGATTTATTAACATTGCTGCATAACACCTACAGTAAATTACCAGCAGGGTGTTTGCAACAAAGTGTTGGGTGCCGTTGCAAATAAAAGTAAGGCAAGGAGAAGCCAGTGAGGGAAGAGGGCCCTGCTCGTAAGAGCTTGCATTCTAAAGGGGAGGGGCAAACAAACAGGAGACACAGATGGGCTAGATAGTGAGAAAGGAGCATAGAGTAGTGGGTTAAGATGAGCGCTGGAAAGCTTTGAGGAAGAAATAGGTCTTGAGAGCCCATTTGAAGATTAAGAGCCAGGAAGCAAAGTTATGGGTAGACTTGGTCATTTGGTTTGAGCTCCAGAAGTCTGGATTTGAGCCCAGTGCTGGGTCCCTGAATCTGCCATCGCTGGTTGTGGTATGGATTCCAGTTAGTACTTTTGGAAGGGGTGCGGGGAGAGGCAGTGGCGTAGCCAGCTTTTGACATGAGGCAATCCAGTGATCACCATACAGTAAACACAGTTTCCAATGACTGCCATAGAGTACATACTGTCCAGCATTGCATTGCGACCACCCACCATACAATACAGTCCTGACGCCCCTGTTCTGATGGGTATCATTACTAAAATATCTTCTGGAGGGAAAGCGTTTGCCCTCTCCCTGCCCCACCCTTTCTATGCCACCATGGACAGACAATCAAACTACAGCATTTTGCCAAAATCTGCACTTAATATATGTTTTTTCTTTTGCTCCCACAATAAGCAGCATGTGTGACCTTTGGTTAGGAGCTATGTGTGGGCAATGCAACCTCCTGTGTATTGCGTGGTCTATGTCCTCATTTTGTAGTAATAGGAATCCTGCACTTTTACTTCTGGTTTAATGAGCTAGTTTGCTTTTGTACAGTATCTATTCTGCAGCGACTTTGGGCTTTCAGATTCCTTTGGTGTACAGTATAGGAACTGTACCATAATGTGTTTTATTTCCAGTATGAATAACAAATTTACCTTATTGGACTGAGTACAGGCCCTCCTGCAACTTTTACTAAATACATTGATTTATATGAGCTCTTAGTGATTTTATTTTATTTTTTTCCTCTTTTCATGAATCGCTAACTATTCCAGGTCTGAGTGACTCAGCGGCTGCTTGTTCTTTAGGAACAGCCCGTTATAGACAGAATACTCACCCTGTTGTGTTAGAATTTGGATTCGTTGCTGGTAAATGAATGGCTGTGAATGAACTCTGCCCCCTTGTGTAAGAGCCGTTTCATTGTACTATAAGACTTTCGATATTGGCTAAAACGCATATACCTACAAATGAGTGGAAAGGGAAATAATTATATTTAAGCTGGAAATCTTTAATTTACTCAATCTTAATGTAATTATTGAGGCAGCTTTTGAGCTGCCCAATGAACGTAAGCTGCAAGTCTATTAAAGTATTTATATTTTTTTATTATTTTTTAATCATGTTTAATTGGGGACATTAGGGCTGATATAATGTCTATTTAATCAGGGACAGGTCCTGGCTGGCCTTAAAGTCTGCATTTCACATGGTTGTAATCTGCCTCGGAACCTGTGAAATTCATGTGTCCCTGATTAAAGGGATAGTATAGCAACCCTATATTAGGTACTGTGTGCTGTGGTTACCAGAGACGGGTGTCTGTGGTGCATTCAGCCATTGATAAAATGGGATTTTGGTACCTACCGGTAAATCCTTTTCTCTGATTCCACAGGGGACACTGGAGGTACTTACGCTGGGGTATAGAGGCGTGGATAACTGGAGCTGGCACTTTAAATAATTTAGAAGTGTGAAGCTCCTCCCCCTCTATGCCCCATCAGCCCTCAGTTTAGAAAATGAAGACCGAGAGGAGATGGAGAACAAGCAGAGTAAAAAGGGAGAGAACACACAATAATCAAAATATACAACATATGGAACAAACCGAACAGGCAGGCTAAGAGCGCAGAGGTGGGCATCCAGTGTCCCCTGTGGAATCGGAGAAAAGGATTTACCGGTAGGTACCAAAATCCCATTTTCTCTTTCATCCACTAGGGGACACTGGAGGTGCTTACGCTGGGAACTTCCCAAAGTTATCCCCACGGGCGGGAGCGCTCTGCGGGGCCTGCAGAACAAGACTGCCAAAACGGGATGTCGAAACCGCGAACCTATCAAATTTGTAAAACTTGACAAACGTATGCACAGAAGACCAAGTAGCCACACGGCACAACTGTGACGTGGAGGCTCCCCTACCAGCCGCCCAGGACGCACCCACAGAACGTGTGGAATGAGCTGAAATGGATGAAGGAGGCCGGCGTCCGGCTCCAACATAAGTCTGATGAATAGTCAGTCGGATCCAACGTGCCAAAGTCTGCTTAGACGCTGGCCAACCCCTCTGAACATAGAGGACAAAAAGTGACTCAGACTTACGGGGGGAAGCAGTCCTGTCAACATAGATGCGGAGAGCTCTAACCACATCCAAGGTAGAAGAACCACCAGAGTCCTCCACCAAAGACTACCACAATAGGCTGATTAATATGAAAAACCGACACTACCTTGGGAAGGAAGGCGGCTACCGTCCGGAGTTCCTCCCTATCGGCAAGAAACACAAGGTAAGGTGGCTTATAGGACAGAGCACCCAATTCCGAAACTCTACGAGCCGAAGCTAGAGCCAAGAGAAGGACCGTCTTCCAAGATAAGTACTTAATATCAACCTCTTCCAAAGGTTCAAACATGGACGACTGAAGAAACAAAAGCACTAAGTTCAAGTCCCAGGGAGCAATCGGAGGTACAAAAGGAGGCTGCACCCGCAAGACCCCCTGAAGAAACGTCTGCACCTCAGGAATGAGGGCCAATTTCCGTTGAAAGAAAAAGGAAAGGGCAGAAACCTGCACCTTTAAAGTTCCAAGCCGAAGGCCAGAATCCAGACCCGTCTGAAGAAAAAGCAGAAACCGGGACAACCGAA
Source organism: Taudactylus pleione (assembly GCA_031769625.1). Classification (NCBI taxonomy): domain Eukaryota; kingdom Metazoa; phylum Chordata; class Amphibia; order Anura; family Myobatrachidae; genus Taudactylus; species Taudactylus pleione. The sequence continues at coordinate 1,493,569 of JAUIMM010000471.1, forward strand.
AAGTCCTAGATGGAAGATCCCGACTGGAACACCACGAGATATAAGAACGCCAGATGCGATGAAAATGTGCAGCCGAAACTGGTTTCCTGGCGCATAGCATGGTGGGAATGACAGCCTGGGATTCCTTTGCGTCTTAAGATATCAGTTTCAAGAGCCAACCCATTAAACGCAGTTGCGCTAGGTTGGGGTGTACTAAAGGACCTTGCTGTAGCAGATCCGGGCGCAGAGGAAGGGGCCACGGATCGTCTGACAATAGGGACCGAAGGTCCGCGAACCAACTCCTCCGAGGCCAGTTCGGAGCCACAAGAATAACAGAGGCTGACTCGTGTTTTATCCTCTTTAGCAGTCGAGGAAGAAGTGGAATCGGAGGAAAGAGGTAAACAAAGTCGTAGTTCCATGGAACTGTCAGAGCGTCTACTGCCACTGCCTGCGGATCTCGAGTTCTTGACACGTATACCGGGAGCTGACGATTCAATCGTGACTCCATGAGGTCCACCTGAGGAAATCCCCATCGACGTATCAGCGCGTTGAACACGTCTGGATGAAGCATCCATTCCCCGGGGTGGATATCCTGTCTGCTTAGGTAATCTGCTTCCCAGTTGTCCACACCCGGGATGAATACCGCCGACAGGATTGCTGACTGGCTCTCGGCCCACCTGAAAATCTGAGTTACTTCTCGCATGACCATGCGACTCTGAGTCCCTCCTTGGCGGTTGATATACGCGACGGCCGTCGCGTTGTCGGACTGAACTCTTACCGGACTAGCTCTTAGAAACCCTGTTGCTTCTATCAGCGCATTGTAGATCGCTCTGAGTTCCAACACATTTATGGGCCACTTTTGTTCTAGAGGGGACCATCGACCCTGTAAATGATAATCGAGGACTACAGCACCCCATCCTCGAAGGTTGGCATCCGTTGTTACGATGATCCAGTCCCACACTCCGAATCTCCGGCCCGCAAGAAGATTGTTGGATTGTGTCCACCAGAGAAGGGCCACTCTGGTAGCTGGGCTCAGACTGATCTGGCGATGTAGGAGCAGATGAGACCCTGACCCCTGTGTTAGTAGGTCCAGCTGAAACACCCTGGAGTGGAACCGCCCGAACTGTATTGCCTTGAAGGCCGCTACCATCTTCCCCAGGAGACGCAGACAAAGAAGGAAGGACACCCTCTTTGGTCTGAGGACCAGCTGAACTAACAACCGGATATCCCGGGCCTTGTCTACTGGAAGGAAGATCCTCTCTGATGCCGTATCTAAGATCATGCCCAGAAACAGGAGCTTCTGGGACGGATTGAGATTTGATTTCTTGAAGTTTATTATCCAACAGTGTTGGATTAGAGTCTGATATGTCAGTAAGGCATGACTTGTAAGAAGAGCTACCGACTGCGCCTTGAGTAACAGGTCGTCCAAATAAGGGATTATGTTCACTCCCGATGACCGAAGGAGAGCAATCATGACTGACATGAGTTTGGTGAAGATGCGGGGAGCAGAGGATAACCCGAACGGCAATGCCCGAAACTGATAATGATCCTTCAATATGGCGAAACGCAGAAAGGCTTGGTGTGGTTTCCAAATGGGAACGTGGAGATGAGCATCCTTGATATCCATGGATAATAGGAACTCTCCTGGTTCCAAGCTCGCAATAACGGACTGCAGAGACTCCATTTTGAACTGATACATCTTCAGATACAGGTTCAATGACTTGAGGTTCAAGATGGGCCTGACCGATCCATCCAGTTTTGGGTACTACAAACAGGTTTGAGTAAAACCCCATACCTCATTGATGTTCTGGGACTAGCACAGATGATACTACTAGAGACAGGATAGCCTCCTGTAGAACCCTGGCCTTGTCTGCAGGTATGGACAGACTTGTAGTGAAGAACCGAGGTGGAGGGGGGACCTCAAACTCTATTCGGTACCCCAGGGAAATTAGTCTGCGGATCCACGGCTCTGGAGATGTCTGGTTCCAAACTTGTTGAAATCTTTGCAGGCGGCCTCCCACTGTAGGTGGTCCCAGGTGGGACCACCTACAGTGCCACCTGATTTTCAGCTGGCTTAGGCTCCTGTCTACGTGCAACCAAGTGTGGGCGACCTCTACCTCTGCCGCCTCTTGCTTGGAAGGGAGCACCTCTGGCTCTACCACGAAAGGAATGTGGCGCACGAAAGGAAGGTCCAGTATAAGATCGTCTGGGAGCCGGTGCAGTTGACTGGAGGAAGGAAGACTTACCCCCCGTGGCCTGGGATATCCATTTGTCTAATTCCGGGCCAAACAGCATGTCGCCATTGAATGGTAAACCCTCCACCGCACGCTTGGATTCTGCTTCCGCTTGCCAGGCGCGTAACCAGAGGGCTGTGTGGCCGGAAATAGCAGAAGCAGATATGCGAGCACTAATCTGACTGATATCTTTTGACGCTTTTCCCAGGAAAACTGCAGACTCACGGATGTGTTCAGCTAGTAAGCGTAACTCTCTGCTCTAGAAGTACCAGAGTCCAAACCTGTAATCAACTGGTCAGCCCAGCAAACCACCGCTTTGTTAGGCCCACCCTTGTTACTGCTTGGGTTAAGTTGAGTACCCGCTGCGGTATAAATAGATCTTAGCGTTGTCTCCAATTTACGATCCGAAGGATCTTTTAGTACTGTAGCTCCCGGTACTGGGAGTGCTGTTTTTTTAGAAAGACCGGAGACTGACTCATCTACTGGAGGGGGTGTTTCCCACTTCTCCATCATGGATGATGGAAAAGGGTAGCTAGAAGGAAACCGGCGCGGAATTTGAAACAGTTTATCCGGTTGCTTCCAGGCCACTGAGAGCTGCTGTTGAAGATGCAGTGAGAACGGAAAAACCGCCGAACTCTTTGGTTGTTCATGAAATAATTCACACTCCTGGGATGCAGGAATAATATCCTCAGGTAAGTTAACGATTTTTCTGACCGCCAAAATTAAAGATTCCACCCCGGGAGAGGTGGAGTCTAACTCTAGAGGGGTATCTTCCTGTAATGCTTCCTCCAATTCCCCTTCCTCAGTATCCTCTGTAGCGAGGAATTCCTCGTCAGACTCTTCTGACTGGAGAATAGCTGATAAAGGACGCTTTTGTGTCGGTCCTTGTAAGAAGGTGGCGGGAGCGGACACAGCTGTACCCATTACCTGTACCAGGATGTCTAGAGACTTGGTTAGCCCAGCAACCCAGGGAGGCTGAGACTTGCATGCCTCAGCTAACTCAGACGTTAAGTCCGTCATTACTCCTACCATGTCAGCGGCCCATGGAGGCGCAGGTGAGGCAGTAATAGCCATAGGTGGATCAATTGCTATACAAGATCACATAAAGTGGACCCAGCCGCATGCGGCTTGGACAGTTTGTTGTTACACCTAGAACAAACAAACATCTTTTGAGACGCTTTTGTTCTGTTTGACATGGATACACACAGTCACCACACACAGAGGGACAGAGTATATACAGAAGTAAAGAAAAACAGAAGGCTGGCTTGGGACAGAGGAGGAGATACACCCCACTCCCTTCCCACAGATCAGATTCCCTGCACCCCCAGTGTATTATGCACAGCCTCTGCTTAACTTGTAGCTGCTGTAGCCAGGAATGGGGAGCCAAAGAATCCAGCCTTCCGATCTGCTGCACTTCTCCTGTATAAGGGAGAGATGCAGGCATTTAAGAGTTAATAAACGGCAGCCACACTGTTACTACAGCCGCTTGCCGAATATAGAGAGAGAGCCCGCGTTAATTAGGCCCCGCCCCCTTCTTCATGCCCTAAGGGCTCCAATATGGCTGCTATGTCCATCCCCCCCTCCCCTCCGCGCTACCCGCGTGTATCAGTGGAGAGAGGGGAGAAGCAGGGAGCCGCGTGTAGCGCTGTGTATTTCTAACACCACGCAGGGCAGCGCTGACAGCGGGACCTTGTAGCGCTGTCTAACAGCGCTATTCACACAGTAACACAGCGCAGTATGCTGTGTCAGCGCCGGGCAGCGGGGGCAGGAGCCGGGGGATGCGCAGCTTGTTACTCACTGCGTGTTCCCAGAGGCCTCTCTCTCTCGGCAGGTCAGCAGAGTCTTCTCGTCTTGTGTGAAGACCTGCTGTGGCTAAAACACCAGGGCGCCAGGTACCCGGACCCCACCTTTTAGATAGGTGGCGAAGGGTACCTATAGGTGTGTAAAAGATATTTAAAATAAAATAAATGTATTGCTGGAGCACAGCATAATGTGACCAGCTCCTAGAGGCACATTTTCTAAACTGAGGGCTGATGGGGCATAGAGGGGGAGGAGCTTCACACTTCTAAATTATTTAAAGTGCCGGCTCCAGTTATCCACGCCTCTATACCCCAGCGTAAGCACCTCCAGTGTCCCCTAGTGGATGAAAGAGAAACTACTTTAGTAGAGAGGTTTAGTGGAAATACTAGTATTTTGAGGTGCTAGCGGCACCCCACAGGCATGGCCACACCCTCTGTAATGTGACCACACCCCTAGCAAGCCACAGCCACTCCCCTTTTGGTGCTTTCCAATGTATGAGCCACGTGAAATCTAAAAATTGTCGTTGCCCCCCCCCCCCCTGGAGAAGGAGTCTGGGCGAAGACCTCGCAGATCACTCCCCTCCTCCCATCACTAGTTTTTCAGAATACAGATGTGTTCTTTTTACTGTTTCTGTAACGCCAAATAGCCACTCTCAGCATGCCAGGGCCCGTGAGACTCTTGAAGAGCGTCTTTTTCGCGTAAGACTTATTTGCATAAATGAAATGCATAGAAGCAAGAAAATTCCATTGATGACATACGCTGATCAATGGGGTGTGCTTCGTTTGTACATCTGTGCGTGACCGAGTCTGAATTCTTATGAAAAGAGCTCCGATGCCGCGGCTGTTTTTATTCACGCCAAGTTCTGGTGTGCATCATCTGCGACCTTCTGCGTATGAGGTTGAAGTATCAGCCTAGCGAATACGATGCAAAGAAAAAGCCGGTACGCTACTTCTCTCTGAGCGTCTCCGGCACCCTGCGCGTCATGTGGCATATGGACGGTCGGGTAAGTGGGGCCACATCTGTAGATACCTTGGTTTATAAAACTCTGCATTGCCTATGGCACCCCTGTGTTCCAAAAGCGGAGCACGTGCACTCTGTATGCCTGAGCCCTAAACGTGGTTGTTTAATGGCAGAAACAACGTTGACCGATCTCTCCTCCTGTTTAGTCAACCTCCATTTTATTTTGTCCCCATCCAGGCTTCAGCTATTGCTTCTAGGCCGTACTCTATGCTGTTGTAGTGTGAGAAACACTGGTACGTAGGACCTGATTCAGAGCAGCTCGCTGGATGCGTATGCAAAATTGTCAGTGACGCCATGGGAAGCGATCGCTCTCCAAGGCATAAGCACACCCACTTTGGCTGTGCGAGCGATGCTCTGTGTATGCTGACACCCATTAGTCTATGTAGAGACACCCACTAGCGCATGTCATCTCCAGGAAGAGTATTAAAACATTGGTACATCGAGCACCACCATCGGATGCGATCGCAGTGCTTGTGGTTGCTTCACCCTGCCCCAGGCACTGCGTGGGCTTCAGTGTAAAACAGGCATGTGACGTGTACTATGACGCTGCCTGTTAATTATGCACGCCTTAAAAACGGCGTTGGAACACCTAGGCACGCCTGCGTTCGCACCTCCACACCCCCATTATCCGTGTCCAGCCCCACAAACTGCCTCTCCTGTCACTCATTTCACTGGGCTGTCTTTGTTGAGCGAGCGGCCTGCGATTGCACAGAGTAGTTTGCGCACGCGCAGAACGAAACTGCGCGTACGCAAACCATCGGGCCGTTTGTGAGCGCACAGCGCTAGCGAGCGGTTCTGAATCAGGTCCATAGTTCACTCTTAGCGCTAACAATATACTACAATGTACTGTGTGCATCTAGCAAATAAAAGCATGGGGAGTTTGTTCATATTTTGATCAAAACATTAAAGCTTACATGCCGTCATCAAGGGACCCCAATTCTCCAAGTACTACACTAGCATATGTCCTACACACCGTTAAATGCACTCACCCCTCAGGTACAGAGAGTAACATCTATACAGAGGCTGTTTGTGAGCCATACAACTAGACCTTTTATAGCCTTGATTGAAAGCAGCCATGTACCTGCACACACCGGCATGTCAAATGTCGACATATTGACGACATACCCCTGCAACATGAACATTTTAGGCCGAGAATTTTATCATTGTGTCAGACAATAGGGGGTAAATTTACTAAGGTGAGAGTTTTTAGAAGTGGAGATGTTGCCCATACCAACCAATCGGATTCTAGCTATTATCTTCTAGAAGGTGCTAGTTAAATGAGAAGTAGAATCTGATTGGTTGCTATGGGCAACAACTCCACTTCTAAAAACTCACTTTAGTAAACCTACCCCACGGTATCCTAATCTCTGTCCAGAATAGACAGACGTTTGGCATAATGGCTCCTTTGCTACTCCCAAATTAAAAGCTGGTAGCTAAATCTGTTTCAGAAATGAAACTCTGATATTGGGGGAGATGTACCAAGCCTTAGAGGATGGTAAAGTGGAGAGGGATAAAGTACCAAACATTCAGTTCCTAACTGCCATTTTTCAAACTCTGCCTGTAACATGAGTTAGAAGCCGATCGGCTGGTACTTTATCTCTCCACTTTATCACTCTCCCCCCATTGCCGTATGTGAACACTGCAATTGAAGCTTTCCCAATGGGACGTGTCTGAATTTCCAATCTGACCTAATAGTCTATGAAAAATAACTTTCCTCACTACGTAGGTGAGGTTATGACTGGAATTCAAATGCGGGTGTTTTTTTTTATTTTATTTTTTTTATGATCATGTTCCATGTAACCTGCCGCTGGCTGCGGGGACATTGGATTTGTGGACACCGCATTCATTGCTGAAATAGGGAAAATAAATCTTCCATAAAAGAAGTCATTATGAATTTGTTAGTGCACGCTGCAGCCTGCAGACCTCTTACCCACAAGGTGAAGTCAAGAGGGTATATTTAATAATAGTGAGGGTTTTTAGAAGTGAAGATGTTGCCCATAGCAACCAGTCACATGCTAGCTATTCTCTTCTAGAAGGTGCTAGTTAAATGTTAGGTAGTATCTGATTGGTTACTATGGGTAACATTTCCACTTCAGAAAACCTGCGCTTTAGTAAATCTACCCCTTGGTGTACAAACCATGCCCTATATGGATTCGCTACACCATACAAAGTATTTGTGCAATACAAGTTTGGCAAGCGGTCAGTCATTCTTTGCCTGCTCTATTGGAGAGCCACATCCCTCTTAACATGGCAAGCGTGATGTTTGTTTATGAAAAACTTATTTCTTGGTTAATGTGTACGTTCTTTAATACATAGCCTTAGAGATATAATCAGAATCTGTGTGTTTTTAAATCCTGACTAGACTTCCATGAGGAGGGCAGACTTTACGGTTTCATATGGCTCTGCTGGAGCAAATGCATGACCTCTTGTTCTCTTCCTAATATAACCAAAGTAGTGACCAACTCTAATAATTGGTTTTATGTGCGAGAAATGGTGCCTCTTGTCTGGAAGGTGAGCTGTTGCTATGATCAGTCACCCTGTTGGATGGAAGGTGAGCTGTTGCTATGATCAGTCACCCTGTTGGATGGAAGGTGAGCTGTTGCTATGATCAGTCACCCTGTTGGATGGAAGGTGAGCTGTTGCTATGATCAGTCACCCTGTTGGATGGAAGGTGAGCTGTTGCTATGATCAGTCACCCTGTTGGATGGAAGGTGAGCTGTTGCTGTGATCAGTCACCCTGTTGGATGGAAGGTGAGCTGTTGCTATGATCAGTCACCCTGTTGGATGGCTGTTATCTGGCTGGCTTTTTTATTTCCTACTGCAGTGGTTCCCAAACTTTCTTGAATCCTGGTGCCCCAGATTATCAGCATTTTTATTTTATTTTTTTCATGGCACCCCTAGGCCAATAGTTTCTTAATAAGCAAAATTTACAGACAATTTTTGTTGAATTTCTCAATGTCACCTGTAATCAGTTACGTGGTGGCGGACAGGGTTGTGTTCTGCTTGCCCACATATTTTAGTCTTCATTCTAGCACCCTGCACCTGTCACAACCTGTGCATTTCCTCTCTCCTGCCTGGGGTGTCGCTCTTTGCTCTGGTGCTTCTAGCACACTGCTGAATCTCGGCAGGATGTTGCATCAGTTGAGTGTGCTAGAAGCAGCAGTGCAGAGAGCAACACCCCCAGGCAGGCTAGAGGAGCTGCAGAGGTTATGACAGGTGCAGGGTGCTAGAATGAAGACTAATATTTTATGATTGGCAACCAATGACTGGTTTTACTTAGCACTTTGACCATTAATACTTTCATTTGGTCCTGGACCACCAACCTGTAGAACCACTGCCCTACTGATATATTCCGGATCATTGATTATTCTTCTTTGATGTCCGATAACCCTACCATAACTTTTAGAACTGAGAGCTCTACAAGCAGGAATAGCTACACCCCTTGGTGGGGCTTTATCCATCCTCTACTGGTCGACTACAATTAAATGTCAGGGGCACCTAATCTGTCTCCGCAAAATGTTGGATCACGTTAGAACTGTAGAGCCCTCCTCCCCAATCTACAGAGATTCCTACCAGACGTCAGGAGTCAGGATAATGGAATCAATCCCTTGATTTTTGCCCCATTAAACTTTATATAATTCACATGCTGTAAGGGAGAAATTGTCGGCTGGTAGTCTGTACCTCTTTTAACACCATTTACTTATTTATTTCTTTTACATGTAACAAATTGACTAGTTTAGCCTCTTTCCACACGTGGGGATTTGTAATACGTAATGAGAAACTAAGCTAAGTGGAAGCCCGGGCTCTTTATTCATGCAATCCCTGTGATTAATGGGCGCTCACAGCCCAGTGGCTGCAGATGAGACGATTCCCAATTAGTAGACTCATACACTGGGGGCACAGGTCATCCATTGATATGCAGAACACGAGCTGCTGGAAACCCGCGCATACAGGGATGTATCGTATCCTCTTACAGCTGCGGCAAGTCGGGACGGAGCTGTATGGGCAGCTAGTGGCTTGGCGAATCAGAACAGCTTGAAATTACCAGCATTGCTTCATTTGGCAATAATATGGGAAACCTGCGTTTTTTTCTATACAGAGGCATTACATTCGCATTACTCCACGGTATAGACGTAAATGATACAGAATCTTATCTGCATTCTATACAGGTGGTGAGTGGAAGCAGCTACCTTGTTCCTTCATTATGTGAAATTTATAGCTATTGGTTGAAATGCAGGAAAAAAAATGTTTTTTTTCTTCAGATTGTATAAATACGTAGTTTGTTGATCTGTACCACATGCTGCCACCGCGATATAACCGATGTGCAACAAATCGTGCGTTACGATGTTCAAGATCTACTTTTTTTTTTCTTTAATCCAATGGCCTTCCATCTGACCTCTCGTTGCCCTCTATCAATCACGTAATATACGCTCTCGGCTTCACCTCTATTCTCCAGAATTTAAACTTTTATTTTTAAATACCATGGTGACCTATTCCAGTCCTCCATTGCTTATGTGGCTAAAGACTAATCTTTCACTGGTGCTGGTATAGGAGGCGGCTGGACTGGCCGATTACAATGAATCACTTTATTCATATTTTCCAGCATCAGTCGTTTTTAGAATTGAACATATAAATGTAGCAAGTTTTACAGATGAATGGTCTAATGATTCCAGGTTTATTTGTGTTTGTGTGTGCATACTGTGTTTAGAGTGTAAGCCTCTGGGTACTAATGCAGATGGTGTTATCAATTGTTTTTTTTTTTTCCCCAGGTCTATAACTTGACTCAGGAGTTCTTTCAGAATGGAAAACCAGTCAATGCAGAAAGTCAAAACAGCGTGGGCGTCTTTACCAGAGATGTGGTACGGAAGCGCGTCAAGGCTGATCCCTATGATTCAGAGACCACAAAGAGCCTGAAGCTGGCTATGATTCAGCAGTACTTAAAGGTACAGAGAGGCCCCTTACTACTTAACTTCCACAAAGCACACACTTGACGCATAATGTAGACTGGTTATGGCCCAGTTGCCGTCCGGAAAGCTTCTTGTAAGGAGCTCATTTATAGCCCTGCACATTGTCTCCCTGTACCCACATTTTTAGGCTGCTTCTGTATCAAAAATGTAAAAGGTTGCTTATAAAGAGATTCATCATGATTAAAATAGTTATACTGGTTTTCACCATTTACTGAGCGAAGTCCAGATATCTATTGTGCCCTGAGTTCTGGCACCAGTCTCGCATCCTTCCTTAATGATTTTTATTTTGTGAACTCCTTCCACCAGGTGGAAAGCTGTGAGAGCAGTTCCCACAGTATGGATGAGGTTTCGCTCAGCGAGTTTGGAGAATGGACGGAAATTCCCGGCGCCCATCACGTAATTCCTTGCGGCTTCATGAAGATTGTGGAACTGCTGTCCTCCTCAATCCCGCAGTCCGTCATACAGCTGCGCAAGCCGATCAAGTGCATCCACTGGAACAGGTCCATACGAAAGCAGATTGAGCGGGTGGCTGACCACAACAACGACCACCCGGAGGACAAGGGCTATCCTGTCTTTGTGGAGTGCGAAGACTACGAGTTCATCCCCGCCGATCACGTGATCATAACTGTTTCTCTGGGCGTCCTGAAGAAGTGCCACGAGAGCTTATTTCACCCGCGCCTCCCGGAAGACAAGGCCCTGGCCATCGAGAAGCTAGGGATTAGCACCACTGACAAGATCTTTCTGGAGTTTGAAGAACCTTTCTGGAGTCCTGAGTGCAACAGCATCCAGTTCGTTTGGGAAGATGACGCGGAGAGCGAGAGTTTGACTTATCCAGAGGAGATGTGGTACAAGAAGATCTGCAGTTTCGATGTGCTGTACCCTCCGGAAAGGTATGGCTACGTGCTCAGCGGCTGGATCTGTGGCGATGAGGCCCTGATTATGGAGAAGTGCGACAATGAGACGGTTGCCGAAACCTGCACTGAGCTATTGCGTAAATTTACAGGTTAGCATTTTCTACGCTGTCTCCTTTTTGTAACTTTTTCTGTATCTAGCATTACAAAGATTATTGCAAAACTGCTACTGAAGCTTCTCTGTAAAGCTGTGTACAGAATGCTAAAAAAAATAATAAAAAAAAAGAAAAAATCTTAATCTACCCACATTTTTCTTTTTCTTTTTTTTTTTTTTTTCTTTCCTTTTTTTTTCTTTCCTTTTTTTTTTTTTCCTTTTTTTTATTTCTCAATTTTGGGGGCGAAGGACAAAACCTTTTAATCCATAAAATATCAAAATGCAATAACATATCAGCAGGTATTTTAAAAAAGAGTTACAGCTATAACAAACCAATGACGACAAGGCAGGAAGCTGCTGAGAGCCGCCTGTTGTCCATCACTGGTTTACACAGTAGCTGGTAACATAAAAAAAAAGAGTTGCTAATTACTACTTTATGTATCTGTTACTGTGGTGTAGTGATGATTACAGTAGTTTTGAACCAAAGCAAATAAGGTTTTCTACTTGGCAGTAAAGATTTCCAAGTAACGAAGACAGCTGTTCTTTTGTAAGGGGTCATAGGAAACTTTCTGTCTGTCAAAACAACATATATTGTTAATGGCAATATTCAAACATGGGCTTCAGGTGTGTAGGGGGGAGGGGATCCTTTTTAGCAAGTGTTTCCTAGCTGGCAGTTCAGCTTTAAAATCCTATTTTTATAAAAGTCCTCTCAGCAGTTTTAACATTTTCTCTTGAATGTTGTGACTCTGCGTAACAATACATTATCAGCACTTCCAGGCTGTCCTGTAGGAGAATATAATTACTGCATGTGTTGCAGGCTATTACCTTTCTGTAAGCAGCCATCTGTATGTGATCTGCTCACACTGTTGGATGAACCATCTAAGGGATGAGCCTGTATTAATAATTAATTGCATTCAATTAAATAACAAGTGAACCCTCTGCTGAACAGTAATAAGTATTCGATACTTGCATTACTGAGCTCTGTAGTATAATAATGGAATGAATGCACCATTTTGGCAGATCACCCCGCTAACTGGCGCCCAATGTAAATTTCAGGTTTTTTTTGTTTTTTTTTTGTTTGTTTTTTTTTTTAAAAAACCTATTTCTCACTAAAACTGCTTAATCTTGTGACACAGTGGAAGCATTGTAGATTTTTTTTTTTTTTTTTTTAATTTCTGTTTGACTTCTTATAAAGGAATGATAATAAATCAATATAAATACACACCGCGCATAGGGTATCCAGGACTTGGCACACAGGACAGAGACTGGGTTTTGCTATGTAATACAATATGTCTCCACTGGAAATGTTTACAAGTTTGTAGCTTCCGGCTTGTGTTCATATGAAGGTCAGAAATGGCCTGGTTAGAATAAGTGGGATATTAATGAGAGCCATCAAGGACATTACATTAATTTTCATGAATCTTGTCCGTGTAATCTCCATTTACATGGCTGAAACCGCAAATGGACATAAATGGGGTAACCTCTGTCAGTGTCCCATAAATGAAGGGCAAATAATTGGGTTATGCTTTGTTTCAGAATGCTAATTAATACTTACATAATCCGGAATAGTGCATTTTACGCTGTAAATTTTTTTTATATATATATATTCTCTATCTCACTATGATCTGGCCACATAAATTTCTTGAACCAGTCGAATCTGTACAAAAAATGTCACTTGTCTGATTTTGTAAATTCAGCCAATTTTTAGGGTTAATATTTTAAATATTCCAATGGCCGTGTTATGCAGTTAAATTTTTTTTTTTTTTTAACATCTTAAGATTTTTTAAATGTGTGTGGTGTTGTTTTTTTTTTTTTTTTTTTTTCAATAATATTACATTAAAGCACCAAACCTTGTATGTGAACCATACTTGCCTACATTGCTGGGCAGCTTTCCGGGAGCAGCAGGAGGGGACCTGCTGCTCTCCTCTTCGGGGGCGGGGCCAGAAAATAGACTGCATTAGGCCCCGCCCCTTTACAGAAACCCCCTGTGATTCGCGGGTCCGTGAGGAGGGGGCGTGGCTAAATGACGCGATTTGCCAAATTTAGTCCCGCCCCTTCCTGACCGGCCCGATAATTTCAGGTAAAATCTCCCCATCCTGCCCACTTCACTAGGAAGTGGGCGGGATGTGGGAGATATGCCTACTCTTCCGGGATCGCGGGGGGTTACCCGAAAAATCCGGAGCCTCCCGGGAGAGTAGGCATGTATGATGTGAACTGTGAATTAAAATTTACGGGTCTCAATTATTGAATCTTGATGGTCCACGCCTTCCAAATGGTGAATTTCGGTCACATTTTTTTTTTTCTCTAGTTTTCAAGGTATGTTTTATGCTGTGGTCTGAGACTTTGGAAATATGTGAATGGACTGAATATAATAAAGTTTTGAAGTGGGCTGGGATAAAACAAACAAACACTTTTAGCCTAAAATGGCAGCACGCTGACCACATAAAATGATGTGACCCATCCGGTTGTTAGTGCAGACAGGGGCAGCGTCATGATGTGAGGAATGGCATGGAGCTAAGAACCACAGATGGTTATACTGCAGAGAAGCGACATGGGTCCTTACCTGACACTCTATAGGGGCGATTCCATTAGCATTATCCTGCTGTCTGCAAAAGATCTTCTGGGGTTTGCTTGAAAATGTTAACCGACCTACCTTTTTTTTTTTCCTAGGGAATCCGAACATTCCGAAACCTCGGCGTATCCTGAGGTCCTTCTGGGGCAGTAACCCGCACTTCCTCGGATCCTATTCCTATACTCAAGTAGGCTCAAGTGGAGAAGATGTAGAAAAGCTTGTGAAGCCACTGCCTTATACGGAGAGCTCAAAGACTGCTGTATGTACCTAATGTATCTAGCCTCGTGTGTATTATAATTGTATTTGATGTTTTTAGCTTCCTTGTGGTTTCGAAACGTGATGGTGGTAAAATGACACAAAACCAACTATATATATATATATATATATATATATATATATATATATATATATATTTTAAATTTATTTAAAAAATTTTTTTTGGACTGCATACAAAAATACATATCCATGCGCCCTTATTACTGTATTTATGTATACCTAACCTGTACCTAGAGAGGCAGAAGGGGAGTGATGGATAATTTATCATATCCATTCTTAGGTCCATGTATGTTTATGTACCTACGCTGTACTTCGAGATAGGAAAACCACAGAAAACCTTTTGAAGAGGTGTATTTGTCAATTCTGTACCTCAGGAGAAAAGGCCATGTGGCTGATTCTCATTGGCACAGACCTTTTGCAATTGGACTTTTTTTTTTTTTTTATTCATTGAAGAGCCACCTACCTACAGTACTTATTGCCTGTATATTCAAGTTCCGTTTTACGGGGCATTAGAAATGTCTACACATTTATGGGTTTATTTTATATTGCATGTGTTGTACAATAAATGCAAAATAAAGTAAATGTGTTTTTGTTTACAGCACATGTGTTGCATGTTTTTGGAGTAAATGTGCCCAACTAGGTGCTCCCTTAAAAGCTAATGTCTGGTGATGAATGTTGGGGCACAACGTGTCTTCAGACCATTTAGGCTATCTCACCAATACTAATAACCAATGGGATGAGCAGTTCTAACGGGCGCCTAGCACATTCTTTTGCTGCAAAAACTAGTCACAAACAGTACTACCCTTCAGTACTAAAGCAAATTATATAGGATACAAGTAGTGACTTGCCAACTGCGCACAGTGCTAATTCAAAAGGAACCATAGTTGCAGTACTTCCCAAATGATTTCCTGTCGATGTCCCGTATGTAGTGATCAATTCTCAATGATGTAGTTTTCATTAACATGGAAAATATAAAAATCGTCCATACATAGTGTATTAAAGTTAAAAACTACAAATTTATTCACAATATTTGAAAATAAAGAAATTTTTTTTTTTTTTTTAAATGGATGAATATATTCTCTGTGTTACAGCATGTACACAGAAATACAAACATTCAATGCAAACACAGAATCTTAAAGCAAATAATTCTGCAACAACTTTGAAGGATATAAACAGTTAACATCAGATGACCTATGACCCGGAAGTTGATGCAGGATAAGGTATATAAGATTCATTTCTAGTCAGTGTCACATTGCCATGAGGAAGGGAGCAGGAACTCCCGAAACGCGTTAGTGGTAAGCTGTGACAGGACTATTAATCCTAGTGGGATTGCGGAAGGAAGTTCCCTCAATCAGGACTTAAAAGGGAGAGACCACCCGGAGACCTCCACCTATAAAAACTACGAGCCCGAAATTTTGGGACTTCCGGTAATTCCCCATTTTTCATTGGAATAAGGAGTAACAACACTCATATATGAATTATTTGCTTTAAGATTCTGTGTTTGCATTGAATGTTTGTATTTCTGTGTACATGCTGTAACACAGAGAATATATTCATCCATTTTAAAAAAAAATTTCTTTAGTTTCAAATATTGTGAATAAATTTTGTAGTTTAACTTTAATACACTATGTATGGACGATTTTTATATTTTATATGTTAATGAAAACTACATAATTGAGAATCGATCACTACATACGGGACATCGACAGGAAATAATTTGGGAAGTACTGTAACTATTGTTCCTTTTGAATTAGCACTGTGCGCACTTGGCAAGTCACTACTTGTATCCTATATATCTCACCCATACTGGCCCAAACATTCTTGGGGCATCCTTGTTTTGGATGATGTGAGTACCGTCTTTCAAATCATGTGCCCCCAGAAAAGGACTAACACACCACACACAATAAAATTTCATACAGATTTATTGGGAAAAAAGGAGAGGAGGATTAAAAGCCCAGATCTCCAATAACTTGTGTCAAATACAAAAAGAAAAGGTGATCCACCTTATTTTAATGCATAGTTTTTTTTCTAGTTTAAAAAAAACTAGGACCCTGTTAGGCCACCAAATTACAGCCACATGCTGTAAGCATTTAAACAGTCTGTGAAAATTTTCAAAAATAATGCAGCATCTCCAAGCACTTAATAATAATAATAAATATATATATATATAATGAAAGAAGAAAAGAAAAAGGGAAAATAATTTATTAGAAAAAGCAAAGCTGCTAATGTCTTCTAAAAACAAAGGTATAATTTGTATAGGTACTGTGTAAAAATTTTGATGGAGTGCGACCAATGCAAACAGAAACATGGTCTCAGACCTCTCTCTGCATCTAAAGGGTTACAACGAATATGGTTTTATTCACGGTTTCCAAATTACCA
This sequence comes from Taudactylus pleione, assembly GCA_031769625.1. Classification (NCBI taxonomy): domain Eukaryota; kingdom Metazoa; phylum Chordata; class Amphibia; order Anura; family Myobatrachidae; genus Taudactylus; species Taudactylus pleione. The sequence goes on from JAUIMM010000471.1 coordinate 1,509,801, forward strand.
GGATAAATACGAGGAGTGGTGCCTTTGCCTTGCTTGTGGATTTTACCAGTGTCTTTCTTTTTTTTTTTTTTTTTTTTTTTCTTCCAGCCCATGCAGGTGATGTTTTCTGGTGAAGCCACGCACAGGAAGTATTATTCCACCACCCACGGTGCTTTGCTGTCCGGCCAGAGGGAAGCTGCTCACCTAGCTGATATGTACCAAGATCTCTTACAATGCAAAAACTGAGCTGCCATGCTATAAGAACCACTAACTTGTGACTCCCCACCCAATGTGTGTGCGTATTTTATCTTCGATCCATCCCCCTTTTTTTGTTTTCTTTGTTTTTTTTTTTTTTTTTTTAAATGTTGAAAGTAGAAGAATTTTTATCTTTTTAAGAAAATCCTAATTGTTTTTTAAAAAACAAAAACAAAACAAGAAGTCTGTAGCTATTTTCATGTACTGTATTCTTAACAGGGAAGGGTGCTCTACTGTTCCAATAATGTTTTGTCATTTTACAATTTGCACACTTGGTGCCTTTTTTTTTTTTTTTATTTTAATTTAATTTTTTTTCCTGTATTGTAAGTGCCTTCTATAATAAATACTACAAAACTATTCAATAAAAGAATATCAGGTCAGAAGATTGTCTGCCTTTTGACACTATATGTGTTTTTCCTAGAATATATTTGGCTTTTTAGTTGCAACGTTAACTAATCAGTATAACCGATACAGCCACATACATTTTTCATTAGCTTTCAGTAGCTGTGGCCGTTCATAGTCTGTAGATGTCTTTAAGTGACTATAGGAAACAATAATTCAATAAATGTAGATGTGGGAAGGGTAAATGAGGGGGAGAGCTGACATATTAGGGGAAAAGTGAATTTAAGCATAGGTATGGTACCCTTTACAATAGTGGATGTGTGTATTAAATGTATTGTATTGTTTTTTTTTTTGTTTTTATTTAAATAACTAAAAATGTTGTCAAATGAAAGATAAGAGAAGTTCAGCCACAAGTTAATGTGCCCCTGATTTGTGTCTCCTCAGTGGGGATGTAGCAATGAGGTTTTTCTGCATGATGTGAATTTGGTATATTAATAGTGCACCATTGGTTTAAGAAATCATATGTTTAAGCAACAAACATTTCAAGGGCTGATTCAAACTCTTAAGGGGGAAGTCAGTTGCTTTTTTGGGCAGCGATAATGTGCTCCTGTTGAAGCAATTCAATTGTTTTGTGGCGCCCATTAATTGTTGAGCTTGTCGCACTCTAAAGCACTGGGTTTAGCCATGCCAAGCTGCTAAATCCATCTGTAGTAGTGCTTAGGGTGTCCAAACCAGACTTTTAACACATTTCTGCTCACCATCTAAGGAGGCTGCAGGCAGAAATGTGTGCAGCCGAGGCTCTTGCTCCCTATAGGAGCATTAATTGAATTGCTCCATCGGGCACCCGTTTATTACAGCTGCAAAAAAAAAAAAAAAGTTGAATCCCCTCTTAAATTATTTATTTATTTAATTTTTTACTGCAGCTTGCTGTTAAAAATAGAAAAAAAAAATCCAAATAGACTGTTGCCACCTGTGTAGTACACTTTCTCTTGCAGATATTGCGGTTACCTCCATGGGGTTGCACTGACCCACAAACCCCCCCCCCCCCCCCCACCTCTTCTTTTTTTTTTCCCATGAAATCCTGTAAGTGTCTCTAATTGTCCACGCCATGTATTTCTAGGAGTGCCGTCACTTCCTGTTCTTTACACACACACACTCACTCACTCACTCACACACTATCAATCTGTGCCCACATTTGCAGATTTGAAAAAGCTCTGCAAATTGTGCTGCATTAAAAATATGCAACTTAAATCAACCTGCTCCTATCGATGTACAACCCTCTTCATTAATTTAAACTTCATATTTTTCTCCTAAAATAATGCTTGCTTATCCTGCTCACTTTTTCTACTAAAGTTGAAAACTCTGTACTTGTGATTTTAATTAACACAGAACACTCCTGGGAGCTGAACTCCCTGGGCAGGGAATGCAATCCACAATTAGATTATGCTCACCTGTAACAACTGGTGTAAATGCATCCTCACCATGCTGTTACAAAGGACCCTTGTGCTGTTCTAGAATCCATAGACATCAACCAGACCCAATTGTCTGCTTTTTAAATTTTGGTATGACACTGGGCTCCTTGAATCTACTTAGAAATAGTTTTATAGTTTTTGTTTTTTTTAATCTGCAAATTAGGTCCAAATTTGGGAATGGACTAATTTGGTCATGATGACTTCTCACTAGTCTCTAAAGTAGATTATAATGCACATTTCATTCAAAACTGGCTTATGTATTTGTATTGCAAACAAAAATGTGAACAAGTCCTAAGACTCAGGGATTTCATCCATATTATGTATTTTTTTTTTTGTAGTGTTCAAAATGTGTACTGTGTGTGCGGTTGTGTTTTTTTTTTTGTTTGTTTTTGTTTCTGTATACCACTTTGGGCTTGTGGTGTATGTGCAGTCTTAACAAATCCTGGAATTTTTTTTTTTTTTAAACTCTATTCTTACAAACTTAAAACAAACTGGCTTCATGAGATTTTAGTTCATGTAGAGATGCCCTAATCTTTCTGGATCCATGTAACCTGAGTGTCCTATACCTAAACATATACCCTAAACATGCCTCATGCTGAAAATGAAATTAAAGTGTAATGAAAATAGGAGCATTTTTTAATATATATTTCTATATTTAAATGTTCCTGTGCGATGCACCTGGATTAGGTTCGATTTGTATTTGTTTGTGACATGTATTTGTAAGTGGGTAATGGGGGAGGTGATGATGGAGAAGGAAAACCATTCATTGGTAACCTAATGATATGGAGTTTTACCTTTTCTGGTGAGTGTATGTGGTGTGTACATCCAATTTATTTATTTATATTTTTTTTAGATGCTCTAAATTAATTCTGTGGCCCCTAACTCCACATGTCTACTGCATGGGGGTGGGGGATATTATGGTATACAATTAATACAAACAGTGTTTGAAAATGTCAAGAAATCCTAAAACAAGATGGTTTCTTATGTTTTTAATTTGACACAATTTACGGCTTATTCTGTAGTTGTCTTGGGGTTGTATTTTATTGTGTAGGATACCCAAATTCAGGGTTTATTTTTCAGGGGGATCATGCACAGAACATTCTAACTTTAATATAAAATGCTAAATAGTGAAGACCATTTAAAATCTGCTTTTTATACATACTTGCCTACCCTCCCGATTTGGCTGGGTGCGTCCCGAAAATCTGGTGCCGCTCCCAGCCCCCCGCCTGGGATGAAGCAAGCCTCCCGGCAGCCGCCGACCCCCTCGCCCCACAGTAATAAAAGAATCCCCTGCTGCAGGGGAGGCTGGTGACGCGATTCTCGCCAAATCGTGTCATTTTGGCCCTGCCCCCTGCTTCACAATGCCTGTAATCTTGGCATTGTGTAGCTGGGTCAAAATGATGTGATCGTGTGGCCATGCCCCACTCTGCCCACAAATGCCTGCTATGCTCCCTTGATTTGCCAATCTGGCTGCCCCCTCCCAGAAGGGGTAGCCAGAAAGTTTTTGTTATATTATAACACACCCATACCCAATATAGTTGATAGAAATTCTAATTAAATGTGAGAATTTGACCATGGAGCCTGACCGGTCACCAAATCCCACTTTACTGTTCTGTTATATGGCAACCAGGAAATGTATTGTAATCATTGCACGCTAGGTGCGGCCTTTGTACTCGTGTCTGTGTGATGTCATTGATTTCTACTGAATGCCACGATGAACATTTGTTTCAGCCCAGAAAATGGCCGCTGCCATGTGCAAAATGTTGAATTTTTTTTATTTCTTTTTTTTTTGGTGGTGGTCAATGCACGTTTTTAGAGCATGGTGGATATGACATATGTACTGATGCATTATTACTGTATCTGGATGTTTAGGGCGATGGTAAATGTCAAAGTCTTGTTTTATTGTGTTGTCTGTTGAAAAGAAGATTAAATAATAAACACAAACTGGTCGCTGCATTGTGATTTTATACCACTCTCTGTGAGTTACTGTGCAGTAGGCCAAACCACTTACCTAATTCAGCCCGGTTTACTGCAATCGGAAAATCAAAGTCTTACTCGGTAATGTTTCCTTTTTAAGGGAATCTCCCTTACCTGACCAGAAATCTGTTGGGCGTTAGGCCTCTACGACCTGGTTCTTTCCCACATAATTGCAGGCACCGCCGTTTTCTAGAACAAGCGAGAGGAATGGGGGAAGAGAGGACTTGTCAATGGGAAATGCATTTCATTTGTTATGGCACCTATTTAATTGCATTTTGTGCATTATCCCCTTTGACGATCTTCTGTAGGGGTATATGCTGTTACTGGCCTCAGGGACTGATTCAGAGATGAACGCTATTGCCGCTGCAACTGCGAATTGGTGCAAACTATGCATCTGAGACACTCGCTAGAAGCTTCGCTTATACAAGGGACTGCGTACAAAACTTGCTCTGTCGCAGATCAGTCAATTATTGGACTTCTGGTTCACCCTATGGTCATGCAGATCTGAGACTCTGGGGCCTACCTATGGGGTCGCAGGCAGAGTCACTCCCCAAAAACAGTCTGCGTTTGAGTCGACAGCTCCCCGTTGCCGTAAGTGGTCCCTGCCTATCAATCATTTTGTGAATAAATCCTCGCTGCTAGCCCCAATGAAAATTTTATGCTTGCGCGGTGTGACTCTTTTGCATGTGCAGATTATCGCTCGGTCCTCGTCCATCTCTGAATTAGGTCTTCATTTCCTCTGCGTACACTATTAAATATAAAGTTTTATATGGAGGAGAGCAAGTGCTTTGGGCAAGTTCCCCAACCAATCAGTTTCTAGCTGTCATTTCATACATTGTTAGATAAATGTCAGAAACTGATTGATTGGTTACTTTGGGCAACTATAATGCTGTAGATAACATCTACACCTGATCCTAACCCATGTTCATAATATCCAGCTAGTTAATTTAATATATATTAGAAGTCTTACCTTTTTGGATGGAGATACTTATCCCTATATTCCCTTTATCAGAGAAGATCAAATTTCTCTCTGCATGTAATGGTGACCAGCGGTTTGCACCTTCAGGTGTGTCTGCAGACAAGATGGCTGCTGGTCTGTTCCCTCTGCTCCTCCTGCCAGTAATTTGTCTCTCCCTAGGCCAGTGGTTCCCATACTGTGCACTGTGGCACCCTGGGGTTGCAGCCCCAAATCAAATTATTAATGGTCAATGTAATGTAAATATGTGGACAAACAGAAGCACAAACCTGTTCAACACCACATAACTTTACCTAAAGAATGACAGGTCAGCACAATTTACTTTACTTTGTTTCTCTTCAACAAACTTTTGGCTTAGGGGTGCCGTGAAAGCAATGCTGATACTCTAGGGCGCCGTGATTCAAAAAAGTTTGGCAACTACGGTATGCAGTCGGAATGCCGACTGTCTAATCCCGGCAAGGGTCTAATGGCAGGCGCCGAAATCCCATTTAACCTACAACGGAAGCCCGGCATCCCAATTCAAGGTGAGCCGAGTGTGGAAAAAAAGTTAGGTAAGGCACCCCCTGGGATACTTAGGTTTAGGCTGCTGGGAATGGGCTGGGTTAGGTTTAGGCACCCCTAAGGGAAGGTAGGTTAGGTTAATAAATAATAAAATACTTACATATCGAGATTAGAACCGCCGCACATGCTTCCAGTGGTATTTCATACCGATCCTGGAACCACTGCCATAGGTTCTTCTGACAAATGTTGTAGCGCCCTCATTTTCTTCATCTTTCCTATCTTGTAATCTGTAAAGTGCTCGATATAGGATAACATTGTAACCAATGCTTCTTATTAATATGAAAGGCTTTCTGTATCTTGTGGTAATTTGTTCTTGCAGTACCCTTACTTCAGAGGTTTGAGATCGAGGAAACAAATAGACGAATGCATGCACCTAATAAAATGCACCATTTACAAAATTTGTGGTCTGGAAAATGGTAAGAGATGTATGTGCAGGAAAATGTGGGGGGAAAAAAAAGGATCTTTCCATTATTGATCAAGAAGTAAATTGAGGGAGTGAAACCTCCCTATTAGAGTGTGTTTTTGTAAATTTTTATGAATAAAAAAAAAAGTAAAATATAATTAAATTCATAAAGTTGCTATGTTTTAGTGTAAACCCTTCCTGTCCACTTTCTGCTATAATCCCTGAAGAAGTCTCAGATGAAATGCGATAAGAAACCACACGCCCAAACGGATGAAATTTTCTTGAAGATATTTTCATCCATCTATCCAGATTGTCACCATGTCCTGACCAGTAACTGGCTGAATTTAGGTACATCGCGAACAAACCTAGAAGGCATCTTCTGGGAGAGTACTTGGCTACTCTCCCGGACGTTGCTGGAAGCGCCAGATTTTTCGGGTAGTCACTCGCACCCCTGGATCTCGCCCACTTCCTAGTGAAATAGGCAGGATATGTAGAAGATGGAGAATCTGCTCCATGGGGAGGGTGCAGGGCTAAAATGATACACATTTTATCAATTGCTCCCTCCTGTTCCCCATAGACCCACACTACAGGTAAATGTGGATAGCCGGCCCCCCAAAGATGTCAGCTGCATCTTCTCTCCGGCCTTCTCCTGGAAAGGAGATGATAAAAGACGGAAAGTGTGCAACATCCATGTGTGTACGACTTGTTGCACAATGAAGGCAAATGTCTGGTCACTTCTGGTTACCTGCAGGTCTGCCCCTAAATGCATTGTTGCTAAATAAGGTGCGGAGGTATATCAATGAAATTGCTGGATGGGTGGGCCTGAGCTCAATATCTAAAGTGCCCTAACATTAAGCGCGACGCCCGCTGGGCTTTGCACTTACCGCTGCTTTTAATTTCAAGCTCAAACCCACTTGCAAAAGCCACCTTTGTAATGTACCCTGTGGATCTGTTGTAAGTCTCTATAATACACAAATCTATCCTCCCCAGATCTCTCATCGTCTGTGGTAGCCCATATTACAGCATGTCTCAGGATGTCACCCAAAGTTCTCAAATTCAAGCTTTTGTTATAATCACTCAGTTAATAAAAGCTGTTTACTGATAATGTTATGTCTGTGGACAATACAAAAGTGTAATCTAATCCCTCAAGCTGTTTAGGTGTCTTCCTTGATTCAGAACTGTCCTCACCCCTCCCCATCCAATTCACATCTCGCACAAGATGCTGCGGTATTTGCACTCGTAAAGTCCCATATGGACTATTGCAACTTCTTCCTTACTGGTCTTTCCCCTGACTGGAGTTTTAGCTGTACAATCTATGATGAATGCTGCAGCTAGGCTAGCTTTCCTTGCAAAGTCTTTTTCTGCTCTATCAGTCCCTACACTAGTTACCTGTATCTTCTACTGGCAAAGTCATTAACAAAACTCCATTTCATAATATCTCCCGACTCGTTACCTCCGCTCTGTCCAAGATCTGTGCCTTTCACCCACATGCGTTACTTGCTTACAGGACTCTTATTTAGGCTGCACTCACTCTCTGGAATGCTCTCCCACATACTGTGTAAGACTTTCCTCTAGCCTCCAACCCTTGCAGTGTTTAATCCTCCCCAGTCTATCTTATGGCTACAACACTGCTAGATTTATTGTTCTATAATCAAAAATTCTCTAGGGCAGGATCACACAGCCCACTAAGCACTATTTCTCATTGCCGCCTTGTACCAATAGGCACTAAGGCGCTGATTCAGAGTCACATGGTCCTGCGACTGTTGGCGTAGTCGTGCCTGAGACTTTATGCTAATGCTAATATAAGTTTCTGAGGGTCTGATTATGAGTTATGTGCTAACCATCGGGTTACCACACATCTCAATTGTTACTGTGCATGTGCAGCCCTCCATCTGTGAGTCTGCTTGCAGTGCCTCCCAGGTGCAGCCTGATTGACAGGGTGGGTGTTTAGGCGACGGAGCAGGGGCGTTCTTGGGAGGGACGAGGCGAGGGTATGCATCTTTCGATGCAGATTTCCTGGCCTCACAAGCTGCCAGGACCCGGTCAGGCAGCGGTAAGCTTCAGCTACCGCAACCTGTCCACAGGGGCAATCATCGCGACCGATGGTCGCAGTGTGGGGATCACGGATGTAGCAAGGAGTCTGTAGAAAATAGACACCTCCTGCTGCCTTTGCATTTTAGATGGACAGAGTTGCACAGCCGCTCGTGTGCCGCTCTGCAATTCCGTCCATCTCTGAAAAAGGCACTAAGTTCCCTGACAGTTCAGCGACGCACCCATCTCCCGTGTGTCAGAACAGCCACCACCCAGCATGTTTCCAATACAGTTCTCAGGCCATTCTTCTCATTTGCAGCTGAGCCTCTGTGCAGTCCAAAAACATTGACCATTTGCGCAAATATCGGCATCGCCTACGACTCTCACAATCAGGCCTGATGTGTCCGTTAACACTATGCATTAATCTCCTATACTAGATTGTAAACATGCAAGCAAGGACCGTATATCACTTTGTCTGTTAATGGTCGGTCTTTATATATTCCTCAATTTGTCACCATTTGTAAGTATGCAGCATATGCTGCCGCTGTATAAATAAATTTCTACAGCAAAGAAATGGAGGGAAAGCTCACAGGCGTTGGCCTTCCAGGAGCTCGGCAGCCATCGTTCATCCATATATGCTGGGAAACCTATAAATGAAAACTGATAGTCGTTAGGCTCATTTATTTTTTTTGGTTGTGTTTATAATGCGTTTTCCTCACATTGCGCCTTCTCCGATACAATGTAATGCACATGGTAACTGTAAGAAAGAGGGAGTGCTGAGCTATTACAATGCCATGGGAGAGCGGCACTATTTAATATTAATTCTTTTTTGGTTTGTTAATGTGCTTTGCTTGTGTTTGTTGAAGCACGAAATGAGCATTAGAACCCAATAGGTGTGACCGAGCTGTGAGGTATGATGGGTGAATGGGACCGGGTTACATAAAGCGGAGTTTGAAGCTCCATTCTCGCCTCTGGCTGATGACATTGCGCAATGAGTTATTGCAGGTCTGACGCGCAGGAACAGGTGTTGGCAGAGGTGTAATACATTGGAGGATCAGTACAATTCATTTAAATAAAATCTGTACATGATGGAAACCCAAACCCTTTGCACAATTGCCGCTGTCATAACAAAGAAAAAGGAGCCTAAATAGTCATCGTGGAGCAGCTACGATTATTAAGGTCCCATAGCGCGGTGGATATTTTCATCTTGAATTAAAATATCCCCGCTATGTACTAACGGGGAACTCGCAGGGACAGCTGTTGCGGTAACTGCTGTCCCTGCCAGTTATGTCCCCGCCATTTTGTAGAAGTCTTTGTGAAAGACTTCTCCGGGGGAAGCTGACACTGCGTCTGCGCACAGTGTCCGCTTCCACCGGAGCCTACGGAGGAGAGAGATCTTCTAATCAGTAAAGCCTCCTTTGACTTAAAGCAGTTTCCACCATCGGAAGACATAGAGTATTCACGGTGCCTGCACCAGCCACACCTACAGTGATGTTACATGGGACCCAACACACAGATTACAAATGCCACTGAAGAGACGCTTGGATGAAGATGTTGTGTATATATGTGTGTGTATGTATGTATGTATATGTGTGTATATATATATATATATAATGAGGAGGCGTGTGGATGAAGGTCTTATGTATGTATGAGAGGGAGATAGTTACGTTTAGAAGACACAGATATTTCCTGTTAAAGATAAAAGAAATGTAAAACAACATCGTTACTATGATGCCTAGGTCATAGCTCATAAAAGTTGTTATATAACACCTTCATCTACTCGCCTCTTTAATCATAAAGCTTTTATTAAGAGAGATCATGTCCCCATAAGATTTACAATATACTCACCACACTATGTAAGAAAGTGGCACATGTATAAGTGCAGAGTTGGACTGGGGAAATCTCCTGTGGGCACCACTCTCCGGGGGGCCCAACCCCTTCCTCTAGTGGTCAGGTTCCAGACTGCGCTCCAATTCATGGGCGTTCAATCAAATCCAAACCTTGTTAGACATTATAGAGGCAAACTAATACCACCAACCTGTTTAATGTCCAGCGTCATAACATGACAGTCAACTTTACCTTCGAGTATATTTTTTTTATACTACATGCTCAATCTCTCCCAGTTCTGTCCTCAGTGCATGTAGTATCATTTTTTTAGTGTCATTTTATACTGCCAGTATACTCTACAGTAACTTACAAATTGGAAACAAATACAGTAAGACAAGGCTAAGGGGTCTATGTACTAAGCAGTGATAAGAGACAGAGTGAAAAGTGATAAGAAAGTGATAAGGTGCCAGCCAATCAGCTCCCAACTACCATCTCACCGGCTGTGTTTGAAAAATGACAGTTGGGAGCTGATTGGCTGGCACCTTATCACTTTTCACTCAAGGGGTCATTCAGACCCGCTCGCGAACGCAGGATGCTCGCAAGCGGGTCGATGTTACCCCAACGCGCATGCGCACGACGGAGGGAGCTCCGTCGTGCGCATGTGTGAGACCCGGACAGCGACAGCCAAACTGTCGCTCCAGGTCTCGCACCAAAGGGGGCGTGCTGTCGATGGTGACTGACAGCATGCCCCCTTTGGTGGGCGTGCCTGCCAAACGGAGGCGTTCCCATGGGAACGCCTACTGTCTGGTTCCGGCCCCACTGACATCACTAGTGATGTCAGTGGGAGTGATTTTGGCTCTGATAGAGCCAAAATCACTCCAGGGCTTGCGGTCACCGAGACCCTACCGCAGGGTCTCGTCGCAAGCCCGATGGTCTTGACCATCGCGACCATCTTTTTGGCCACTCGCATATGCTGTGGGTGGTCACCCACAGCTATGCGAGTGGCCAGGAGGCCGCTCCATTTTTAGGTAAGAGGGCACTGATTCAGAGCGAACGCTCTGGTGAGAGCGTCCGGCTCTGAATCAGGCCCTCTGTCTCCAAACACTGCTTAGTAACTAGACCCCTAAGTATTAATGGACAAAGAGGCTAGAGGGCCCTGCTCGCAGGCTTACACTCTACAGAGTTTTGGATCTTCTTACAGAAACACAGTAGAATGTATGAAGTTGGGTAAACCAGGGATTTATCCACCTGTGGTCTCGGCAGGTGATGCAGGGACATGCTTTGTTGGTGAGTCCTGAGGGCTCTTATAAGTTTTTTTTATCAATGTATGGAAGATTATAAAATGTTACAATTATAGAGAAAAAACAAAGCATGGGACGTGGAAGGAACAGGGTAGCAGACGTATGTGGAGAAGGTTGGAGAGATTGGAAGTATGAGGTGGAGGGAAGTTTTGGAATAGAATGAGGAATGTGAGCAGATATTGGGGATTGCACAGGGTCCAGGGTTTGGGTGAGATGACACCAGCAACCATGAGAGGAGCAGGATGAGAAAGAGAACATGTGAGATGATTTGTGGGCTTGAGGTTTGTTTCTGCTTCTGTAGGGTGCGGAGTGCTGTGGTTGCAGGAAACAGAACAGCTCATGGGTGGAGAGTGGTGAGGGTGGGGGGGGTAGTAGTGATGGGGGACTAACAATAAAGGAAGGAGGAATAGGATGGTAGTGAGATAAGAGTGATGTGGTGAAAGCGAGTAGGCGCAGACTTACCTACTCTCCCGGAAAAGGCGGGAGGCTTGGGTGGCGATCCCAGCCACCTGGAAGAGCCTTTGAGTCTCCTGTAGCTGCCCGTGTCTGCCCGGCACACACAATTTGCGCCAGTAATATTGGCATTGTATATCAGGGTGGGGCCATGATGATGCAATTGTGCTGCCATGACGCCCACACAGCCCACCTATCCTGCACCACACCTCCCGCAGCGCCCACCTATGCTGCACCACTCCCCCCGTACGGCCCAGCTATGTTGCACCACTCCCTCCACACAACCCACCTATGCTGCATCACTCCTCCCGCCCCGCCCACCTATGCTGCACCACTCCCCCCACACAACCCACCTATGCTGCATCACGCCTCCCGCCCCGCCCACCTATGCTGCACCACTCCCCCAACACAACCCACCTATGCTGCACCACGCCTCTCACACAACCCACCTATGCTGCACCACACCCCCCTCTGTGCCAACCTGGCTGCATGGTGGGGGCAGCCACAAAGTAGGCATGTATGAGCAAGTGCATGTTGGAGTGCTGTGAGATGTGGATGAATATGTATTAGGTAGGGTAGGAAAGTACCTGTGTATTAGGTAGGGTAGGTGAGTACCTGTGTATTAGGGTAGGAAAGTACCTGTGTATTCGGTAGGGTAGGTGTGTGGTGGAACAATTGATCCAAGTCATGCAGGGCAATAGAGGGAGTTACGGGTACTTTTTTGCCCCCTGGCTGGGGTTAATGGAGTAAGCAAACTCTGCAGGTCTCACTCAAGGTCCATGTTGCTTATAGCTGAGCTCTGTGGTTCCAGCAGCTGAATTGGAGATCGTATTTCAGTACATAGATCCATAGGCGTAAGTAGGGGTCTTTGGCACCCAGGGCAAGATGAAAAATGGTGCCCCCCCAACTGTGTGAACCAAAAATGGGCATGTTTACATGCCACAAGATTCGTGGCCACTGAAAATGGGGTCGTGCCAACATTACACGCCATCGTTTCTCGTCACTCTGGAAACATTCCTTTCTATTGAATCCCAGGTATGACGGTATTTTAAATTAGGGAGAATATGAAGTAGCTTCATATAGTTAGAATTCACAGGCTTTCACTGTAATAGCAGATAGCGTCATTGGTAAAGTGACTGACTGCAAAGTATGAGGTGTTATGTTTGAATCCTAGATGTGACTGTATTTTAGATTAATAAGAATGTGAAGTAGCATCATATAGTTAGAATTCATAGTCTTCCCTTTCCAATCAGATGGCTCCATTGGTAAGCTGTCTGACGCAAAGCTAGAAGTGACAGGTTAGAGTCCAAACTATGACTGTATTTTGAAATGTAAATATGACTGAGAGAGGAGATGGCGGGACTCACAGAGCAGGAAGCTACATTGCTGAGGGACGTTTCTTCTGCCAACTTCCGCATGCGTTGCCCTTGCCGGCGCCCAGGGCACGTGCCCTGCTCGCCCCACCCTAGTTATGCCACTGCATAGATCCTAAAACAGCATTGTTTGTGGTGTGAAGCCCATCTTCAACGCTCCCGTGTGATTTACCAATGGTTATTACACCTGAGAACCGTTATACCATGTACCTTTCTGGCTTTACAGTTAACAGGGAATATCAGCAAATATTACTATTACTGTCCATCTAGGGATATAGGACCTCATTCAGAGTCGGTCGAAACGGTCGTACGGGAAAAGGGCCGGATATGCAAATGATTCCCTCGCAAGTTGCGTCCCTAAGTTCGGATCGGTAGCTGGCCGACCAAGGGGAGGGAGCGGCCGGAATTAAAAAAAATACGCCCCCTTCTCGTACGCATTACACGTCATCTCCGAGCATATAAGGATTAATCGAGACCATCGGAACTGGTCGTAGAGCTTAAGGTTGACCATACCCTCTCTTAAGCTCTACGATCATGTCAGTGTAAAAACCTCCCATGTCACATGTGCCATGACGCTACTTTGTTAATTATGCACTCCCATAAAACGCCGTTCGCATAATTAGGCACGCCTGCGTTTGGATCTCCACTCCCCCGTTTTCAAGCACCTTCCCCTGTTACCACCCACAAACGCCTCATTCTGTCACTCAAACTGCTGACCTGGCTGTGTTCAAGGAGAGAGAAATTTCTGATCGTAGCGGCTAGTTTGCGCACGCGCATTGCGATCTTTACACATGCGCAGTATAGCGAACATTGTTGCGTACGACCGTGCGGCCGCTTCGACCGACTCTGAATGAGGTCCATAGTCATTAGGTCAACAGTAACATGTGGACACTAGGATGTTGACATCATTAAAATGATGACCAGTCACATATCGATATTCTCATCATGTCGATATGTGAAGTGTCGACATTGAAAGGAGGTGAATATTAGGGTTAAGCGGCATCAGGATTAAGCACTAGGGGGAGGGATTGGGATTATAGGGGGACGGTATTTACCAAAATGCTGGTGCATCAGATGACTCTCTTGCAAATGACGGTCACATGTCCGCCGGGACTCGGTAAGTGACCGCTGGGCTACCAGGATCAATATGTTGACATTGTTTTATTTTGACAGTTCTTCAGTGGCTACCAGATGGTTTGTTGACATTCTCACGTGGGCATACCATATCTAATCCATCAATCTAATGAATATTGTCAACTATACCCATCCGTGTGACTGTTTTATATAAAATGCTTTTATTTGTTCTTCCTAATCAGCGAGATGTAGACTCACTTCTTAGACAAATACACTGAGAACATATTCTGCGGTTTTATATCTTTACTCTGATTACTGCGCTGCTACTTGCTGCTATTTATGTAGATTGGAAGCTCAAGTTTCTATTTTTAGATCCCGTCCTCGCCGTTGTAGGTTTATTTTGTGCTTCAAGCCGCAAGCGGCAGATTATACTGCACTTATGTTATTGCTCTTTTTCACAGTCACGAGGATCTATATTTGTTTAGAATAGAATTGCAAATGCAAAGTAACAAAGGCTCTCCCAGCCCTGGCACATTCAGGTTAAACTATGGTAAGAACACAGGGCTGCATTTATAATTGAACTAAATGTTCTCTTTAATATGTAATGAAAGTGGGGCCTTATATTAAGTGCTGTCCTGGGCGCTGTATGTATCTGTGCACACCCCACTCTTATGCTCCTGCAGCACTCCCTTCCTCTGTCACTTATACTGAGAAAAGTAGAGAATTCATAAAGAACAAATAGAAGAGCAAGAAAAGAAATAAAAAGAAAAGTACATCAAATTACTGCAAAACTATGTTTATGTTATTATTATTTATTACCAGTTATTTATATAGCGCACACATATTCCACAGTGCTTTACAGAGAATATTTGGCCATTCACATCAGTTCCTGCCCCAGTGAAGCTTACAATCTATATTCCCTAACACACACTCGGGTTAATTTTTGTTGGGAGCCAATTAACCTACCTGTATATTTTTGGAGTGTGGGAGGAAACCCACGCAAGCACAGGGAGAATATACAAACTCCACACAAGTTAGGGCCGTGGTGGGAATTGAACCCACGACCTCAGTGCTGTGAGGCAGTAACGCTAACCATTACACCATCTGTGTTGCTCTCTTATTTGCATTGTTCTAGGTAGGTTGACAACACAATGGAAGACCTGGGTGAATGAGGGACATCAAGCATATTTAGTGTATTAATCAAGAAAATATATTTTCCCAGTGTAGTCAGAGCCTCCTAACGCACGGTTTACACAACTGTGCTACGCTGAGCCCTGGGCTGCCGCAGAGCAGGGATGCCAGGGGTGATCCAGTCCTACATCTAATGACTTGGAGATGTATCAAAATGTGAAGAGAGATAAAGTGGAGAGAGCTAACAAATCTATCTTCTGTCATTTTTCTAACACAACCTGTAAAGTGATGGTTAGGAGCTGATTGGTTGGTACTTTATCACTCTCCACTTTATCTCTCTCCAAGGTTTGATACATCTCCCCCTTAGACTGGCATCTTTGAAGGCTCACCCCTCTATCTCCCTCTCCTCTGTGCAGCTTCCTCCACAGAGTTACATCTGCCTTGCGGAACTTCAATGTAAAAGTAGGGTCGCCATTCACCCCAAAATTTTGTCCCATCCTTTGTGTGTGTCCCGGCTTTCCCTCAGTGTTTCTTTCGCCATATCTGTCTCCCCGTGTCCCTCTGTCCCCTCCTTTGTGTGTATGCATGTCATAATTGTCCCCCTATTTTGTCTGTTCACCCTTCTTTTTCTCACATTTACTCCCACAAAGCATTGTCCCCTTGCAGAGCACCTACCACACCCCTCATCTTCCACTCCTCCCTTCTTTATGCCTTTTCTATCTCCTGTTCAATGTGACAGACAAAAAGCACATGGACATGGAGAAAGAGAATAACACCTGTGTGCATCACAACTTGCCCGGACCTAAGGATGGCCAATAAGCATCATCTTCATATCTTAATCATTTTTGCTGAGTATGGAAAAAACATGTGGGGGAGGAGTTTCTGCACCGGGGTCTGTCCGATGTTTGTCCCTCTTTGCAGGGTACTTGGGAGAAGGGATGAACATCGGAAGCCCGGCACTGAATGATTGTCCGGCTTCCTAAAAATCCAGCGATGCTATGGCAACTAGCCATTGCATCGCAACCATTCGATGGTATAACCATCGTGATGGTTATACTTTGCACATGCACTGAGCAATCATAGCCTCATAGTCTTAGCCATATCTCCCAACAGAGCCGCTGGCAAAGGGGGCGGAGGTTTGAGTTTCCCCCTTTCACATCACTGTGGGGGCGTGCTCAGCACTCTCTGAGATGCTGGGCTGCCCCCAGTGTCCGCCTACTTAGTGAATAGATGACGTGCGCATGGCATTTATTCTCCCGCTGCGTACTCGCTGCAGTGGTGTGTGCTTTCCCCCAACACATTGAGCCATCGGATGGGCATTGGAAAGCTGCTTCCAATGTCTGGCAACCATCGAATTCCCACTATTTGATGGAAAAAGTACTTCCATCGAATTGGAAAACATCGATGGTTGCTAACCATCGGCTTTCGATGTCCATCCCTAGTTGGGAGTTATTGTCTTGCTGCACACAGCAGAGGAAGGTGCATCAATTAAATGGTGTTTCTCCAGCTCCATAAAGTGGCCATGCCCACTATGGCTGCCGCCACGCGCCTGGCATGATGGCGCCATGGGCCCCATGACAGTTCCCTATTTTTACACTCTGCTCCCCTTCACTTCAGAACCTTGCTTTTCTCCTGTTGCTGCATTTACCATTTTAAACCTCCTGCCCCTGAGCTTTCCAGTGTGTGTGGGGAGTGTGTGTGGGGAGTAGCATGCTGTTTTTTTGCCCCCTCTCCACCAATGCAGGAGACAGACCTCCACTGTCCATCCTGGATCTGGAACTGGCTGTCTAGCACTTGCAGACTGTGCATGGAAAGGTCATGGATGTGCACAGTGAATACCAGAACATGTACATTCTCTCATTACCAAGTATCAGCAAAAACTGGATTTTGTTATATGCAACAGAATATCGGCAGGGGTGGTGGCGGAATACAACAGGGCATTCCTAAACTGCTGTTGATATCAGGGCACAAGACATTTTCACTTGTGATGCCTTGGATCATTCCATGTGGCCAAACAATAAAATATTAACCCTCACTGACAATGACATGGACAGAGCCCCATAAAGAGATTGCATGGTACAATGGGGCTGTCATAACTGGCAAATACAAAGTCATGACAGCAGGGTTGCAGTCTGTCTAGTGATGCTTCTGGGCTTCTTCTGAGAGGCTGCTGCTCGTTTGCACTTCTGATGGATGGAGTGGTTTCAATGGCTGGGCCATCGTTCTGGATCACGGCAGTTTTCATCAATCATTTGTTGGTGCACTTGTATATGCCAACCATGAGCCAACACATCAAAGGTCATAGGGCCTGATTCAGAGCCGCTCGTAAGCGGCCGCTCATTCACTCCGAGCGATGTTTGCCCAACTGCGCATGCGTACGGATCGTTATACGCATGCGCGAACCAGTCAGTGCGGTCGAAATTCATGTGCTCGCAAAATTGCGAATGCCTGAAAATTTGAGTGACAGAATGAGGCGTATGTGGGTGGTAATGGGGGAAGGTGCTTGAAAACGGGGAGTGGAGATCCGAACGCAGGCGTGCTTAAAGGTCAAAACGGGCGTTTTATGGGTATGCATAATTAAAACAGCAGCGTCATTGACCACGTCACTGGGTTATTTTATAGTCAGAACTGCTCGCAAGATTGTGGTAGCAAAAACCAACCACAAGAATAGTGAGCAGTTCATACGCTGGTCGATGTACTCGATTAATCTAATAAATAGCGGACATGACGTAGGATGCGAGCGGCCAGGGGGCGTATTTTTTTAAAAAAAGGACCGCAAGTTTTGTTCGCTCGTTCAGACCTAGAAGCGTGAACAGACCGCAAAGAGCGAACGGTTCATTTGAATAGCCACCCCTATTTTCTGGACGAGCGAGTTCTAATTGTGTCCGGCTCTGAATCAGGCCCATAGTGCAGACGCACCACTTATGGTCTTGTAACCTCTGCTGTCTTCAGCCAGTGGAATCCTGCCTCCAAAGTACTGGTACACATATCCTAACCTTGTGATAGGGGCCAGGCACTCAAAAAAACCTTCCCTTCATCAACTAATGATGGGCAGTGCATGAACAGAGCAGAGTGAGTGAGGTATGCCTCACCAGCTTGACGCATCCCACCCCCCCTCTGAGGGTGTATTCGCCACATTTCACCCTTTGGGAATATCCAATTAGCTGCGCTAAAGTAGCACTGCTAATTGAGCGCGGTGGGGCTATCCTATTAGCCCCAAAGTGCCGTCTGACACCGGCAATTATTGTGGATATTTTTGGGGAACTGATGAGTCCCGAAAAATAATCCATGGTAAGTGCCATTTTTTCACAACCTACAGTAAATGGCAAAAGCACCTAGGTCCGCAAGCTTATCTCTGGTCCTATGTGTTTTCGAGAGAATTATCCTATTATTTCGACCGAAATAATAGGACAGGATGAAAAAAGAAAACATCGTCGAGAAACGAGGATAATCCCCGTTTTTCACCGGTCGCAGCTATCCATTAGCGTCCGAACTGGGGACCTCATTCACAGCCGCTCGCAAAAAGCGATCGCTCTCTCTGAATGAGGGTGGACGCTTTTTTTTTCCAGCCGGCCTCCTGGCCGCTCGCTAAGCTGTGCGTGACCACCCACAGCTTTTGCGAGCGGCCAGGTGATGGTCGCGACCATCAGTCTTGTGACGACACCCTTGTGGTAGGGTCTTGTCTGCCGCAAGCCCCAGTGAGCTTCCTGCTCTAATACAGCAGGAAGCTCACTACTGATATCACGAGTGATGACAGTAGGGCCGCCCACAAACGGCAGGCATTCCTTCAGGAACACCTCCGTTTGTCCAGCCAACCCCCCTCCCCGCCTACAAAACGGTGCGAGCTGTTGATCAACATCGACAGCCACCCCGTTTGTAGCGAGCCCAAGAGCGAGTGAATTTCTCACTCGCTGTGGGGCTTGCGCACATGCACGTCACGCGTGCGCAGTGCCCCACCATCAACCCGCTTGCTTGTGCATAGCGTTTGCGAGCGGGTCTGAATGAGGGCCTATGGGCCTGATTCAGAGCCGCTCGTAAGCGGACGCTCGTTCGTTCCGAGTGATGTTTGCCCAACTGCGCATGCGTACGGATCGTAATACGCATGCGCGAACCAGTCAGTGCGGCCGAAAATCGTTTGTTCGCTAAATAGCGAATGCCTGCTATTTTGAGTGACAGGATGAGGCGTATGTGGGTGGTAACAGGGGAAGGTGCTTGAAAACAGGGAGTGGAGATCAGAACGCAGGCGTGCTTAAAGGTCAAAACGGGCATTTTATGGGTGTGCATAATTAATACAGCAGCGTCATTGACCACGTCACTGGGTTATTTTATAACCAACCACAAGAATAGCGAGCAGTTCATACGCTGGTCGATGTACTCGATTAATCTAATAAATAGCGGACATGACGTAGGATGTGAGCGGCCAGGGGGCGTTCTTTTTCAAAATTCCGTTCGCATGTTTTGTTCGCTCGTTCAGATCTAGAGGCGTGAACAGACCGCAAAGAGCGAACGGTTCATTTGAATAGCCACCCCTATTTTCTGGACGAGCGAGCGCTAATTGCGTCCGGCTCTGAATCAGGCCCTATGTTCGGGGCTAATTGGATACCGTTTGTATATCCCTGAAGGAGCCACAGAGGACAAGTTTTATCTTACCGGGAGGATTTGCTCCTCTGCTAGAACATGTACCAATTGGCCACAGCTCAGATGAGTTGGGGGAGGCCACAGACTAGTGATACTGGCAGAGTACGGTCCAGCTCAGCAGGTACCCCTCGAGGCCTGGATTGGTGTCAGTAATCCAGGCACAAATCTAGAAGCTTTACATAAAAGAATTGAAAGCCTTTGATGTTGTAGCTGAATTAAATTCCTCCATTAAATTCCATTAACCTCCCTACCCAGAATGTTATCATCAAATGCAGAGACTTGAAATAGATCTTTTGCTAGAGATAAAGCGTTGGGGCTGAGCGTCTCCGAGGACTGACACAGCCCGGCGCTGTCTTTCTCTTCCTCCAGACGATGCAGCAGAAATGATTGATGAATGCTGTAAAAATCATCTTTTTTTTTTGTGCTCCGTAACATTTACAAAAAGAATAAAAATAGAATTCTCTACTCCTTAATCCACCCCCGGAATAAAGCGTTCCAGCATCATAGGCGACATAAGACCACGGGTGTACCGGTTATGCTACATGTGTAGAAATGTTGCAGCCTCAGAGCTGGATTCAGAACTGCACCAATGCACATGCTGACGTAGACGAGTGATTTTTGTTTTTGTAATTGTGCATGTGCAAAAATTCCCAGGCGCTGTTCCGATCAAAATTCACAGTAACAGAAATGTGGTGGAAAAGTGCTGGGCGTTCCTGGGCGCTGGCTGGGAGGCGGGTAGTAGTGCAAAGAAAAATACGTTCAGTGTGTATATTATGGGAATGTCGTGGGCATGAGAATGCGAGCAGCTGTGTACCCATGCCTACAGCCGAAGGCGTAAGAGGCCGTGGTCAGGCGGAGATACTGCACCTGGCGCATGATTCGATGGTGCGACCGATGGTGGTGTATAATGGCGCACCAATCGGTATTACAGACGCTATGTGTGCTTCTGCGTCTACCTCTGAATCAGGTCCTTAATGGCTAACTGCACCCAAAACTAAGGTATCACCAAAATATGAAACAAAAGCGGAACTTACTGGCTGGGGATGGACCTGTTGCATTCCTCATGGCTTCTACAGGCCCAAGCAAATTATTTTCTCTTCTGCCTGGGTGGGCTTGTAATACGTCCCCTGATTCCTTCTAACAAGAATCAGGGGAGAGGCTGCAGAAGAGACAGGAGGAGGTGAGGAATCAGGTGAGAGGGCACAGGAGGGGGGAGGAATCAGGTGAGAGGGCACAGGAGGGGGGAGGAATCAGGTGAGAGGGTACAGGAGGGGGGAGGAATCAGGTGAGAGGGCACAGGAGAGACAGGAGTGGGGGAGGAATCAGGTGAGAGGGTACAGGAGGGGGGAGGAATCAGGTGAGAGTGCACATGAGAGACAGGAGGAGGTGAGGAATCAGGTGAGAGGGTGCAGAAGAGACGAAGGGGGGGAATCAGGAGACATGGTACATAAAAGAAAGGGATTGGCAATTGGGATCAGGTGAGAGGACACAGAAGATACAGGGGGAGGAATCAGGTGAGAGGGCGCAGAAGTGACAGGAGGGGGAAAGAAATCAAGTGAGAGGGTGCAGTAGAGACAGGAGGGGGGAGGAATCAGATGAGAGGGTACAGAAGAGACAGGAGGGGGGAGGAATCAGGTGAGAGGGTACAGGAGAGACAGGAGGGGGGAGGAATCAGGTGAGAGGGTACAGGAGAGACAGGAGGGGGGAGGAATCAGATGAGAGGGTACAGGAGAGACAGGAGGGGGGAGGAATCAGGTGAGAGGGTACAGGAGAGATAGGAGGGGGTAGGAATCAGGTGAGAGGGTACAGGAGAGATAGGAGGGGGTAGGAATCAGGTGAGAGGGTACAGGAGAGACAGGAGGGGGGAGGAATCAGATGAGAGGGTACAGGAGAGACAGGTTGGGGGAGGAATCAGGTGAGAGGGTACAGGAGAGACAGGAGGGGGGAGGAATCAGATGAGAGGGTACAGTAGAGACCGGAGGGGGGAGGAATCAGGTGAGAGGGTACAGGAGAGACAGGATGGGGGAGGAATCAGATTAGAGGGTACAGGAGAGACAGGATGGGGGAGGAATCAGGTGAGAGGGTAAGTGTAATACATCTAAGTTGCACATCGCCGTATTTATTTCACAGAAATGTTTCTGCATTTGTGGGTCTATTTATCAAATCTTATTTGTAGGATATCCCCCCCCAAAAAACACCAATTTTCGGGTGGTTCCAGCAAATTTTAAGTTTCTCTAAAATGTATGTACAGGGGCCCACTGTAATCCCTCGTCTTCAATTGCAAAAGCAGCCCCCATAGGTTTCTATGGGGGTTACTTTATTGGCAAATTTGCCAAGATCCTGAATGCTCTCAGTACATAACCTGCATGTCTTTTTCCCCTCCACAGAGCTCCTACCTGTCTCCCCTCTTTCAGTACATATTCTGAATGTCTCTTCCCTCCCCTCCATAGAGTCTGTCTACCTCTTCCCCCTCTCCATAGGGTGGGTATGAAATCCCGGCTGTCGGGATGCCGCTGGTCAGAATACAGACAGCAGTATCCCGACACCCATAAGGAAGACAGGTAAGTGTTTTCCTAACCCCTTCCCTAACCCTTACTTGCCAACTCTCCCTGATTGTCAGGGAGACTCCCTGACATAGGGCCTGATTCAGAGCTGCTCGTAAGCGGCAGTACGCTTGTTCCAAGCGATGTTCGCACTTCTGCGCATGCGGACGGTTTATAATATGCATGCGCGAACCAGTCAGTGCGGCCGAAAATCGTTTGTTCGCTATATAGCGAATGCCTGCTACTTTGAGTGACAGGATGAGGCGTATGTGGGTGGTAACAGGGGAAGGTGCTTGAAAACAGGGAGTGGAATTAAGAAAGCTGGCGTGCTTAAAGGTCAAAACGGGCGTTTTATGGGTGTGCATAATTACAACAGCAGCGTCATTGACCACGTCACCTGGTTGTTTTATAGTCAAAACTGCTTGCAATATAGTGGTAGGAAAAAACAACCACAAGAATAGCGAGCAGTTCATACGCTGTTCGATGTACTCGATTAATCTAATAAATAGCCGACATGACGTATGATGCGAGCGGCCAGGGGGCGTATTTTTCAAATAAACGTCCGCAAGCTTTGTTCGCTCGTTCAGATATGGAGGTGTCAACAGACCGCAAAGAGCGAACGGATCATTTGAATAGACACCCCCTTTTTCTGAACGAGCGAGCGCTAATTGCGTCCGGCTCTGAATCAGGCCCATAGTATCAATCTCCCTGTCTCCCTGAAGAGTCTAGCAATCTCCCTGATTTCACCTTACCCCCATTATATATAGCTGTTATATAATAACAGAGATATGTACATTCAAATTGTATCATTGGTATAATTTCCCTGCATTGGTTATTAGGCACAATGGCCCTCATTCAGAGCCACTCGCTAGCGGCAGTACGCTCGTTCCGAGCGATGTTCGCACATCTGCGCATGCGTACGGATCGTTATACGCATGCGCGAACCAGTCAGTGCGGCCGAAATTCATGTGCTCGCAATATAGCGAATGCCTGCTATTTTGAGTGACAGAATGAGGCGTATGTGGGTGGTAACAGGGGAAGGTGCTTGAAAATGGGGAGTGGAGATCCGAACGCAGGCGTGCTTAAAGGTCAAAACGGGCGTTTTATGGGTGTGCATAATTAATACAGCAGCGTCATTGACCACGTCACTGGGTTATTTTATAGCCAGAACTGCTCGCAAGATTGTGGTAGCAAAAACCAACCACAAGAATAGCGAGCAGTTCATACGCTGGTCGATGTACTCGATTAATCTAATAAATAGCGGACATGACGTATGGTGCGAGCGGCCAGGGGGCGTTTTTAACAAAAAAACAAGCGTATGTTTTGCTCGCTCGTTCAGACTTAGAGGTGTGAACAGACTGCAATTTGCGAACGGATCATTTGAATAGCCACCCCTTGTTTTTGAACGAACGACCGCAAATAGCGAACGGCTCTGAATCAGGCCCAATGATCCCTATGGCTACAGGCATTTTCTGAAAAGTATCAGTGTGTTTTCATCACCAAGTAGATCTTACTAACTGCTTTCTTGTTCATTTACATTTGGATGTAAGTCAGTTTTAGGACACGCCTCTCAGATGTAGCAGTACACGCCCACTTTACCACCACACTCATAGGTGTTACTTTCACACTCTGGGCCTGATTCAGACCCGCTCGCTATGCGCTCGCAAGCGGGTCGATGGTGGCCCAGTGCGCGAGACCCGGATAGCGATGGGCAAACCGTCGCTCCGGGTCTCGTACCAAAGGGGGCGTGCTGTCGATGTTGAGTGACAGCACGCCCCCTTTGGTAGGCGGGCCGGGGGAATGGCTGCCCAAACGGAGGCGTTCCCATGTGAACATCTCCGTTTGGGGGCGGCCCCACTGACGTCACGAGTGATGTCAGTGGGAGAGATTTCGGCCCTGTTTGAGCCGAAATCTCTCTGGGGCTTGCGGCAACGAGACCCTACCACAAGGGTCTCATCACAAGCCCGATGGTCGCAATGGTCTTGACCATTCCGACCATCTTCCTGGCCGCTCGCTATAGCTGTGGGTGGTCACCCACAGCTATGCGAGCGGCCAGGAGGCCGCTCTAAAAGACAAGAAGGACGGCCCTGATTCAGAGCGAGCGTTCTGTCAGAGCGAGCGGCTCTGAATCAGGGCCTCTGCCTGTAAAGCTTTTTAAAAGTAGGCGAGTATGCCCTAATCTCCCCCCCAGTGCCTAAGACTAACCTCTCCCTCCCCTAACTCTAAACCTAACACCCCCTCCCTGGTGCCTAACCTTCCCCCTAGTGCCTAACCCTAACCCCACACCCTAATCTCCCCTCAACACCCCATACTTACCTTCGGGATGCCGGCGGTCACGATACTGGTGCTGGATCCCAACCTGTCGGGATTTCGGCACCGGTATTTAGACCATCGGCATCCCACATGCCGGGATGCCGACTACAACCCTCACCATAGTGTTGGCCTGTCTCTTCCCCCTCTCCATAGTGTCGGCCTGTCTCTTCCCCCTCTCCATAGTGTCTGCCTGCCTCTTCCCCCTCTCCATAGTGTCTGCCTGCCTCTTCCCCCTTCCATAGTGTCTGCCTGCCTCTTACCCCTCTCCATAATGTCTGCCTGTCTCTTTCCCCTCTCCATAGAGTCTGACTGTCTCTTTCCCCTCTCCATAGTGTCTGCCTGTCTCTTCCCCCTCTCCATAGTGTCTGCCTGTCTCTTTCCCCTCTCCATAGTGTCTGCCTGTCTCTTCCCCCTCTCCATAGTATCTACCTGTCTCTTTCCCCTCTTTCCACTCTCCATAGTGTCTCTTCCCCCTCTCCATAGTGTCTGCCTGTCTCTTCCCCCTCTCCATAGTGTCTGCCTGTCTCTTCAATCTCCATAGTGTCCGCCTGTCTCTTCCCCCTCTCCATAGTGTCTACCTGTCTCTTTCCACTCTCCATAGTGTCTCTTCCGCCTCTCCATAGTGTCTGCCTGTCTCTTTCCCCTCTCCATAGTGTCTGCCTGTCTCTTCCCCTTCTCCAGTGTCTACCTGTCTCTTTCCACTCTCCATAGTGTCTCTTCCCCCTCTCCATGGTGTCTGCCTGTCTCTTCCCCCTCTCCATAGTGTCTGCCTGTCTTTTCCCCCTCTCCATAGTGTCTGCCTGCCTCTTCCCCCTCGCCATAGTGTCCGCCTGTCTCTTCCCCCTCTCCATAGTGTCTGCCTGCCTCTTCCCCCTCTCCATAGTGTCTGCCTGTCTCTTCCCCCTCTCCATAGTGTCTGCCTGTCTCTTCCCCCTCTCCATAGTGTCTGCTTGTCTCTTTCCCCTCTCCATAGTGTCTGCCTGTCTCTTCCCCCTCTCCATAGTGTCTGCCTGTCTCTTTCCACTCTCTCCATAGTGTCTCTTCCCCCTCTCCATAGTGTCTGCCTGTCTCTTCCCCCTCTCCATAGTGTCTGCCTGTCTCTTTAATCTCCATAGTGTCCGCCTGTCTCTTCCCCCTCTCCATAGTGTCTACCTGTCTCTTTCCACTCTCCATAGTGTCTCTTCCGCCTCTCCATAGTGTCTGCCTGTCTCTTTCCCCTCTCCATAGTGTCTGCCTGTCTCTTCCCCTTCTCCATAGTGTCTACCTGTCTCTTTCCACTCTCCATAGTGTCTCTTCCCCCTCTCCATGGTGTCTGCCTGTCTCTTCCCCCTCTCCATAGTGTCTGCCTGTCTTTTCCCCCTCTCCATAGTGTCTGCCTGCCTCTTCCCCCTCTCCAGTGTCCGCCTGTCTTTTTCCCCTCTCCATAGTGTCTGCCTGCCTCTTCCCCCTCTCCATAGTGTCTGCCTGTCTCTTCACCCTCTCCATAGTGTCTGCCTGTCTCTTCCCCCTCTCCATAGTGTCTGCCTGTCTCTTTCCCCTTCCATAGTGTCTGCCTGCCTCTTACCTATCTCCATAATGTCTGCCTGTCTCTTTCCCCTCTCCATAGTGTCTGCCTGTCTCTTTCCCCTCTCCATAATGTCTGCCTGTCTCTTCCCCCTCTCCATAGTGTCTGCCTGTCTCTTTCCCCTCTCCATAGTGTCTGCCTGTCTCTTCCCCCTCTCCATGGTGTCTGCCTGTCTCTTTCCACTCTCCATAGTGTCTCTTCCCCCTCTCCATAGTGTCTGCCTGTCTCTTTCCCCTCTCCATAGTGTCTGCCTGTCTCTTCCCCTTCTCCATAGTGTCTACCTGTCTCTTTCCACTCTCCATAGTGTCTCTTCCCCCTCTCCATGGTGTCTGCCTGTCTCTTCCCCCTCTCCATAGTGTCTGCCTGTCTCTTCCCCCTCTCCATAGTGTCTGCCTGCCTCTTCCCCCTCTCCATAGTGTCCGCCTGTCTCTTCCCCCTCTCCATAGTGTCTGCCTGCCTCTTCCCCCTCTCCATAGTGTCTGCCTGTCTCTTCCCCCTCTCCATAGTGTCTGCCTGCCTCTTACCCATCTCCATAGTGTCTGCCTGTCTCTTTCCCCTCTCCATAGTGTCTGCCTGTCTCTTCCCCCTCTCCATAGTGTCTGCCTGTCTCTTTCCCCTCTCCATAGTGTCTGCCTGTCTCTTCCCCTTCTCCATAGTGTCTACTTGTCTCTTTCCACTCTCCATAGTGTCTCTTCCCCCTCTCCATGGTGTCTGCCTGTCTCTTCCCCCTCTCCATAGTGTCTGCCTGTCTCTTCCCCCTCTCCATAGTGTCTGCCTGCCTCTTCCCCCTCTCCATAGTGTCCGCCTGTCTCTTCCCCCTCTCCATAGTGTCTGCCTGCCTCTTCCCCCTCTCCATAGTGTCTGCCTGTCTCTTCCCCCTCTCCATAGTGTCCGCCTGTCTCTTTCCCCTCTCCATAGTGTCCGCCTGTCTCTTCCCCCTCTCCATGGTGTCCGCCCGTCTCTTCCCCCTCTCCATAGTGTCCGCCTGTCTCTTCCCCCTCTCCATAGTGTCCGCCTGTCTCTTCCCCCTCTCCATAGTGTCCGCCTGCCTCTTCCCCCTATCCATAGTGTCCGCCTGTCTCTTCCCCCTCTCCATAGTGTCCGCCTGCCTCTTCCCCCTCTCCATAGTGTCCGCCTGTCTCTTCCCCCTCTCCATAGTGTCCGCCTGTCTCTTCCCCCTCTCCATAGTGTCTGCCTGTCTCTTCCCCCTCTCCATAGTGTCGGCCTGTCTCTTCCCCCTCTCCATAGTGTCGGCTTGTCTCTTCCCTCCTCTCTATAGTGTCTGCCTATCTCTTCCCCCTCTCCATAGTGTCTGCCTATCTCTTCCCCCTCTCCATAGTGTCTGCCTGTCTCTTCCATCCTCTTCTCACAACTTCTGTGTGTTTTCCCTATTCACACCCATCTCCCTCCCTTTTCTGTATGTTGATATCTGCCTCTATATATATTCTGTCCAACTTCTGTGCATCTCACCCCTCACTGTCCAGTGTCTGCCTGTCTTCCCCTCTCTTTGCCCAGCTCAGGGATGGCCATCGATGATTCATAATCATTGATTGTTTATGGCCGGTGTTGAATGCTTTTACCGTTGATGGTGGAGATCCAGATGGTTTCTGTCCATCGATGTCTACTCTAAGCACAAACAAATGTTGTTTTTTTTTTGCAAGGTGCCAGGACACTGAGCATAGCTCCGCCCCGACACCCACGAAGCCCAGGTCCCAGGTTCTGATTGGCCCAAAAACAGGAATGACCATCGGTTGGTAAAACCATCGATGGTCATTCATTGCATAGGGCCTGATTCAGCAATGAATGCAGCCACAAATTCGCACACACCCGGCCGATGTTTGCGTCCTGCTCATGCATCACAGTGCGCATGCGCAAACCGGCAACTGCGATAGGGAAGCGATCGCAAAACGCACGCAGTCCCCTCATAAAGTGTTTGACAGGAAGTGGCCATTTATGGGTGGTGACGGGGGGTGGTCAGTGAAACGCAGGCGTGTCAGTGTGTTTGAACGTTGTTACAGGGGTGTGCATAATTAAGCGCCTGCGATGGAAGACATAGCCAGAGCTCTAGATGCACACAGGAAGCGGCCCACATCCTGAGTGAGGTCAGGTTAACCACTATTATGCTAATGAGTTAGATGGTTCTCGATGTTACCAATGTTTTTGCAGTATAGCGAGGTATTGCGGATGTGAGTAAAGGGAAGTGGGCGGCATTATGAAGGGGTGGGCATCTGGTTCTTGTGCTGCGGTGTCATTGCGATTGGGTCCATTAGCATATTTTGCAGCGGCCGGGTGCGTGCGTATGCAGACTTGTGTTCCGTGCTGAATCAGGCCCATAGTTGGTGACCATCGATGGCTATTTGCTACTTTGCCATCGATGATAACCATCGATGAGAATCACACCAACGGCCATCCCTAGCCCAGCTTCTGCATGTATCCAGCGGCGAATCATGGCTCACTGCCACCATGTGCCTACCCTGCCCCTAAACCCGTGACATCATGTGAAGGGGCAGGATCGATGCCAGTAGGAAGTGGAGAGCTCCCTGGAAGCCTTTGGTGACTCTACACACTGAACTAGCGTCACTGCCCACAGGGTGCCATTCCAGGTTCCCTGCTAGCCAGATGTAGGGGCCGTGGGGCAGTGAAGATGCCACACCCAAGACCCTGTGTCCCGGGTAATTGCACCACTCGCACATCCCACCCTATGGCGTGCATGTCTTCCCCTCTTCCACATATAGGTAAATCAAAAAAAGATAAAAATATTTAAAAATATGTATAAATTTAAAATAATGTCTAAAAATCAAAAACATTTCTTGGTCCTTACTGTTCTAGAAGTGTCAGTAATAATGTAGTAATGGAATTAGAAGGTTGCTGATGTTAAAAAAAATATAATAATCATCCTATAACTGTATGGTAGAAGAGCTGAAGAGGGCACTATAAAGAAACACAACGGTGGTATAAATATGTGTATATTAATGTCATTGCTTTTATTCATAACATGATTAAGATGTCATTATATGTATCCCAGCATCATAGATTATATCTGAAAAATACAATATTTATAACTTAATATTGGCCAAAGTAGGTTTACTATAATAAAAAATGTCATTCTACTGGGGAAAAAAATTATCCAATGTACGTAGAACGGTGTCCAGTAAAGTATTCCATAGGCTTCTGTAGTATTTCATAAAAATCAAATAAAGAACAATTCATAATTGGGCCCAGTGAAACAAACATAATTATATCAAAATTGATTTTCACTGGACACAATGCTGGATAATTATAATTAAACATTATTGATGCCAAAAGCAGAACAAAGTAATCTTAATATATAAAAACAAATCTCCTGACTCACTGACTCATCAACGCTCAGCCCAACCCCTGGACCTAGAAACGTGTAATTCGGGGAGTATGGGGGTCATTCAGACCCGCTCGCGAGCGCAGGACGCTCGCAAGCGGGTCGATGGTGCCCTAATGCGCATGACGGAGGGAGCTCCGTCGTGCGCATGCGCGAGACCCGCATAGCGACGGGGAATCCGTCGCTTGGGGTCTCGCACCAAAGGGGGCGTGCTGTCGATGGTGAGTGACAGCACGCCCCCTTTGGTGGGCGTGCCAGGGGCGTGGCTGTCAGACGGAGGCGTTCCCATGGGAACGCCTACCGTCTGGTCCGGCCCCACTGACATCACTAGTGATGTCAGTGGGAGTGATTTTGGCTCTGATACAGCCAAAATCACTCCAGGGCTTGCGGGAAACGAGACCCTAGCGCAGGGTCTCGTCGCAAGCCCGACGGTCGTGATCGTCTTGACCATCGCGACCATCATCATGGACGCTCACTATAGCTGTGGGTGGTAACCCACAGCTATGCGAGCGTCCATGAGGCCGCTCCAATTTCGGGAAGGAGGGCCCTGATTCAGAGCGAGCGCTCTGGTCAGAGCGTCCGGCTCTGAATCAGGCCCTATATTCCTTCCATGACCTAAGCACCCACTACAAAGGGATTTTTTTTTCTAAATTCAACTTGTTTCCTCCCCCTGTGCAATGTCCTGCCTGACTGACTCATCAACGCCCCCTGCCCAAACCCCTGGACTTAGCAACATGAAATTTGGGGAGTATAGGCCTACCATGACGTAGGTTGAAAATTCGTCTCCTAAGGGGCTGAAAAGGGGTAAAATGTTTCCACTCGACTGAGGTGATTTGGTGACAAAGTAACATGGCCCGAGTACTTTGGGACTGTAAGCTCATGATCTGGGACGAGAGTGCCATGGAGGGCAAGGGGGATTTTGAACAGAACCCTTAAAGACATCAAGGGCAACGATGGAGTGATGGGGGTGTCACCGTGCTGCTTGCTGGACTCTGGAGACCTCTGGCTGACTCTGCCAACAGTACCAAGGGGAACTCGAGCTGGCAAAGTTAAGGCGTGGCATCAAGATGTCTTATCTGTGGCCCCTCATCTGGAAACTCTCTCAGTAAGAACATGAGGGTCCAGGGGGGCCCCGCACCGCACACCCTGCACCCATAATATACTTACCTCTCCGGAGTCCCACGTCGGCGCGGGCGTCCGGCGCTGTAAAACGACTGGAAAATGGCCGCGGCGGCCATTTTCCCGTCGTTTGCGCATGCACAGTACAGGGAAAATGGCCGCCGTGGCCATTTTCCCGGTTACCTGTGCATACACTATAGACTCTTGACACAGTCTAATGCCCAGAGTCTATAACTCCGGCGCTGGTCGCGCACAGCTCAGTCATACTTGCCGACAATCAGCTCCAGCCTTCCGGGAGGGAGCTGATTGTCGGCTAATAGAGGGGGTGGGGCCGGCCATTGGGGGCGGAGCCGGGGGCGGGGCGGCCATTTTGGGTCACACTGGGGGCGGAGCCGCATAATCGCGTCATCGTGACTCCGCCCCCTCTTCACAATGCCGTGATTTTCGGCATTGTGAAGCAGGGGGCGGGGCCACGATGATGAGATTCTGAGCGAATCGCGTCACCGGGCTCCCCGCTGCGGGGATTTCTGTTTTTTTCAGGGGGGAGGTGGGGAGGGTGTGAGTCTGCCGGGACCCGAAAATCGGGAGGCTCCCAGCCAAATTGGGAGGGTAGGCAAGCCTGAGCTCAGTGCGCTGCCGGCCGCCGGGCGGAGATGAGGTGGCCCGTGTCGGAGACTGCACACAGGCCTCCTCCTATCTAAAAACGCCCCTGCGAGAGATGTTGCCCATAGCAACCAATCAGATTCTAGATATTATCTTCTAGAAGGTGCTAATTAAATGTTAAGTCGAATCTGATTGGTTGCTATGGGCAACATCTCCACTTCTAAAAACGTTCACTTTAGTAAATTTACCCATAAGAATTCTGATTATTAAAATATTTATAATAAACTCCAACAATTAAGTGTGCATCTGTAATTTCACCCTTTTTTTCTGCTGTAGAACTACAGGTCTCAGCATGGTAGCACCTCATATTATGTTTAAGATTGGGATGTGCAGCCCAGCCCCCCTGTTTTCCTGTGTATGTGTGTATTTAAGGTACATTTGAAGGTGAAACCTTCTCTTGGGCTAGCACTCCTCCTACCTGCCCCAGGTGATTTTAATTGGTATGGGTCCTAACATGGCAGTACACACATTTAATGGGGTCTATTATTGAAAAGTCCTAGATAAATGTATTTAATGTGACAGCATTAGGATGTTAGGGACCCACCTTATGAGGTTCACCATGATGTGGTAGGAGGGCAAACCTCTTTGGCCAAACATGTACTAAGAATAAGAACCATGTTAATTGTTGTAGTTTATTATAAATATTTTTTGACCAACAGAATTCTTAGTGCTTACACTTAGTGCACCTGCATGACCCCTCCCTTCTTTTCTGCTGTAGAACTACAGGTCTCAGCATGGTAGCACCTCATATTATGTTTAAAATTGGGATGTGCAGCCCAGCCAACATTTTTTCCACAGTAGTGAAGACCCTAGTAAACCTCACAGCCAGGATATAACCTGATATTGCCGATATACCCCCAAAAAAAAAAAAAGTCCATGGACTGGCTGTGCGAGCGTGCCAATCCGCCCCCCAAGAACGACGCGGCTACCGTCATTAATGACACTTTACATCAGTTATTACCCCGTGGAGTTCCTCAACACCCTCTACCCTCCTGGCATCGCAGCCTGCAAGCCTCACTGCACCCCCATCCACGTCACTGTACAAGATGCTGGGCTGCCCGCAGGCTCCCCCTGCACTGTGAATAGATGGCGTGTGCATGGCATCTATTCCCCCTCTGCTTACTCCTGAGCTTATCCCAACTTCCCTATTGACCGTGGGGTACTGCGGGACTGTCCTGCTGAATGCTCTATCTCTTTTAGCTTTCCTTATTTAGTATGTATACCCATTGCTGCCTGTGTGGATGTGAATGCTGTGGCTTGGAAGATAACGGCTGGCACAGCCAGTTTAGATGCCATCTGTTGGTCATTACACCATGTTACACAACTAGAATGCCATCATGGTGTATTGCATCATCTGATTGTAGGTAGTATTTGTACAGAGGGAGCTAAGCAGTATTCCCAGCTTCCTGGCCTGGTATAGGGGCCAGCTTCCGGCACAGAGGTGGAGAGCTGCGTGAGGGCCAAGAAGCGTATAAAGGCCCTCATTCAGAGCCGTACGCTCTGAGCAGAGCGCACGCTCTGAATGAGGGCCGCCCTCCATAAAAATGGAGCGTCCACCCACAGCCTATACGAGCGTGCATTTTGATGGCCGCGATGGTCGTGACCATCGTGACCATCGAAACTGCGAGCCAGAGCCTGGTTTTCAACCGCAAGCTCCGGAGTGATTTTGGCTCTATCAGCCTCCGTCGTGCGCATGCTCAGTGCAGAACATCGACCCACTTGCGAGCGGACAGCCGCTCGCGAGTGGGTCTGAATCAGGCCCAAAGAACGTTAATGACTGTAGTAGATGTGTCTGAGTGGGTGGACTCAGGGCCTGATTCAGAGTCGGATGCTCTGACAGAGCGCTAGCTCTGAATCAGGGCATCTTTTTTTTTTTTTATGGAGCGGCCTCCTGGCCGCTCGCATTGCTGTGGGTTGCCATCCACAGCTAATGCGAGCGGCCAGGAATATGGTCGCGATGGTCAAGACCATCGCGCTTGCGATGAGACCCTTGTGGTAGGGTCTCGTGGCCGCAAGCCCCAGAGAGTTTTCGGCTCTTGTGATGTCAGTGGGGCCGCCCCCAGACGGTAGGCGTTCTCATGGGTATGCCTCCGTCTGGGCAGCCACCCCCCCGGCCCGCCCACCAAAGGGGGCGTGCTGTTGATGTTGAGTAACAGCACACCCCCTTTGGAGCGAGACCCGGTGCGACGGATTGCCCGTCACTATCCGGGTCTCACGCATGCGCACGACGGAGCTGGCTCCGTCGTGCGAATGCGCTCTGGGCCACCATCGACCCGGTTGCGAGCGCTCAGCGCTTGCGACCGGGTCTGAATCAGGCCCTCAGCCTGGAGATCGGGGCCGCTACGTCCTTCTGTGTAATGGGAGAAAACTTGCAACAACAAACTGAAAATAAACGAACCAACAAGAATTGTGTTGAGTTACATCCAGCAGACAATTCTTTATTGTATGTGTGGTTTCCTAAGCTGTATGCCCATGCAAGGTATAACCAGGACTAGAGGGGACCTATAGCAAGATGCCTGCATATCCCCAAACAGCAGGATTGTCTCTTCATCATGGTCTCCACACCCCATGGTAAGTACCAGGACTAGCCACACACACGCAAACAGGGTTTTTTTGCTTGTTACTTTTATTGTGTTTTGTATTATGACTGTCTTACCTCCCATTATTCGCTTCCGTCCAAATTGGCGCAAGAACCTGATAAGGGGGCAGTGCCATGTGTGACCAGTGCTCTGCGGACCAGAGCAGAATGGGACTTACCTCCCCAACTGCTCAGCCAATCTGCTTAATGTCCAGATCAGGACAGAGACACTCAACAACAGTATGGCACAGGCAGGGGCGTATTTATAATGGGGGGCTCGCACCGCACATCCTGCACCCATAAAACTTACCTCTCCGGAGTTTCACGTCGGCTCCAGTGTCTCCGTCTGTAAAAAACGGCAGGAAAATGGCCGCCACGTCAATTTTCTATTTATTATCATTCTCACTTGTAGTTTCCTCTTATTTTATCCCCAGCATCTCCTGGCCTCCCCTATCTCATCCCTGGCCCTTCCCCATGAGGCCATGACGCTTTTTCAGGTGCATTATGCCACTATTTAAAATATAGGGGGGTGCAAATGCTCTTTCTGGCACAGGGCACCAAAAAGTCTAGTTACGGCCTTGAGCCTAAGTATAGTGTATGTAATAATTCAGACATATACAGG
Source organism: Taudactylus pleione (assembly GCA_031769625.1). Classification (NCBI taxonomy): domain Eukaryota; kingdom Metazoa; phylum Chordata; class Amphibia; order Anura; family Myobatrachidae; genus Taudactylus; species Taudactylus pleione. Next base: position 1,544,351 of record JAUIMM010000471.1, read on the forward strand.
ACCAGTGATCACAGTAAAACATTAGATGCGGCAGTAGGGCCGTCCTGTTTGAGCTGAATGTTTTTATTTCAGATGTGGGCACCATACCAGAGCATTGGAGCAAGTCTGGGGGAGCAGCAGAAGAGCCTGGCCCTGCCCTGGACGAGAGAGAGAGAAAGAGAGAGAGAGAGAGAGAGACCTGTCTATAGCGGTACACCCCTAACAGAGCATGTTTTCCAGATCTCCTAGTTGGTGCACAAGTGTATTCATTATTGGCTGACACATATTAAAAGATCAACAGGTGGTGCTAATTATTTCATTTGCGACACTGAGGGGATCTTAAAAACATGCAACTTTAGTATTATATGCTATTTATATTATGGTCAGTATGATGTGGGCTGGGGAGGGGGGTTTCCAGGCAACCGGAACCCCCCCTGTATTTGGCTATGACTGCGATTCTATATTCAGCGTTTCTGAGAAAATATGATAATGTTGCAGCCACAGGAATTGTACATAGGTGCGCCATGGATCGCAACATCGATCCTCTGAGCAACCCTGTGATTGCTCGGAATGTCTGTTGGTAGTCAGGCACTGGAGCCTCTGCAACTGCGTACACAGACGCAGCCGCAGGGTGAGACACACCTCTGCAGCGGCTGCGACGCGCCTGCCTTTGACTCACCATGCCCCCCGTTACCTCTCACAAACGGTCTGTCAATCACGCTGCATCCAAGTCGTCATGGCTACCGCTGTCAGTAAAGTTGTACCGACGCGACAAAAATAAATCCCTCAATTACACAAACATGGGCATCGCGCCTCTGAAACAGGCTTTATGTGAATATGCAACACTTTGGGACGTGAGCACACTGTAAGGTAACGTAACTCTATAACAGAACTGACTTATTGCAGCTGTTTTTTTTGTTGTTGCTTTGTTTTTAAATCACACATCCAGAGACCCCCCTACGCCTGTAGTCATCCAGTGTTTGCTCATCAACTGAATCTTCCCAAGAAACTCCCCCATCTGTAATGTCAGTAAGAAGGTTTATTGTTGGCCTGCTGTAATACAGGAGTGGAAATACTGCAGATTCTCTCTCCATCTTCCTGCTGACCCAGTGATATGATCTCCAGTGTCTGTCTGGCTGCGTCTGGAAACACAATAATGCCGGCATGCCTCCAGATGGTTGTGCGGATCGGTTTCCAACCAGTTACAACTGGAACAGGACATGCCTGGACAGCTACCCACACTAGGGGGACAAGTACAGACATCACAGAGCCCAATAATCATTGAAACATGTGACCTTGGACATTGGTAGAAGAAATAAATTATCGGGAGCATGTAATAAATTGGTGCATATACAGTATAGGACCTGAGTCTGAGTCGAAAATGCAGGCGGTTCTCGCGGATATCAGCGTACTGCGTCCTAAAAAAAAAAGAAGTTGGTGACCAGGCCAGTGCATAGGGACGGAGCGTGCAAGTGATTACAGATCGATCCATCCGACGACGTAGCACTCATCCAATTGGGCATCTCTGGTCGGTAACTGGGCGGCGACCATGTGGGATGGGTGCAAATCCTGATTGTAATGAAGATGACTGGAGCAGCGGATATAAGAACATCGGGCTGGATGGACTGCTGCATGCAGACGCGCGGATATTCAATATACGCGGGCAGATTCACACATTACTCTAAGCTATTGAGCGGGCTGGCGCCTTCGTCTGGAAAATAGGTTGTGTGCGAGTCCCACGCAGAATCACGCGGATATACTGTAACCCGTAGCAACCAAGACTTTTGCAGTCCTATAGTTTAACTCGCACTGATAAAAACAGATATTTGATTGGCTGTTAAGCACACCAGGGCTGATGCAGAGCAGAACACAGGAACGTTTGCGGAGCGTATCATGCATGCCGTTACACTGCACTGCACATGCTGCGGTATTAAATAGATCTTCATGTCGTTACACTGCACTGCACATGCTGCGGTATTAAATAGATGTTCATGTCGTTACACTGCACTGCACATGCTGCGGTATTAAATAGATGTTCATGTCGTTACACTGCTCTGCACATGCTGCGGTATTAAATATATCTTCATGTCGTTACACTGCACTGCACATGCTGCGGTATTAAATAGATGTTCATGTCGTTACACTGCACTGCACATGCTGCGGTATTAAATAGATGTTCATGTCGCTACACTGCACTGCACATGCTGCGGTATTAGATGTTCATGTCGTTGCACTGCACATGCCGCGGTATTAAATTGATGTTCATGTCGTTACACGGCACTGCACATGCCGCGGTATTAAATAGATGTTCATGTCGTTACACTGCACTGCACATGCTGCGGTATTAGATGTTCATGTCATTACACTGCACTGCACATGCTGCGGTATTAAAAAGATCTTCATGTCGTTACACTGCACTGCACATGCTGCGGTATTAAATAGATGTTCATGTCGTTACACTGCACTGCACATGCTGCGGTATTAAATAGATGTTCATGTCGTTACACTGCACTGCACATGCTGCGGTATTAAATAGATCTTCATGTCGCTACACTGCACTGCACATACTGCGGTATTAGATGTTCATGTCGTTGCACTGCACATGCTGCAGTATTAAATAGATGTTCATGTCGTTACACTGCACTGCACATGCTGCGGTATTAAATAGATGTTCATGTCGTTACACTGCACTGGATTGCTGCGGTATTAAATAGATGTTCATGTCGCTACACTGCACTGCACATGCTGCGGTATTAGATGTTCATGTCGTTGCACTGCACATGCTGCGGTATTAAATAGATGTTCATGTCGTTACACTGCACATGCTGCGGTATTAAATAGATGTTCATGTCGCTACACTGCACTGCACATGCTGCGGTATTAGATGTTCATGTCGTTGCACTGCACATGCTGCGGTATTAAATAGATGTTCACGTCGTTACACTGCACTGCACATGCCGCGGTATTAAATAGATGTTCATGTCGTTACACTGCACTGCACATGCTGCGGTATTAAATAGATGTTCATGTCGTTGCACTGCACTGCACATGGTGCGGTATTAGATGTTCATGTCGTTACACTGCACTGCACATGCCACGGTATTGAATAGATGTTCATGTCGTTACACTGCACTGAACATGCTGCGGTATTAAATAGATCTTCATGTCGTTACACTGCACTGCACATGCTGCGGTATTAAATAGATCTTCATGTCGTTACACTGCACTGCACATGCTGCGGTATTAAATAGATGTTCATGTCGTTACACTGCACTGCACATGCTGCGGTATTAAATAGATCTTCATGTCGCTACACTGCACTGCACATACTGCGGTATTAGATGTTCATGTCGTTACACTGCACTGCACATGCTGCGGTATTAAATAGATGTTCATGTCCTTACACTGCACTGCACATGCTGCGGTATTAAATAGATGTTCATGTCGTTACACTGCACTGCACATGCTGCGGTATTAAATAGATGTTCATGTCGCTACACTGCACTGCACATGCTGAGGTATTAGATGTTCATGTCGTTGCACTGCACATGCTGCGGTATTAAATAGATGTTCATGTTGTTACACTGCACATGCCGCGGTATTAAATAGATGTTCATGTCGCTACACTGCACTGCACATGCTGCGGTATTAGATGTTCATGTCGTTGCACTGCACATGCTGCGGTATTAAATAGATGTTCATGTCGTTACACTGCACTGCACATGCCGCGGTATTAAATAAATGTTCATGTCGTTACACTGCACTGCACATGCTGCGGTATTAAATAGATGTTCATGTCGTTACACTGCACTGCACATGGTGCGGTATTAGATGTTCATGTCGTTACACTGCACTGCACATGCCACGGTATTGAATAGATGTTCATGTCGTTACACTGCACTGAACATGCTGCGGTATTAAATAGATCTTCATGTCGTTACACTGCACTGCACATGCTGCGGTATTAAATAGATCTTCATGTCGTTACACTGCACTGCACATGCTGCGGTATTAAATAGATGTTCATGTCGTTACACTGCACTGCACATGCTGCGGTATTAAATAGATCTTCATGTCGCTACACTGCACTGCACATACTGCGGTATTAGATGTTCATGTCGTTACACTGCACTGCACATGCTGCGGTATTAAATAGATGTTCATGTCCTTACACTGCACTGCACATGCTGCGGTATTAAATAGATGTTCATGTCGTTACACTGCACTGGATTGCTGCGGTATTAAATAGATGTTCATGTCGCTACACTGCACTGCACATGCCGCGGTATTAGATGTTCATGTCGTTGCACTGCACATGCTGCGGTATTAAATAGATGTTCATGTCGTTACACTGCACTGCACATGCCGCGGTATTAAATAGATGTTCATGTCGCTACACTGCACTGCACATGCTGCGGAATTAGATGTTCATGTCGTTGCACTGCACATGCTGCGGTATTAAATAGATGTTCATGTCGTTACACTGCACTGCACATGCCGCGGTATTAAATAGATGTTCATGTCGTTACACTGCACTGCACATGCTGCGGCATTAAATAGATGTTCATGTCGTTACACTGCACTGCACATGCTGCGGTATTAGATGTTCATGTCGTTACACTGCACTGCACATGCCACGGTATTGAATAGATGTTCATGTCATTACACTGCACTGCACATGCTGCGGTATTAAATAGATCTTCATGTCGTTACACTGCACTGCACATGCTGCGGTATTAAATAGATCTTCATGTCGTTACATTGCACTGCACATGCTGCGGTATTAAATAGATGTTCATGTCGTTACACTGCACTGCACATGCTGCAGTAACAAATAGATGTTCATGTCGTTACACTGCACTGCACATGCTGCGGTATTAGATGTTCATGTCGTTGCACTGCACATGCTGCGGTATTAAATAGATGTTCATGTCGTTACACTGCGCTGCACATGCTGCGGTATTAAATAGATGTTCATGTTGTTACACTGCACATGCTGCGGTATTATATAGATGTTCATGTCGTTACACTGCACATGCTGCGGTATTAAATAGATGTTCATGTCGTTACACTGCACTGCACATGCTGCGGTATTAAATAGATGTTCATGTCGCTACACTGCACATGCTGCGGTATTAAATAGATCTTCATGTCGTTACACTGCACTGCACATGCTGCGGTATTAAATAGATGTTCATGTCGTTACACTGCACTGCACATGCTGCGGTATTAAATAGATGTTCATGTCGTTACACTGCACTGCACATGCTGCGGTATTAAATAGATGTTCATGTCGTTACACTGCACTGCACATGCTGCGGTATTAAATAGATGTTCATGTCGTTACACTGCACTGCACATGCTGCGGTATTAAATAGATGTTCATGTCGTTACACTGCACTGCACATGCTGCGGTATTAAATAGATGTTCATGTCGTTACATTGCACTGCACATGCTGTGGTATTAAATAGATGTTCATGTCGTTACACTGCACTGCACATGCTGCAGTATTAAATAGATGTTCATGTCGTTAGACTGCACTGCACATGCTGCGGTATTAGATGTTCATGTCGTTGCACTGCACATGCCGCGGTATTAAATAGATGTTCATGTCGTTACACTGCACTGCACATGCCGCGGTATTAAATAGATGTTCATGTCGTTACACTGCACTGCACATGCTGCGGTATTAAGTAGATGTTCTTGACTTAATTTAATCATAAAGAAAAACCGGACAATTTTGGAGCGGTTTTAGGTAAAAAATTTTTTGCCAGTTAAGTGGTTAAAGCTCTGTAAGAATTACGGCCTGTGTGTTGTAAAATATAAGCATAATATTACGATACTTGTATGCAGGGCTGCCATAAGGGGAGATGAGGGTTGCATGTTAGGGCTTGGGGGCCAAGTCTTAAAATGTTGGGGGTGATTCAGAGGTGGATCTAGTTGCAGTAGCTGTTGTCCATAGTGTTTTTTCTGCACTTTGTCTACCTATTCAAATGGCAAATTGCATTTTTGTGGAAACACAGATCACTACTGCCATCTTGTGCAATATGCTGGTAATGCAATGTGGTCATTTACAAAGTTTAAAATGACAGACATGCTGGGCAAAATCAGTCTGGACCATTACAAGTGCCTCTATTTGTGCAATGGTGCTGAGATTTCTGCCAAAGTGCAGAGGTTTGTGCAGCAAAATAGCAGCGAAGGAGCAGATGTTTGCACCAGGGAATAGTTAGGCAGAGAGAGGGTGTTCCATGGCAGGGGCTGGCTGGCAACTTTTAGCCTGGGGGGCAAATGCATGCAGGCGGCCCTGGCAGAAGAGTAGCGTGTAGCCAGGGTGCCCGAAGAATGTGCGTGCTATGGCGCCACCCCCCCTCAAGTGTTTCAGGGAGGAGGCGGGTCCATATGGGATTAATGTAAGGTAAAAATAAAGATTAGGGGCAGCCCCCTGTCGTAGTGCCCATATGCAGTGCCCCCGTGTGCCACAGGAGATAACACCCTTATGCAGGCCTCCAGTAGTGCCCCCAGTAGTGATCCCCCCTATGCAGTGCCCCTTGTGCCCCCAGTAGTGGTCCCCCCTGTTCAGTGCCCCTTGTGCCCCCAGGAGTAAGCCCCTTATATACTGCCCCCAATAGTGGTACCCCCTATGCAGTGTCCCCAGTAGCAGTCCACCCCCCCATGCAGTGCCCCCAATAGTGGTAACCCTTATGCAATGTCCCTTAAATTGTGGCCCCCAGTTGTAGTCTCCCCCCTATGCAGTACCCCCAGTATTGCCCTTTATATAGAGCCCTCAGCAGTGGTCCCTCGAAGTGCCTCCAGTGGTAGTCCCCTCCCCCTATGTAGTGCCCCTAGTAGTAGTCCCCTCCCCCCTATGCAGTGCCCCTAGTAGGTCCCCTCCCCTTGTAGTGCCCCCAGTAGTAGCCCCCCCTTGTAGTGCCCCCAGTAGTAGTAGTAGTCCCCCCTTGTAGTTCCCCCAGTAGTAGTAGTCCCCCCCTTGTAGTGCCCCCAGTAGTAGTGGTCCCCCCCTTGTAGTGCCCCCAGTAGTAATCCACCCCCATGGTAGTGCCCCCAGTAGTAATTCTCCCCTGGTAGTGCCCCCATAGAAATCCCCCCCTGGTAGTGCCCCCATAGTAATTCCCCCCCTGGTAGTGCCCCCAGTAGTCCCCCTCCTGGTAGTGCCCCCAGTAGTCCCCCCTCCCAGTAGAGAGAGGCTTAATAAAAAAATAAAAAAAAACACTTACCTGAAACTCCCGCTCCTGGTCCCGACACTTCCACCGGCTCCCCTGGCCGCTTTGCATTATGGGAGAGACGTCGTCATGACGATGGCTCTCCCATTACCCACTGCGGGAGCCGGAAGATGGCTCCCGCAGTGGGAGCAGGGTTAGGTCTAGACTATAGAGGGCTGATGGCCCTGTAACGTCACACCCACGTGACTCGGCCTGAAAGGGGGAGGGGCGGGGATGGTAACGGGGGACCAAAAGTGTCCCCTCGTGGGCTCTCTCAGCTCGCCACGCTTCGGGCACGGTGGCTCGCTGCGCTCGCCACAGATATTTATTCCCCCTCTATGCCCTAGTGGATGGTAACGCAGGAGATGTCCAGCCTCCTGCAGCGGTCACGTGGTGTCTACGTCACAGAGGTCCTTTCTCCAACTTGGAAATAGCAGCAACCGTGGGAGCAGCGGCAGCCGATGAGAGTCTGACAGACTCTCAGCGGCTGCTGATTACAGCAAACACACAGCTGCCGGCTCCGGCGGCTGTATGTTTGTGCTGTGTAGCGCTGACCGGACGGAGTCCGGTCAGCGCTACACACGTGGTGCAGTCTGTGTCACAGTGATGAAAATCCACTCCTAGCAGGATTCTCAAGAAAGACACAATGTAAGGCCTTAAATCAGGGGTAGCCAACCTCGGCCCTCGAGAGCTACTAACAGTTCACGTTTTCCAGACCACCTAGCTGGTGCACAGCTGCATTCATTACTCACCAACACATTTGGAAAGATCCACAGGTGGAGTTAATTATTTATTATTACACTTGTGATTCTGTGAGGAGACCTGGAAAACATGAACTGTTGGTAGCTCTCGAGGACCAGGGTGGCTACTCCTGCCATAAATAATAGATCTTATGCTTGATCACATATCTGTGCTGGTTAAGTGGCACTTTGAGGCCACTAACTTTTTTAATGTCCCTGTACAGGTTGGGAAATGCTTTTTCATGTGGAAAGCACTACTAGAAGTCTTCCTGGTTACTTTCTGGGATAAGAAAATCCACTCCCAACAGCTACAGCAGGCATGGCGCTCAAGGATTCTTCTGGGGCAAGGACTGATGTGAATGTGTCAAATATTTTTTTGTAAATGCCTCCTCCCCTCCCCTTCTTCCTCATAAATTTTCTTCAGAATCAAAAAATTTAATAAAATTTACTACCAATCAACCCTTCCTATCCCTGCGCTGCCTTCAACTACATACATACTCCAACTCTCTCAGGTCTCTATTGAATAATAAAAACATTTGTGCCATGTTGGAAGTTGAACTGCCACATGTTTGTGCTGCCCACTGCTGCCGCTTAGCTTAGTCAGCCAGCTAGCTTGGTGCAAATTTTGGGCCTAAACTGGATGAAAACATTATAGAAAGCTGTGAGGTGGTCAAAATTGACTGGAAACGAGTGGAAATAAATGTTATTGAGGTTAATAATACTGTATGAACAAAAACAGGTCCATTTTATGTGATTTTAACGATTTTTATGATTTTTTAAGAACAAAATCCAGATCCAAAACCAAAACTGAAAAACAAAATACGGAGGTGAGGTTTTGGCAAAACCAATCCAGATCCAAAATCAGGGGAGATCCAAAACCAAAACACAGGGGTCGGCGCATATCTCTAGTAAATTTAATTTCATTTTTTGATTCCGAAGTAATTTATGAGGGAGGAGGGGAGACATTTACAAAAAAATATTTTACTCATTCACATCAGTCCTTGCCACAGAAAAATCCTTGAGTGCCATGCCTGCTGCTTGGAGTGGATTTTCTCATCCCAGAAGGGGACCAGGAAGACTTCTAGTAGTGCTCTCCAGAACAATAGACTGTTAAATAATCCATTGCAAAGCTTCCACATGTATCCCAACCTGTACAGGGACATTCAAAAAAACATAGGCCCTCATTCAGAGCCACTCGCTAGCGGCAGTACGCTCGTTCCGAGCGATGTTCGCACATCTGCGCATGCGTACGGTTTTTAGTACGCATGCGCGAACCAGTCAGTGCGGCCGAAAATCGTTGGTACGCAATATAGCGAGGGCCTGCTATTTTGAGTGACAGAATGAGGCGTATGTGGGTGGTAACAGGGGAAGGTGCTTGAAAACGGGGAGTGGAGATCCGAACGCAGGCGTGCTTAAAGGTCAAAACGGGCGTTTTAAGGGAGTGCATATTTAATACAGCAGCGTCATTGACCACGTCACTTGGTTTTTTTTAACTCAGAACTGCTCGCAAAATAGCGGTTGAAAACACCAACCACAAGAATAGCGAGCAGTTCATACGCTGTACGATGTACTCGATTAATCTAATAAATAGCGGACATGACGTATGGTGCGTGCGGCCAGGGGGCGTTTTTATCAAAAAAACGAGCGTATGTTTTGCTCGCTCGTTCAGACTTAGAGGTGGGAACAGACTGCAATTTGCGAACGGATCATTTGAATAGCCACCCCTTGTTTTTGAACGAACGACCACAAATAGCGAACGGCTCTGAATCAGGCCCATAGTTAGTTAATGGCCTCCAAACTGCCACTTAACCAGCACAGATATGTGGACTAGTGCAAGATTTAAGATTAAGCCGGGCTAAATTTAATTTACTAAAGTGAGAGATTTTACAAGTGAGTTTTAGAAGTGTTGTTGCCCATCGCAACCAATCAGATTCTACTTAACATTTACCTAGTACTTTCTAGAACACTGGTTCTCAAACTCAGTCCCCATGACCCCAAACTGCATGTCTTCCATGTCTCTTCAGCAGAATCACAAGTTAAATAATTAGCTCCATCTGTGGATCTTTTAAAATGTGTCAGTGAGTAATGAATACACCTGTGCACCTGCTGGGTGACCTGGAAAAAGTGACCTGTGTGGGGTCCTGAGGACCGAGTTGAAGAACCTCTGTTCTAGAAGATAATAGCTAGAATCTGATTGGTTGCTATGGGCAAGCAACATCACTTCTAAAGCTCACTTCTAAAAACTCTCACTTTGGTAAATTAAATTTACAGCTTAAGGTCTTACATTGTGTCTTTCTTGGGAATCCTGTGCCTGCTTCTGCTGCTAGGAGTGGATTTTCATCCCAGAAGGGGACCAGGAAGAGTGGTACTGCTTTCCAAAACAATTTACTGTTAAATACTCCTTTGCAAAGCATTTCCCAACCTATACAGGGACATAGAAAAAAACATAGTTATTTATTATTTATTGCCAGTTATTTATAAAGCGCACTCATATTCTGCAGCGCTTATCCATTCACATCACTCCCTGCCCTAATGGAGCTTACAATCTATATTCCCTACCACATGCTCACATTTAGTGGCCTGCCAACTGCCATTGTACCCACTTTCCACTTAAAAAGAGCAGATATGTGTACACGTGGAACAGAGCAGCAAATGCAACATTTTAGAATTAAGGTTTAAGTCTTACGTTGTGTCTTTCTTGAGAACTCTTGAGCACCATGCCTGCTGCTGGGAGTTGATTTTCATCCCAGAAGGGATGAAGACATTGTTTCGTATTCTCAACGGACACGGATCTGAAGAGATGTAAATAACTACTGGCAAGAAAAAGGCAATTTGGAGGCCATTACACAAACTGCCTCTGCTTTACTTGAGCTGCCCACCTTCCAGTGTGTACTCAGAAAGAGTTTTCAGCCGGGAACGTTGTCAGTGATCGGCCTGAGACTACTTCCCCAAAATGTGGAAAAGATGATGTCCATCAAAATGAACTACAAATTCTATGAGAAAGACCTTTGCCATCAATTACGTGAAAACATTACGGGGGCACCTGTAATGGTGGATTCCAGCGGGGACAAATTAATATTGTGTGAAGAAGAAGATGTATACATCACCCCAGATTATTTCCTCACCCCAGATTATACCATCACCCAAACCTATATCGTAATCCCATCCTGTGTTGTGTATAAATTACAGCTGTGCTCCCTGTTAGATTGGACATTCATTGTCCACTTTAGTGGATGTGAGCTACATTTTAGTCCATATCACCACACCCCCTACACATCTTCTGACCTGGGCTACTTGAGGAGCAGCTGCACTCTGGAATACGGTTGCATGGAGTTGCCCCTCTGCCTCGCTGAAATTCAGGTAGAGGGGTCATGGGTAGGGTGTAGGGACACTATAATCAGAGAACACAGTTTTAGCTGCTTTATTCCATTTTTTTAAACCATATCCTCTATTTACACCTTTTGAAAATGTTTATGCAAATCTCAGCAGGCGTTTGTGATGCCATGGCTAACGCGCACACACACATGAAAAAAAACCACATTGATTGATTAATTTATTTTTGGCACTTGGGAGGGAGAGCACAAATGAGACAGCAGCCTCTTGATAAATGACACAGGCAGCACGGCACCCCTGCGCACCTACGTTGCTGATAAGTGTGGCTAACGCGCACACACAGACAAATAAAATACTTTCTTTTTTTTCACACTGAGTGGGGGGGTAAGCACAATCAAAAATTGTGCCTGTCCCAAAGAAGTCCTCCATAAAGGGTTTAAGTGACTATAGACCGATTGCTTTAATGTCTGTAATGATGAAAACCCTTGAACGATTGGTGCTGAACTATCTAAAGGGAATCAGTATGAATTACCGATTCATTACCCGGTATGAAATCCCGACAGCGGCTGCCCGACATGGGTGAAAATCCCGATCGTCCCCAGGTAAGTATTTACTAACCTAACCTCCCTCCCCCCTAACCCTCCTTAGGGATACCTAGCCCTAACCTTTCCCCCAGTGCGTAACCCTAATCCCCCCTCTAAGTGCCTAAACCTAACCCCCCCTTACCCGCCCCAGGGGGGTGCCTAACCCTAACTCTTCCCCTAGCCTAACCCTAACCTCCAGGGGGGGTGCTTAACCCTAAGTCCCCCCGGGAGCCCTAAACCTAACCCTCCCCCCCAGCGGCTGTCTGCGGCGGCGTCCAGCATCACTTCGATCAGGATGCCAGGCACCGGTGTGGTAGGAAATCCTAATAAGACGGTAGAGATGATCATCGACTTTAGGAAACATCCTCCTATTGCTTCGCCTTTGATCCTAGCCGATGTTGCTGTATCGGTGGTAGACTCATTAAAATTTTTGGGCACTACAATCTCCCGTGATATGAAGTGGGAGAAGAACATCAGTGCTATTGTCAAGAGGGCTCATCAAAGGTTGTATTTCCTTAGACAACTGAGGAAATTTGATGTCCCTAGGGAACTGATGCTGCTCTTTTATTCCGCGATAATTGAGTCTGTTTTGTGTTCCTCGATTATTGTATGGTATGGTGCGGCTAGTGCACGTGATAGAGCGAGGATACAGAGAGTAGCCAGATGTGTGCAAAAGATTATTGGCGTGACCCTACCTTCAATCCTTGAACTTTATATGGCAAGGGTGGGGAAACGATCAATAAATATGAGGCGGATGTAGCCCATCCCGGCCATGATCTGTTCCAATTACTTCCATCTGGTAGACGATATAGATCAGGCCCGGTTAGGACCTCGAGACATGCTAGTAGTTTTTTCCCGCAGGCAGTCATGCAGTTAAATCATTAATTAATAATTGCTTTTAAATTTAGTTATATTGTGTATGTATGGTGTTTTGTTACTGGTGTGTACATGGTCAGTGGTTCCGGAGTCAAATTCCATGTATATGTTATACTTGGCGAAATAGAGTCTGATTCTGAACGAGGCAGCAGCCCCTTGATAAATGACACAGGCAGCACCCCTGCGCACCTACATTGCTAATAAGTGTGGCTAACGCGCACATACACACAGAAAAAAATATATATTTTTCACACTGGGGGTGAGCCCCTGTGGACAAGAGCCCCTATGGACAGGACAACAGCCAGCCAGCCCCTATATGTGTAATGTCCCATTATAACTCAGGGACCAGGTTCGAATTTCATCAGAGGGGCAAGCAATGTGTTTCCCTTTTAAACAGACACAATGACAGACACAATGAGGAAGGTGCAACGCTATTTTATTTTAAGTGAGAGAAAAACAACTGTCAGTTCACAACAGTCATTGCAATGTAATAAAACTTTCAAATAGTAGGCTAACAAATGCAGATCACTAAGTTGCAAACAGGTTTAAGCAGGTTACTATGGGCTCTATTCAATAACATTATTTTTACATTATTTTAGTATCACCTAAAGTTACTAGAGGGCAATTGGAGCAGGCTTGCCGACTTTCTGGCTGCCCCTTCCGGGAGGGAGCAGCCAGATCGGCATTACAGGGGGCGTGGCCATCGTATGGAGGCGGGGCTGGCCAGGTGATGCACGTTTGTGGGCAGGGCAGGTCATTTTGGCCCCGCCCCCGCTACACAATGCCGATATTACAGGCATTGTGAAGCAGGGGGCGGAGCCAAAATGACGCGATTCGGCGTGAATCGCGTCACGGCCCAACTCGCTGTGGGAGTTTCTAAGGTAAGTGCGGGGGGGGTTAAGAGGGGTGGGCGGCAGCCAGGAGGATTGCCTGCCTCCCCGGGAGGTTGGGAGCGGAACCCGATATTCGGGAGGCTACCGACCAAATCGGGGGGGGGTAGGCAAGTATGAATTGGAGTAGAATTTGTTAAATTCTACTCCAAGCCCTAATTATCACTTATTTTTAGTAAACAGATCGCATTTCCCATAGTTGTAATGGGAAATGTGATCTGGCCAAAGTTACTAAAAATAGTGAAAAAATACCGGGGAAAGCCCTGTGATAATAATGCCACCTGGAGGTGGTGTTATCCAGGGTCTTCCCCGGTTACCGGACTCCTGATCTGCTCTAACGGGCAGAGCAGAGCCCGGAGCCGGCCCCAGTGATCAGCTGTGTGCTCTAAACAGACCACATACTGATACACTGCAAAAAAAGAAAAAAAAAAAAAAAAACTTACCTGAGACCAGGGACCGGTGATGTCTCCCCTCTGGTCAGCTGGTCTCCCAGCCTGCAGTGGGGCCCGGTCGTCACCTGACCGGGTCCCAGTGCAGGATGGGATGTCAGCTGATCGGAGCCACGGAGGACATCACCGGAGCACCGATCACTGCAGGTAAGTGTAATTAAGGGGGTGGGTCTAAAGCAGTCTCTGAATTGCAAACAGACTTGAGCAGGTTACTATGTCACTTGTAGTACATTAGCGTGAGCAGAAAAATTAAAGCAGTCTCTGAATTGCACACAGACTTGAGCAGGTTACTATGTCACTTGTAGTACTTTAGCGTGAGCAGAAAAAGCAGTCTCTGAATTGCAAATAGACTTAAGCGGGTTACTATGACACTTGTAGTCCATCAGCATGAGCAGACAAAAATTAAAGCAGTCTCTGAATTGCAAACAGACTTAAGCAGGTTACTATGACACTTGTAGTACATTTGCAAGACATCAACCTCTGAGCACTTAATATGAAACCCATTTCTTTCACATTCAATTAAACAAGCAGGTACTAAGTCCACATATGAACAACATTCAATTACAATGCTGAAGATGGGAGTCATAAGTGAGAACACTCTAAAAACCTCCGCACCAAATCTCTCTCTCTAGTAGCAAACAGTGGGCCTGATTCAGACCCAGTCACTCTGACAGAGCGTTCGCTCTGAATCAGGGCCGGGCTTTTTTATTTTTGGAGCGGCCTCTCGCATAGCTGTCGGTGACCACCCACGGCTATAGCGAGCGGCCATGATGATGGTCGTGATGGTCAAGACCATCGCGACCATCGGGCTTGCGACGAGACCCTTGTGGTAGGGTCTCGTTTATCGCAAGCCCCAGAGAGTTTTCAGCTCTAACAAAGCCGGAAGTTCTCCACTGACATCACTTGTGATGTCAGTGGAGCCGCCCCCAAGCGGCAGGCGTTCTCATGGGAACGCCTCCGTTTGGGCAGCCACCCCCCCGGCCCGCCCACCAAAGGGGGCGAGCTGTCACTCAACATCGACAGCTCGCCCCCTTTGGTGCGAGACCCGGAGTGATGGATTGCCTGTCGCTAGCCGGGTCTCGCGCATGCGCACGACGGAGCCGGCTCTGTCGTGCGCATGCGCTGTGGGCCACCATCGACCTGGTTGCGAGCGCTCAGCGCTTTTGACCGGGTCTGAATCAGGCCCAGTGTCCGGGTAAAACTAAACCCCCCAGGTATTCATTAGCCCCCCCATAAGCACACATAGGTATACAACTATATAAGGGCTTGTGGAAGGGAAGTATAACCCCCTCCCCCTTCTATTTTAAGCTAGCCCAGGCAGAGTCTGCAGCGGAATTAGGCCAGTGAATCTCACCCCAGAGCTGCGGCTCTTCTGCCACCTCCGACCTCCAGCGCTGCCTGAGATGTAGTGCACCGCGCCGGGCTGCACTCCGTTGGGCTCGGCTCCAAGTAAGGTGTGAGGATAGCTGAGGTCACATCCCGGTGCTTGTCTTTTGTGAGCAGAGCGCAGGTCCTCTTCCTCCCAGCAGCAGAGTCCCCCTGACACTCTCCAGGGCTTGCAATGGGGTCCTCCGGGTCTCAGATCTGCATAGGCTGTCCTCCTTGATGCCCGCGCAGGCCAGTGGTCCTCTCTGCTCGACCCGCAGAATCTTCCTGGCAGCAGTGGCACTGAGCTCTGAGCGGCTGCGGGCCCCTCACTCCGGTCCCAGCGCTGAGTTCAGCCCTCAGCTGAAGGGGTCCTACTGCCCGCCCAGTAGCTCCCGGCAACACAGCAGGCAGTATGAGCAGGGCCCAGTGATACGACTCTTCTACCAACAGTTCGGGCAGTGGCAGCAACATGCACATGACATGCACATGTCCGGGGTCTGGTAATTATAATCCAGGGCTAGCAGAGGGTTCACTAACACTCTGCCAGTATACTGTAATCAGGGCCGGCCCAAGCCTAAATTTTTTGGTAAGCGAATACAGATTTTGGCGCCCCTTATATGTATGGTAATTGTGTGATTTAAATTTAGATTAAATATTGGTCCCGGACTCCAGGCTCACTTGATAATAATTGTATAGTTTGAAATAATCTAGCTCTATATGGACTAGAATTAGATTTATGGGTTTTGTTTTCAGAAGACTTCCAATAAGGCCAGATGTAGCCTTAGGCATTATGGGTGGCAGACAGGTAAAGCTGAGAAAATTATAAAATTTTACTTCATGTAAATGAGAGGTGAGGATAAATGTTGTAGGGTCTGGCACTACATCCAGCACTGTAACACATAGCTACAAAAGATGCAAGTAGTTGATAAAGGTGCCCCAGTTATGCCCCAGGTTCTGGATAATAATGTGACAATACACAAGGTGAATCTTTAGATCAGGGATTCCCAACCACGGTTCTCAATGCACACTAACAGTCCAGGTTTTAAGGTTAGCCATACTTGAGCACAGGTGATTGAATCAGTACCTCAGTTATTTTGATTTAACAATCTCTGCTCAATCATGGATATCACTAAAACCAGGACTGTTAGTGTGCCTTGAGGACCGAGGTTGGGAATCACTGCTTTAGATCAAAAGACCAGTTTTATATAAAAATAAAAAAACATGTCATGAACACTCAACAATATGGAAATGTGCAACTGTTTAAAGTTACATAAATTAAAATCGAAATAGCCCCTGTCATATACAAGTAATGCATATCCCCACCCCCTATACACAAAATGTGACAGTACCCCCACCCCCTCTACACAAAGTGTAACAGTACCCTCACCCCCTCTACACAAAGTGTAACAGTACCCCCACCCCCTCTACACAAAGTGTGACTGCACCCCCTCCCTTAAACACACAAAGTGTGACAGCACACCCACTACACACATAGAAAGTGTGACAACATACCCCTAAACACATAGGAACAGTGTGACAGCACCCACCACTTACACAGAAATTTAAAGTGTGACTGCACTCCCCCTACAAACACACAAAGTGTGCCAAAAGTGCCTTCCTCCTGTCATGGAGGCATACTTCCACTCCCCGCTTTCTACGGAACCATACCCGCCCGCCAGAAGCGGATTGTGAACTTAAAGTGGCCCTGGAAAAAAAACTCTGAAAGTGGCCTCATGTAGGTGGGACCAAATAAAATGTAGGAGGGGTCCAACACAAATATAGGCAGGATTGTAGTTAGCACTAGCCACAATAAAGAGGGGGATAAGAGACACAGGGGTCTATTCATTTTGTTAATTATCGGGGTCTGGAGCAGTGAAGACTCGGCAGTGCTAAGGCAGCTGGGTGAACTAGAGTTCACGCAGACACACTAAGGACCTCATTCAGAGTCGGTCGTTGCGGCCGCACGGTCGTACGGCACCGATGTTCGCTGAACTGCGCATGCGCAAACTTGCTGCTACGATCAGAAATTTCTCTCTTCTTGAACACAGCCAGGTCGGTAGTTTGCGTGACAGAATGAGGCGTTTGTGGGTGGTAACAGGGGAAGGTGCTTGAAAACGGGGGAGTGGAGATCCGAACGCAGGCGTGCCTAATTATGCAAAGTGTTTTATGGGAGTGCATAATTAACAAAGTAGTGTCATGGCACACGTGACATGGGTGGTTTGTACACTGACCTGATCGTAGTGCTTAAGAGAGGGTATGGTCAACCTTAAGCTCTACGACCAGTTCCGATGGTCTCGATTAATCCTTATATGGCTGGAGATGACGTGTAATGCGTACGAGAAGGGGGCGTATTTATTGTCTTCCGGCCGCTTCCTCCCCTTGGTCGGCCAGCTAACGATCCGATCTTAAGGACGCAACATGCGAGTTCATCATTTGCATATCCGGCCCCTTTTCCCATACGACCGTGCGGCCGCAACGACCGACTCTGAATGAGGTCCTAAGCCCCAGCATCCGGCAGAAGGAGCCAGACAGGGAAGGAGGGATCTGAAAGGATCCCTGTTCACAACCCGGGACTCCTTCCCATAGGGAAGGACTGGATGTGCGGGAGCAAAGACCATTTGTCGATGGCAATTGCCAGACCCTCGAATATATTGTGTTTTCGGAGCATGATGACTTTAGGTCCCCATACTAGTTTATGGGGACAGTGGCCACATCGGTAGAGAGAGGTAAGTAGGAGATATCAGTGATATCTCCTCCATTACCTTTATGATGAATGGCTCCAAAAATGTATTTCTCCAAAAGTAGGTGAAAATGTGCATGATCACCTGCTTTTGAAGAAATTATGTGATAATGAATAGACCCCAAACCCTACAACACATTGAGAGGGGAAGAAACAGCAGCTGTCACAATACTCAGAGGGAAGGGAAGAGACTAAAGATGCGTACACACTAGATGATATGCTCCCTGAGCGATATCGTCTAGTGTGTCCCCGACAGGGTGTGCTCAATGTCGTTCATGACATTGAGCACACCCGATGAACGATATCATTAACGATATCGTTCAGCGCTGGGCTCTCCCCCATTCCCCAACATGCAGCAACCCGACGACATCGTCAGGTTGGCCTGCATGTTAACCCGATGAACGATAATGACGAACGTTATCGTTCAGTCATCCACTTTAATCGCCCAGTGTGTACGCACCATTACTGTCAACACAGGGGAGAGGGGAGGAGGCAGACGCTGTCACAACGAAAGGGAAGGAGACATATGGGGGGGTCAGAGATAGAAAATATCAAATGCTGTCATACACTGGGGGAGAGGGTACATGGGTACAGGGAAGGTAGGGGGTGCCATACTGTCATTAGCAGGGAAGAGGGGGGAGACAGACTGTTGCACAAAAGGGATGGTGGAGGGGGGGAGACAGGCTGTCACACACAGGGGTAGGAGAGGAGACAGGCTGTCACACACAGGCTGTCACACACAGGGGTAGGAGAGGAGACAGGCTGTCACACACAGGGGTAGGAGAGGAGACAGGCTGTCACACACAGGGGTAGGAGAGGAGACAGGCTGTCACACACAGGGATAGGAGAGAAGACAGGCTGTCACACACAGGGATAGGAGAGAAGACAGGCTGTCACACACAGGGGTAGGAGAGGAGACAGGCTGTCACACACAGGGGTAGGAGAGGAGACAGGCTGTCACACACAGGGGTAGGAGAGGAGACAGGCTGTCACACACAGGGGTAGGAGAGGAGACAGGCTGTCACACACAGGGGTAGGAGAGGAGACAGGCTGTCACACACAGGGGTAGGAGAGGAGACAGGCTGTCACACACAGGGGTAGGAGAGGAGACAGGCTGTCACACACAGGGGTAGGAGAGGAGACAGGCTGTCACACACAGGGGTAGGAGAGGAGACAGGCTGTCACACACAGGGATAGGAGAGAAGACAGGCTGTCACACACAGGGATAGGAGAGAAGACAGGCTGTCACACACAGGGGTAGGAGAGGAGACAGGCTGTCACACACAGGGGTAGGAGAGGAGACAGGCTGTCACACACAGGGGTAGGAGAGGAGACAGGCTGTCACACACAGGGGTAGGAGAGGAGACAGGCTGTCACACACAGGGGTAGGAGAGGAGACAGGCTGTCACACACAGGGGTAGGAGAGGAGACAGGCTGTCACACACAGGGGTAGGAGAGGAGACAGGCTGTCACACACAGGGGTAGGAGAGGAGACAGGCTGTCACACACAGGAGGAGGAGGCTGTTACTTACAACGGAGAGGGAGACAGGCAGCAGGTCATTACACGACCACGCAGGGGAGGGAGACGGTCTGTCACTGAATTATGAAAAGGGAAGAGAGGCTGGCTAACGCGAGAGATAGGGGGAGGCAGGCTGTCACATGCAGGTGGAGGGTGGGGGCAAAGGATGTCATGCACAGAAAAGGATGGAGAGACTTATTTTTAGAAGTAGCACCCCTGGGTCCAGTGCCCACGAACCCCTAAGCCGGTTACCTGCCTCTAGCTGAGTGTGAGGGCTGTCCTGTAAGCGCTGCTCTGTGTGTGTGTGTGTGTGTAGGGAAGACTGCCAGCAGCCAATCCATTCCTTTTGCCTCCTCCACTCTCTGGAGCAGCTCCTGACTCACCATCCGTCGGTGATGGGGCTGGGAAAGAGCTGCGTCTTGCTAGACATGGCCTGAAAGCCTCACGATGCTAAGAGCTCCTCTGCGGGCCGCTCTACCCAAGTGCAGGCAAGCTGCCTGTCATGCATTGGGGCGGGGCAAAAAAAATTGCCTCGGCTGGCAGTCGAGTCGGCTTCACAGGCTAGCCGGGAATATGCCCACTAAATTCAATTTCCAATCTGCCCCTGCCGCCCGCTCCCATTCACAAAACGCCCGCCCCTTACCTCAGGTGGACACTGGACAGTGGACTCAACAGCCACTGCGTCCTTTGACGTGACCACGTCGCACCAATAAAAGCCATCGGACGGACGCCCATTACAGCCGCGGTGCAGCTGTGTCACAGTCTGCGCGCGGTCTGCCTCAGCTGCTTGCTGTATTTAATTAAGTTATAAATCAGCATGGCCGCGGCGCCTTTCACTGTGTGGCGCCCTACGCGGCCGCGTACCATGCGTAATTATAGAACCGGCCCTGACTGTAATCCAACAGGCACACGGAGGTCTGCTAGGGTCTTTGCGTCGGTTATCACAGCCGGGATCCTCTACACTGCGGCAGCATCTCAGTCTGCACCGCCGCCGCTGACCGCCAGCCTTGTCCCGCAGTCTTCGAGTAGGGGTGCTCACTGGGGGGGTCTTTGCAGCTGGGATACTTTCACTGTGGGAGCACTCTGGCCTCCACCACAGCCGCCGACCTCCAGTAGGACCTCCTTATGACACCCAGATAATTACTGGCTGGGACACTCTGCTCCTCTCCCCCTCAGGTAATGCATGGCTCCTCTATACTTACATAACTGCGTTGCTGCACAGCTCCTTCCCATATTTGGACTCTCCTTTAGTGACAGCTATTTCTCCGGGGCCAGACAGTCTTTCCCCTACTGCAGGATTTCTAAATTCCTTATCAACTACATGGCCGCACCTGCTGCCCAGCTCCTTCCCATCAGGGCTTTTCTCTCCCCTCCAGGGGAGCTGTTTTTATCATCTCCCTGCACTACTCTGCCCGCCTACCTGGGTCTGGCCCGACTCCTCTGAGTGGACAGGGGGCCCCGGTAACACACCACCCCTGGGCTCCTCTACCCGGATACCCAGGCCACCAATGAATGGGTTTGATTTTTCCCGCAAAAAGGGGTTACTGTCCAAGGGATGAATTCTCCCCCCTGTCTGCACATGCTCAGTAGGGACAATCAAAGTTCACTGTAGCCTGCCAGTCCTATCCATAAGGCTATCTAATACTGCTTATTTAAAAAACAAACAAAAAAAAAACAGGTGCTAAGGGGCAAAGCAGTTCCTAATAATTAAATGGAAGACCCCAAACTTTGGGGTATCACATATGGACAACAGCCAGCCAGCCCCTATGGACAACAGCCAGCCCCTATATGGACAATAGCCAGCCCCGCCCCCTGTGGACATTAAGCAGCCAGCCCGAGTGACAACAGTAGCCAGCCCCTATGCACAGTGTCAGCAACAGCACAGCCGAAAAATGGCGGCGGTCACGGGACCTTTTATACAATCCAAAACCCGCGAGAATCCAACAGCGGGATGATTATGTTTTGCCTCGTTTTAAGGTCCGAGTCAGGCGGGAAAACCCGAGCCGACTCGGATCTGCCTTGTATCTCCTAAGTACGAGTGGGTTCGGATCTCTGAAATCCAAACCTGCTCATCTCTAGCATCTACACAATCTGTCCAAAGATAATAATCTCACCAAGTAAATGACAAATGCTGAAACATTCACAGGTCTCCGGACCTGCAGCAGCAAGCCGCCCCCGGCTGTATTGACGCTGTGTAAATGACAGCTTAGAGTCCAGTATCCTGAGCTGCTCAATGGGCAGAAATGAAGTCAGCTTGTGACGAGTCCATATGATGATATCAAGGTGGATTCTCCTTACTTGGCAGACCCCTGGGACAGATTCCGGCAGCAAAGAATAAAGTCGCAACTTAGTGGTCACTCCGAAATCCAGAACATCCAGTGGTAATAATAAATCCTTGACGCATTTCACTTCCTTTCTAGAGGCTGTATCAAAGTATAAAGCCTCTAATAATAATAATAATAATTTACCTGCTGATTACTAAATTATTTATCAAACACTCCCCTCAGCTCATGGTTTCATTGAATGAATGAATTCATTGTTCAGCTGGAAGTCACTATTCCATGCAAATTACTTATTGCTACTTTTACGTGTGTTTAACCTCAGAATTTACCACCCCCATTACTGTGAAACAAAACGTGATCTATGTATTGGTTATGTAGTTCTGATGTGGTTTGTGGGGAGGTCACATTGAATAAAGATGTTGGCGCAGGTGGAAGCATGGCTCAGATACCCTAACATGGACCTGCCCTGTGTGAGACGGTGAGTCAGGAATTTTTGTTGATTGTAAGGATGAGAATATTTTGCTGAAGTTGCTCTCGCTGAGCATGAGGAAAACATGATGACGCCATGCCTATCTGAAGATCAATAAAGCAGAAAGCTGTACGCCTCTGCTGTTCACTGCCTAAATGCTCACAACTCAAATTTTATTATAGATACAGATTTGAAAATTTGCAGGAAAATACTTTGAAGTCTTATGCTGGCCATACACGCTACAATTATCGGTATTGATATCGGCGGATCGCCCCGATAATTGTAGCGTGTGTGCGGGCGACCGAGGGTTAAATATTGCTCGGTCGGGCATGCAGGATTGTCCAGCATGCCCGTCCGATGCGATATTTACCCGGTAAACTGTCGGCTGCATCGGGCAGTGTATGCCCAGCACGGCCGACAGACAGACATTTCCTGTGTTCCTTCCTACAGAAGGAACAGGGAAATGTCTCCTCCCCCCGGGGGCGGAGTGCAGATGTCGGGCTATACACTGTGAGATTTCTCTCACAGTGTATGCCGGCGACATCTGCGGCTGGCAGGCTGCCAGATAAAATGTCTGTCGGTCTGACAGACATTTTATCTGGCTGTGTATGCCCAGCATTAGTAACAGAATGAGTCTACTCAAAAAATTCACCATCTGCCGTCAAGCATTTTCTCCACCTCTCAACCCAAGCTATGAATGCACTTTGGAAAAATTCCAGTGGTTGGTGTTTGACCCAGGAACGTATGGCGTTTTTAACAACCTCTATGTCTTCAATATGTTGACCCTGTAGACAGTATTTGAGAGGGCCAAACAGATGAAAGTCAGAAGGGGCCAAATCAGGAGTGTATGGTGGCTGTGGCATTATTGCCCACCCCATTTTGGCAATTTCACTGTTGATTGATTGATTGGTTTGGTTCCAAGTAATCGATGAGAATAACACTTCGGCAATCCCAGAAGAATGTGGCCATGACTTTGTTTACGGATCGCTGTGATTTAAACTTTTTTTCCTAGGTGAACTTGAGTGTTTCCATTGCTTTGATTGGACCTTTGTTTCTGGTTCATAAAGGAATACCCAGGTCTCATCTCCTGTAATGACATTTTCCAAAAATGTCTCAGGGTTGGCTTTAAAGTTGGTCAAAAGGTCATTGCACACTTCCACCCTCTGGGCCTTATGATCCCTGGTTAATTGCTTTCGAACCCATTGTGCACACTGTTTACGATATCCCAAATCATTGATTAGTGTTTCCACAGTGCCATGGCTACATTCCAGTGCATCACTGATATCTCTGATGGTCACACAATGGTCTTTCTGAATCATGGCATCGACTTTGTGTCGGTTCTCTGCTGTCACTGCAGTTGATGGTCTGCCACCACGAGGTTTGTCGCACATGGACAATTCTCCAGATTGAAAACGCTTCATCCACCTTCTGACATTGCTATAGTCATTTGTACGCTCACCATACACTTTTTTCAGTCTTCTGTGGATTTCTGTAGCACTGCAGCCTTCTTTTTACAAAATACATCTGGATTCCATGGTATTTCTTGAACTACCTAAACAAAACTACATATATAGTTAGCAGATATATTAAGCTACAAACTGACAAAGTTTCAAATAAATGTTGCTTATTATTTCAGAGTTATGAGCATTTAGGCATTACTTTTTGGACAACCCTCGTAGTAGTATAAACGGAATCGGTATGAAAGCGGCCGGCGCTTCGAATCCCGGCAGCCCCTGGCCGACAAAAGCAGAGTTCCCGGCAGCAGAAGCCGACAGCGCTGGAAATCCCGATCGTCGCTAAGGTAAGTATAAACTAACCTAACCCTCCTTAGGGGTGCATAATCTCCCCCCCAAGTGCCTAACCCTAATCCCCCCTCTAAGTGCCTAACCCTAACCCCCCACTTCCCCGCTGCCTAAACCTAAGTCCCCCGTGGGGGTGCCTAACCCTAAGTCCCCCCCAGGGGTGCCTAACCATAACCCTCCATCCCCCTAGCCTAACCCTCCCGGGGAGGTGCCTAACCCTAAGTCCCCCCCAGGGGTGCCTAACCATAACCCTCCATCCCCCTAGCCTAACCCTCCCGGGGAGGTGCCTAACCCTAAGTCCTCCCCTGGGTGCCCTAATCCTAACCCTCCCCCCCCGCGGCTGTCCGCTCGTGGCGCCCGGCATTCTTTCGATCGGGATGCTGGGCGCCTGTCTCCCGGCATCGGGGAAATGACAGGCGTCTAGATATAGATGCCTGGCATTTCACCCTTGCCGGGATATGACAGTCGGGAAGCCGGCTGTCGGTATTAAGGCAGCCGGTTTCCCGATTGTATAACGTATAAACTGGTGGAGCAAGGATTTTGTTCCACCAAAAATCCTGATCACCAGGTAATAAGTACAGTACTAAGGGGCTCCAACATTATTATTTTTTTTTACATAGTGCGACTGTCATACATGCTCTCACTGCGGCACCTACAAATCTTAGGACTTACAACGCACCCGCCGATGAGAGAAGCATCTTCTGACCACTTCTATGTGAGAAATGTAAATGAAAGGGGAGGAGGAAGAAGGATGGGTGGGGGTAGCATGGGGGGAGGATTATAGCAAGGACAGGAGGGGCAGATGGTTGGCAGAGAGCATCCCAGAAGCCCGGAGGCAAGTTAGAGTTTGGTGCCCACCCCCCCTCCCCCACAAAATTAGGCAAAATAAATATGGTGCATATACAGTATGTCTATCTATATACATTTACACACGCACAAACACAATGAAATAGAATATGTGAATTTGTTTCTATTGGGCCTATTCACTAAACTAAATTAGGAGGATATCCTCGGGAGATATCTGCAAATTTATAGAATCTCCTGAATGTTTCTGCATTCGTAGATTGACCCCGATAGCCGACGCCATATCAAGCCTATGGGCTGCATAGCAAAAAGTACCGGGAGAGGGATCCATAGCACCCCTCCCCGGCACTCTCCTCTCGGACCACGCATGCACAGTAGCGCTGAAGGATAAGTGAAGAGTACGCATTAAGGTTGTATACAGATCCCCTTCAGTTAATGTACCTGTTACACATGCAAAGGTATACAGCTCTCTCATCGTATACCAGAGACACGAGGTAAGGTATAACATTGCAACATTGTCTATTATAAAGATGAGGACTGCACTGAGGAATGTGATGTAGGTTTGTATGAAGAGTGACCTCACACTGACAGATACAGCCCTGGGGGGTAATTAGATAAATATACAGCCATGCATTAGTCACAGATAAGATAGTAACATGTATAGGACAATTAGTTTGAGGCTCAGAGTCCTCCTTATGGAGGGGAAAGCCACCTGATGTGGGGTGGGCAGTCCTCCTCCTGTTACCCCTAATGGAGGTGAAAACCACCTGATGTGGGGGCTTTGAGGACTGAGTTTTGTTAGAATGAGGGAAGTTAAGACTGCCACTATGGTGGGACTACAAATCCCAAAATATCTGTTCGTACCTCCGACTGCCACACATGCCAGGAAGTTGCTCCACCACAGCTCCGTCTGGTGCCCCTGAGCCGCTGGAGGAGGAGGACTACAGCCAGGTCATTGATAAAAATGTCCTCATCCTTGTTGACATCCAGCTCCTGGAAGAAAATCTGCAGATGCGCTTATACTCGGGGTGGGCCATCCGCAGAGGACGCTGAGGCACGGGTCCATGGCTAGGGCTGCCATCAGGGAAGAGTGGGACTGGGAGTTGTGGGTGGGGGGGCACACTGGATGTTCACACTGGCAGAAGAAACTTCTTGAGGGCGGCAACACCAGACTGGGGACGGGCTATAGACGGAGGGAAGGAGGTGACAGCTGATGGTCTGACACAGAGCCCTACATTAGCATTGTATATGCACTCCGGGCACAATGGTACCGCCAAGTGGGGAACATATACTGTGGGTAATGGAGGAGGTGCCCCTTCAGTTTTGGACAGGACAGGAAGTGGAGATGGGTGGCAGAGAAGACAGGAGGGGGAGATGGATGGCAGAAAGGACAGGAGGGGGAGATGGATGGCAGAGAGACAGGATTGGGGAGATGGATGGCACAGAGAAGAAAATTGGGGAGATGGATGGCAGAGAGGACAGGAGGGGGAGATAGAGAGGACAGGATGGGGAGATTGATGGCAGAGAGGACAGGAGGGGTATATGGATGGCAGAGAGGACAGGATGGGGAGATGTATGGCAGAGAGGACAGGATGGGGAGATGGATGGCAGTGAGGACAGGATGGGGAGATGGATGGCAGAGAGGACAGGATGGGGAGATGGCAGAGAGGGCAGGATGGGGATATGGATGGCAGTGAGGACAGGAAGGGGAGATGGATGGCAGAGAGGACAGGATGGGGAGATGGATGGCAGAGAGGACAGGATGGGGAGATGGATGGCAGAAAGGACAGGATGGGGAGATGGATGGCAGAGAAGACAGGAGGGGGAGATGGATGGCAGAAAGGACAGGAGGGGGAGATGGATGGCAGAGAGACAGGATTGGGGAGATGGATGGCACAGAGAACAAAATTGGGGAGATGGATGGCAGAGAGGACAGGAGGGGGAGATAGAGAGGACAGGATGGGGAGATTGATGGCAGAGAGGACAGGAGGGGTATATGGATGGCAGAGAGGACAGGATGGGGAGATGTATGGCAGAGAGGACAGGATGGGGAGATGGATGGCAGTGAGGACAGGATGGGGAGATGGATGGCAGAGAGGACAGGATGGGGAGATGGCAGAGAGGGCAGGATGGGGATATGGATGGCAGTGAGGACAGGAAGGGGAGATGGATGGCAGAGAGGACAGGATGGGGAGATGGATGGCAGAGAGGACAGGATGGGGAGATGGATGGCAGAAAGGACAGGATGGGGAGATGGATAGCAGAGAAGACAGGATGGGGAGATTGGATGGCAGAGAGGACAGGATGGGGAGATGGATGGCAGAAAGGACAGGATGGGGAGATGGATGGCAGAAAGGACAGGATGGGGAGATGGAGGGCAGAGAGGACAGGATGGGGAGATGGAGGGCAGAGAGGACAGGATGGGGAGATGGATGGCAGAGAGGACAGGATGGGGAGATGGATGGCAGAGAGGACAGGATGGGAAGATAGATGGCAGAGAGGACAGGATGGGGAGATGGATGGCAGAGAGGACAGGATGGGGAGATGGATGGCAGAGAGGACAGGATGGGGAGATGTATGGCAGAGAGGGCAGGAGGGGAGATGGATGGCAGAGAGGACAGGAGGGGGAGATGGATGGCAGAGAGGACAGGAGGGGAGATGGATGGCAGAGAGGACAGGATGGGGAGATGGACGGCAGAGAGGACAGGATGGGGAGATGGATGGCAGAGAGGACAGCATGGGGAGATGGATGGCAGAGAGGACAGGATGGGGAGATAGATGACAGAGAGAACAGGATGAGGACATTGAAGGCAGAGAGGACATGAGAGGGAGATGGATGGCAGGGAGGACAGTAGGGGAGATAGATGGCAGAGAGGACAGGATCGGGAGATGGATGGCAGAGAGGACAGGATGGCGAGATGGACAGAATGGGGAGATGGATGGCAGAGAGGACAGGATGGGGAGATGGAGGGCAGAGAGGACATGAGAGGGAGATGGATGGTAGAGAGGACAGGAGGGGGAGATGGATGACAGAGAGGACAGGAGGGGGAGATGGATGGCAAAGAGGACAGGAGTGGGAGATGGATGGTAGAGAGGACAGGAGGGGAGATGGATGGTAGAGAGGACAGGAGGGGAGACAGTTGGCAGGGAGGACAGAAGAGGACATGGATGACAGGGTGGACAGAAGGGGGAGATAGATGGAAGTGAGAATGTGTTAAGCCCAGTATATGAGCTAATAATGAAGGGGTTTACTTGAACTCACAAGGTTTTTCTTTTTCAACCTTTAGCCGGCACCTCATTGTTGACACAGACACTGTGCGGTCAGCAGACTGGTTCTTTAGGAGTTTTTCTCAGCAAATTTACTAATTTCTACACATATACAGTAATTA
The DNA here is from genome assembly GCA_031769625.1 of Taudactylus pleione. NCBI lineage: Eukaryota > Metazoa > Chordata > Amphibia > Anura > Myobatrachidae > Taudactylus > Taudactylus pleione. The sequence continues at coordinate 1,572,796 of JAUIMM010000471.1, forward strand.
AAATATAGCTAATAAAAATATAGCTAAATACAGCTAATTTCTCCCCTACTAGATGTTAAACTAAGTGCTAAGTATCGAAAAGGAGATTTTTATTCCAACCAATGTAAAATAATTCCTTTACTTTAATAATCTTGTAGGAATACTTTATTCTCTACAGAGAACCTGGATATTTGCATAACTAAATGGGAGTTACAGTACTTGTTGCCACATTAATGGTAGCATCCGTCAGATTATTTTCAATTTATAAGTATAACTTTTATTCATGTTTTTTCTGTAACCCTTTCATGACCAGTTTTCACATTTTGGCAATCGCCAACATTATTCTCATCAACATACAATGATTATTTTGATTATTTTGGTAACATATAGTATAACATGCATTATCTTTTTATTTCCATTTTATAGTCAGAACCCTGATTATCTGGAATCGCATTACCCGTGAGGCAGATTAGCCGGACAACTGAAAAAAACAAAAAAAAAACAAATAATAAAAAAAAAAAAAATAATAAAAATATATATATATATATATTATAATAACCCCCCCTTTCACTCTATAAAGGGACTCTTGGTTACCAATTCTCTTGACGTCTAATGTACCCATCTATCACCTTCCGCCAAGGCAGTGGCGTATCGATAATGGGTGCAGTATGTGCAGGGCACACGGGAGCCCCGCACCGCACACCCTGCACCCATAATTTTTTTAATTTACCTGTCCGTGGTCCCACATCGGGTGTCATCGCTGCTCAGAGAACACGGGAAAATGGCCGCCACAGCCATTTATCCGGTGTTCTACGCATGCGCAGTAGACTCCAGGCACACTCTTGTGCCCAGAGTCTACAAAATTCAGGAAAATGGCTGCCGCGGCCATGTTTCCTGTGTTCTGCGCATGGGCAGTAGACTCTGGGCTAGGGGTGAGCAGGTTCGGATTTCTGAAATCCGAACCCCCCCGAGCCCCCCCGATCCGAGGCCGATCCGAGTCAGGCTCGACTTTTCCCGCCTGACTCGGATCTGAAATCGAGGCAAAACGTCATCATCCCGCCTTCCGGGTCTCGCGGGTTTTGGATCCTATATAAGGTACCCGCGTCGGCGCCATTTTCTCACTCGGCTGTGGACAGTGAAGAGGGAAGGTGGGAGTTAGGGCTGGCTGGGCTGTGTAGTGTAGTGCAGAGTAGTGTTGTGCTGTGCTGCTGTTGTCCATAGGGGCTGTGTCCACTACTTCAAAGTCCATAGGGGCTGGCTGTGTTGTGCTGTGCTGCTGTTGTCCATAGGGGCTGTGTCCACTACTTCAAAGTCCAGAGGGGCTGGCTGGACTGTGTTGTGCAGTCAGTTGTCCATAGGGGCTCTGTCCACTCCAAAGTCCTGTGCAGTGTCCTAGTCCTAAAGGGTACTGTAGTGTTGTCCAGGGGGTGCTCTGTCCGTCAGGGGTGCTCCCCCCAAGTGCTAAAAAAAATATTTTTTTTCTGTGTTTGTGAATTGTGTGCGCAGTAGCCGCATGTGCATCAACAAAGTAGTGCCAAGCGTGCGCCTGTGTCATAAGTAAAGGGCCGGCTGGCTTGACCTTTAAAGGGTGCTGTAACCCCCAAAGTACACTCCAAACCAAATAAAAAAATATTTTCTGTGTTTGTGAATTGTGTGCGCAGTAGCCGCACGTGCATCAACAAAGTAGTGCCAAGCGTGCGCCTGTGTCATAAGTAAAGGGCCGGCTGGCTTGACCGTTAAAGGGTGCTGTAACCCCCAAAGTACACTCCAAACCAAATAAAAAAATATTTTCTGTCTTTGTGAATTGTGTGGGCTGTAGCCGCACTTGCATCCTCAAAGCAGCAGCGACAAGCGTGCGTCTGTCTGTTAAAGGGTGGTGTAACCCTCAAAGTGCTCCAAAAAATAAAAAACTATTTTTTTTATGTGTTTGTGACTTGTGTGCGATGTAGCCGCACGTGCATCAACACAGTAGCAGCGCCAAGCGTGCGCCTGTGTCATAAGTCAAGGGCCGGTTTGGACATCTGGTCCGGACTGAAGGATGTGCCAACAATTTCTGACAAGTCTACTGTCACTGCATATGATACTGTTCTCAAAGCAGCAGCGACAAGCGTGCGTCTGTCTGTTAAAGGGTGGTGTAACCCTCAAAGTGCGCTCCACAAACAATAAAAATATTCTTCTTTTTTTTCTGTCTTTGTGAAATGTGTGGGCTGTAGCCGCACCTGCATCCTTAAAGCAGCAGCGACAAGCGTGCGTCTGTCTGTTAAAGGGTGGTGACACCTTCAAAGTGTGCTCCACAAACAATAAAAATATTCTTCTTTTTTTTTCTGTCTTTGTGAAATGTGTGGGCTGTAGCCGCACCTGCATCCTTAAAGCAGCAGCGACAAGCGTGCGTCTGTCTGTTAAAGGATTACATCGGTGACAGCATCCAAGTAGGCATGTCAGACAGTCCGTACCTGTACTGGCAGGAAAAAGAAGCAATTTGGAGGTCCCTGTACAAACTGTCTCTATTTTACCTGAGTTGCCCCCCCTCCAGTGTGTACTCCGAAAGAGTGTTTAGTGCAGCCGGGAACCTTGTCAGCGAAAGGCGTAGGAGGTTGCTTCCACAAAATGTGGAGAAGATGATGTTCATAAAATGAATTATCAACTCTTCCAGGGAGACCAGCCTCCAGAACGTACAGAGGGACCTGTGGTTGTGGATTCCAGCGGGGACGAATTAATACTCTGTGAGGATGAGGATGTACACAACACTGAAGAGGGTGAGGAATCGGTGGATGAGGAGGATGAGGACGACATCTTGCCTCCGTAGAGCCAGTTTGTGCAGGGACAGATTAATTGCCAGCTTGTTTTGTGGGGGCCCAAACGAACCAATCATTTCAGCCACAGTCGTGTGGCAGACCCTGGCGCTGAAATGTTTGGTTTGTTAAAGTGTGCATGTCCTGTTTATACAACATAAGGGTGGGTGGGAGGGCCCAAGGACAATTCCATCTTGCACCTCTTTTTTTTCTTTGAATTATGTACTGTTTGGGGCCTAGTTTTTCAAACTGCCATCCTGTCTGCCACTGCAGTGTCACTCCTAGATGGGTCACGTGTTTGTGCCGCCCACTCGTATCTCTTAGCATAGTCATCCAGCTACCTCGGTGCAACCTTTTGGACATAAAAACACTATTGTGAGGTGTGAGGTGTTCAGAATAGACTGGAAATGAGTGGAAATGAAGGTTATTGAGGTTAATAATAGCATAGGAGCAGAAAAACCCACAAATTCTGTGATTTTAGCTGTTTTTATGCTTTTTAAAAAAAAAATGCAGATTCAAAACACAAAACCCAGAACCCAAAACATGGAAGGGTGGTTTTGGCAAAACCAATCCAGATCCAAAACACGAAGAAAGATCCAGATCCAAAACCAAAACACGAAAAGTGGCCGGTGCACACCCCTACTCTGGGCACACTCTAGTGCCCAGAGTCTACTAATGCTCCGGTGGCTGGCCAGCCGCGTGAGTCGGCTGCCGGCCACCAGGGGGAGAGGAGGGGGCCCCGCACAGGGAGTGCACACGGGCCCCCTCCTCTGTTAAGATGCCCCTGCGCGAAGGGGTGTACATCCTTTCATTAAATCTGTGCCTCCACCCAAGTATCAGTATGTAATAATGGGCTTACTTGGGAAAACCCAAATATAAGTAGAAATTATTCAGAGGTAATGGGATAACCACATATCTAATTTATATTATACCGTAATACTTTCTCCCTTATACCTTGCAAATATTTATAAAAATTTTTTTATCCAGGCGAGTAAACACACATCAGAGGTATATATGTTACCGTATTGTATACTGTATATATTTATACTAAAAGCATAACTGAATTGTCACATAGCGATAACACTACAGGGAAAAGAAAAGAATACATTACAATTACATTGTCAATCAACAGTCGGCTTTTAGGGATGAGTATTAGGTTGTAATATACACCACTTACGCTATATACTGAGAGATAACAATAACAGTTAATATTGTTTAGATGTAATAGATGACTCTTATGACATCCAGATTTTGTAGTCCTTTCGTCGCTGTCACCCTAGTTAAGTATATGCCAGCCAATCAGCTCCCAACTGTCATTTTTCAAACACAGCCTGTGAGATGACAGTTGGGAGCTGATTGGCTGACACCTTATCACTTTCTTATCACTTTTCACTCAGGGCCTGATTCAGACCCGCTCACGAGCGCAGGATGCTCGCAAGCGGGTTGATGGTGCCCTACTGCGCATGCGCACGACGGAGGGAGCTCCGTCGTGCGCATTTGCGAGACCTGGCTAGCGACGGGGTAGCCGTCGCTCCGGGTCTCGCACCAAAGGGGGCGTGCTGTCGATGTTGCCCCTTTGGTGGGCGTGCCGGGGGCGTTGCTGCCAGACGGAGACATTCCCATGGGAACGCCTACCGTCTGAAGCCGGCCCCACTGACATCAGTAGTGATGTCAGTGGGAGTGATTTTGGCTCTGATAGAGCCAAAATCACTTCAGGGCTTGCGTCAGCAAGACCATACCGCAGGGTCTCGTCGCAAGCCCGATGGTCGCAATGGTCTTGACCATCGCTACCATCATCATGGACGCTCGTTATAGCTGTGGGTGGTCACCCACAGCTATGCGAGCGTCCAAGAGGCCGCTCCATTTTCATGTAGTAGGGCCCTGATTCAGAGCGAGCGCTTTGGTCAGAGCGTCCGGCTCTGAATCAGGCCCTCTGTCTCCTAACACTGCTTAGTAAATAGACCCCATAGAGTTTGTAAAAGTCTCTTAATAAGTAAATTGAACTCTGTAGCTCATTCAGAGCCGCTCGCTAGATGCGTACGCTCGTACGCTCGCACCCAGCATATGCACATTCGTCAAAGTGACGGCATGGCAGGCGATCGCACGGCAAGGCATTAGCACGCCCACTACGTCCTGGCATGCGATTGCTTTGTGTATGTAGATGCCCACCAGCCTGTCTTAAGACGCCCACTTGCGCACGTCAAGTGTATGCAACCATCAGTACATCGGGTACCATCGGAAGCGACAGCAGCGCTTGAGGCAGACTATACCCTACCGCAAGCGCTGCGAGCACTTCAGTGTGAAATACAACCAGGTGACGTGTACTATGACACTGTCTGTTAATTATGCACGGCTCTGTAACAGCGTTAAGACGCTCAGGCACGCCTGCATTCACACCTCCAATCCCCTGTTTCTAGTGGCCTGCCCCTGTTACCACCCACAAACGGCTTCTCCTGTCACTCACTCTGCTAGGCAGTCTGGGCCTGATTCAGAGCCGGACGCAATTAGCGCTCGCTCGTCCTGAAAATAGGGGTAGCTATTCAAATGAATCGTTCACTCTTTGCGGTCTGTTCACGCCTCTAGGTCTGAACAAGCGAACAAAACTTGCGGTCGTTTTTTTAAAAAATACGCCCCCTGGCCGCTCGCATCCTACGTCATGTCTGCTATTTATTAGATTAATCGAGTACATCGACCAGCTTATGAACTGCTCGCTATTCTTGTGGTTGGTTTTTGCTACCACAATTTTGCGAGCAGTTCTGGCTATAAAATAACCCAGTGACGTGGTCAATGACGCTGCTGTATTAATTATGCACACCCTTAAAACGCCCGTTTTGACCTTTAAGCACGCCTGCGTTCGGATCTCCACTGCCCGTTTTCAAGCACCTTCCCCTGTTACCACCCACATACGCCTCATTCTGTCACTCAAAATAGCAGGCATTCGCTATTTAGCGACCAAACGATTTTTGGCCGCACTGACAGGTTCGTGCATGCGTATTACGATCTGTACGCATGCGCAGTTGGGCAAACATCGCTCGGAGCGAACGAGCGGACGCTTACGAGCGGCTCTGAATCAGGCCCTCTATGCGCAGCGAGCAAAAGCTTCCTGATCTCTTGAACTGGTCCGAGCACTGTGATGCTTGCATGTGCAGAATGCGAACATCGACCAACTATGAGCGAACGCTTCTTAGCATCTGGGTCTGAATCAGGTCCTCTGTCTCTCCGAGAGTTATCATCCATCGCGCTCAATATCGTCCAGTGTGTATGCAAGACATCGTTAATGATGCGCGTTCCCGCGGATCATTAACAATGTCTTTCATCGCCTGTAATTACAGGGCAACCTGACGATATTGTCAGGTTCTGCAAGTACAGGGATGAGGGTGGGTGCCGTCACTGAACGATACCGTTAATGATATCGTTCAGTGTGTATGTTCAATGTCGTTAATGACATTGAGCCCGGCAATGCAGGGGAAACACTTAACGATATCGCTCATGGAGCAAATTGTTAAGTGTGTATGCGGCTTTTCTATAACTCCCCCCAACTCTCTGCACGTTCCTCCCACTGACATGGCGAGCTGAGTTCTTTACAGTCAGGGTTTGTCAAACATATATTTAAATCTGCTTATCTCTCCTAATAGTAAAGTCCTCCCTCCTGTGTGAAAGCTATGTATGTATGCTCTAGGAGTGTAAAATCGCTAATAAGGGCTTAAACCCTACACTACCACACCCTGTTAGATCTGCTCTCCACCTCCTATACGTTGCCACTCCCTGTTAGATCTGCTCACCACCTCCTCTATGTGCCTTGGCTTAGTAGACTTGGTCCAGCCAGCGGCTGGTCATCAGGACTCCAACTCCCAAACGCTGAGGAGCCCCTCCGCTGATGCTCCCTCCTGCCCCAGCTAGTTGCTGCCAGCTCTGCCATTGCAGAGCCGCTCTGCTTCCGTCTCTTGCAGCCAACCCCACCTCCGCTTCCCAGCCTCCTAAACTGTATGTCCTGTGCACCTCGGCGTGAGCTCTGCCTACTATCTCTAGCCACGGCCTCTCGGTGGGCGTATGTAACTTATCTGCCCTGCCACCAATGAGTGTCGGCCCTAGATGCCAAGCCCACCAGCTCCCTCTGCAGCTCCACCCTCTGTCAGCCCGTCAATAGCTCAGCTGCCGCACAGGACACAGGGGGGTGAGCATCCCAGGAAGCAATCTCCAGACCCCCTTGTCAGTCTGCTGCAATCTCCTTTTTTTTCCTCTCTCTCCCCTGCCCTTCTTTCCCTGACAGGAACCCAACCACTCCCAGATATATCACTCCTCCCCCTTCTTCTCCTGTGCATGTGCATCCCACACACTGGGGCACATCCTTATGACAGAGAAAAAAGCATACCTCTCAACTGTTCCGATTCCAGTGGGACAGTCCCGTTTTAGACACACTGTCCCGCTGTCCCACTCACAGGCTGCAGTGTCCCGCGGGTTGGGGGAAGTTGGGGAGAACACTGTCAAACCACTGCTCGGCAGAGTTGAGCAGCAGTGACTGGATGATGCACGTATGAGTGCATCATCCAGATACAGATTGCCAGCTATGTTAGAGACTGGGGGCCTGTCCAGCAGCTCCCGGAGTGCTGGGCAAGGCCCAGCATGATGAAAACAGGGGCGGCATTTCCAGTGAGGCCACGCCCCTTGTTAATAGGCCACACCCCCCATTTTCGGGATTATCTCTCCTTGCTGCCTTCAAAAGTTGGGAGGTATTTTTTCATAAGCCGATATACAAATACATTATATATATATATATATATATATATATACGGTATACTGTATATCATGAACTACAATACTACATTCTAAATACATGACACGTATATACATTTTACCTCATGAATTGTGACTAAAGTACATATATATTTACTGCATATATATACTTATTAATTTAGCATGGTCTTTGACCCTTAACCAGGGTTACAATATTTTTGTTTAATCCTTCCTTGTACTACAGTATATAAATACTGTAATGTAAATACTGTACACTATTCTGAGCTAGGCTCTTCATGTCCAACATGAACCCCTACATACCCCGGGCAGGGCGCCAGACTTAGAGTGAACACTAGTAAATAATGTCCACATTAAAGGTGAGTACTCACTATACGGTAAATTGGCCAATCTTGTGATCCGCAATGGATTGCAATGACCATCGTATAGTGTGTACCCCCAATTGATCGTGTGATGAATAGTGTGGTTGCATCGTCCCACCTGATCTGCTGCACACCAGATGGGACGATGCGATGTACCATGCAAAGTGGTAAAATTAATCTGATAACAATATATTGTGTCATTGTGTGGCAGATTATTTAGTGTGTACTTTGACACGATAATGAGAGTTATAGTAAACCTTACCTTTGTTAACTCTCTTTCTTCAAAGTCCATAGGGTCCACAGGGATACCATGTGGTGTAGGTGATGGATAAGTACCGGGCACCAAACAGTTAAACTATCAACTGCCAGGATGCAACGATCCCTCCCCCCTGAGCCTGAGGCCAATAAGTTTGTTAACAAGCCCATAGCAGGAGGAGGAGAGGATAGAAGGAAGACTAGTACACAGAAGAATCACACTCTCACATCAAAGAGATGTGAAACCAGTGACTAGGAAACCCAACCCATAGAAGCCAGGGCGTCAGGGCGGGCGCCCTGTGGACTCTATGGACTTAGAAGAAAGAGAGTTAACAAAGGTAAGTTTTACCATAACACTATGGTAAAACCACCATATAATTTTCTTCTTCACGGTCCATAGGGATACCATGTGAATGCCCCATAGCAGTATTCAAGGGTGGGGATGCTCCTGAGCTGATAGGAGTATCCTGAGTCCAAATGAAGCATTCTAAGAGGCAAAGGTATCAAAGGCATAAAACCTAAGAAAGGTGTGGACAGAAGACTACGTTGCCACCTTACAAAGCTGTTCAGCTGAGGTGCCATGGCGAGCTGCCCATGAGTGTCCCACAGAGCGAATGACGGTGGCCGGCACAGGAATGCCCGTCTGTGTATAAGCCTGTGAGATAGTCATGCAAAGCCATCTGGCCAGAGTCTGTTTGCTAGCTGGCCAGCCCTTCTTGTGGAATTCATAAAGGACAAATAGGGAATCTGTTTCCCGCAGAGAACTTGTACAGTCCGCGTAGATACTGAAAGCACGGACCACATCCAAGGAGGCCTCACCTGCCAAGAGAAGGCCAGGACTACGATTTCCTCATCAATATGGAAATGAGAAGTCAGGGCGAGTTCGAAGAACAGCCCTCTCCCGATGAAAGAAGTCAAGGCGAGTTCAAAGAACAGCCCTCTACCGATGAAAGATCAGAAATGGGGAGTTACAGGAAAGTGCCCCTAAATCTGACACCCTACGGGCAGACACAAGAACCAGAAGAAAGAAAGTCTTTGCTGTGAGCCACTTGAGTTTCACAGATTCCAGAGATTCAAATGGAGGGCCCAGAAGGGCATGGAGAACCACTGACAAATCCCACGGTGCCACTGGAGGGAAGAAGGAAGGTTGAATATGGAGGACACCCTGAAGGAAGGTTGGAGCAATTCTGCGCTGGAACCAGATGGACAGACCAGAGAAAGCTGCTTTGGTGTCCCTTGTTCTGGACCCGTACACTGGCAGCTTGCGATTGTGTCGGGAAGTCATGAGGTCCACCTATGGCAGGCCCCACTTATCCACTAGGAGTTGAAAGACCTCTGGGTGGAGAGACCATTCCCCGGCATGCATGTTGTGATGGCTGAGGAAGTCCGCTTCCCAGTTGAGAACTCCCAGAATGAACACCGCGGAGATGGCCGGTAGGTGACCTTCGGCCCATGCGAGAATGTGTGATACTTCTGCCATTACTGACCGACTTCGAGTGCCTCCTTGGTGATTGATGTAGGCCACTGCTGTGGCATTGTCGGATTGCCCTTGTAAAGGCTTGCCCTGAAGAATGTCCTGAGCCAGAGTGAGGGGTCTATAGATGGCTGGGAGTTCCAATACATTGATTGTCAGGGTCGACTCGACCGATGTCCAACGGCCCTGGAAGGAGTGTTGACCGGTCACTGCACCCGTTGTAAGGAGTGCCCATTCCGGGATCCAAAAGGGGCGACCCTTGTCTAGGTTGGACATCTGTAACCACCAGGAGAGGGAAAGACGAACCTCTGGAGAGAGAATCATTGTCTGGGATCTGATCCGATGGGCTAACCTGTTTCATCTGGAGAGCATTAGGTGTTGCAGAGGCCTGGAATGGAACTGAGCATACTCCACCATGTCGAAGGTGGATAACATGGATCCAAGAATCTGCATTGCTAAGTGAATTGACACTTGGCGACTGCAGTGTAATCTGCACACTCGTTTTTGAAGTGTGGAGATCTTCTGGAGAATCCAAAAGAGCCCCCAGATGGACCATCATTTGTGAAGGGTTCAGGGGAGACTTTTTCCATTTGATTAACCAGCCGTGTCTCTGTAGGAAGGCAATGGTTTTCTGAAGATGGCATTGAAGAACCTCTGGGGAGTGTGCTAAGAGCAAGAGGTCGTCCAGGTATGGTAGCAGCCTGACTCCCTTACAACGCAGGTGGTGTCGAAGCCAGATGATTGGCTGAAACCAGTTCTTAAACTTAATATCGGGCGACTCCATCTTGTGTTGCCCCTGACGACGCCATCTTGTGTTGTCAGCATGAAACCATTGTGTGCGATGCTATATGCGATTATTAGCGTCGTGTTTCTGCATTGCTACCGCATATTGTTGAATGTCCTACCATAAGCCATACGCACATTAAATAAAACATAGAAAATATATAGGGCGCACAACGCACAGTTGTGCTGTTCACATATAAGCACTAAACACATAAACGCACCACGCATACTAGCGACTTTACGCAATATTCCCACACTTACACATACAAAACTTATAAAAAGGTTCCTCCGCATTAAAAGCTTTATATTAGAGGTTTTATTAGCGAATACTTATGTTGTGAAATGTAATGTACAGTATACAATATTTAAGGTACATAAGCTAGTAGACATATCATGTTTGGTACCATTCTAAATCACTGTTTATTTGCAGATTTCCGGTTCGACCCGCAAGAAAATCGCATCATGCTTCTGCAAGATATGAACAATATGAAATTAGTGGTTAGAATGTAAAGATGGATGTAGTGTCTTTTGTTAGTTTAAACCAGTTCTTCGGCGGGAAAACCACACAAAGCAACATCTGAGGAACTGAGACATACCCCTAGTGATGTTGTATGAACTGTCTAATGACCTGCATTGTACCAGAATGTCCAGGAGCAAGACGCAATGGAAACCTGTTAACTAGTTCCTTTGTTCTGTAAGGTATATAGCTTGCATACTGGTTATAGTATACAGCCATTCTTCTTGGATGACCACAGGCTACTGGAGAGACGACTGTTTACTGGGACCAGTGCGCACGCGTATGTATCGGCTTCTACCTTTTGCATTTAATTGTCTTTGCGCTAATTGTGCTAGATGAAAGTGTGTAACTTTCTTTTATTGCAATAATAATTTTTGTGCTTTGGAACCACAATATAAGCCTGGAAAGCAATTATTTCCTATACAACTTGTAATGCTAAACAGCGACATTTAGGGTGTATAGATTAAGGGGTATCGGTAGTGGCCTGCCATGACTGCCATACTTTTAGTAAAGACCCGTGGTGCTGTAGAAAGTCCAAAGGGCAGAGCCTGAGATTGGAAATGTTACTGTAGTACAGCAAACCGGAGATAACGCTGATGAGAGGGCGTTATAGGTACATGTAGGTAAACGTCCTGAATATCCAGAGATACAATAAAGTCCCTTGGCTCCATAGCTAGCACTGGGTTTGTTCAGAGATTTGAGGCTGAGGATAGGCCGATAAGACCCATTTAGTTTCTGCACCATAAACAGTAGAATAATAACCGTTCCCTTGCTGCGATAACGGAACTGGAACTATTACCCCCGCTTGCAGCAAGAACTGAATGGCTTTCTGGATAAGCTGTGCCCTGCTCGGGTTTGATGGAGGGCCTGTGTAGAAAAACTGGTGGGGTGGCCGTCTTAGGAATGAGAGGGCGCACCTATGAGAGACCACTTCTTGTACCCAAGCGTTTGTGGTGGCTTGATGCCATCACTGGGCAAATTGAAGAATTCAGCCTTCTACTCTGGGATCCCCCAGGGGTAGGCCCGCCCCATCAGGCTGAAGGTTTGTCCTCAGATTTGGAAGCAGGACGTTGGGTGGCCCAGGTCTGCTTGGTCCTGGGCTTAGCGTCCCTTGTGGAAGCCGATTGCCGAGGAAAGGACTGGGCCATAGGCTTTCCATGGGGACGAAAGGACCTGAAGGACGTTGTCCGAGGCTTTGCAGTAGTTGCTGAGTGCAGAAAAGCAGTTTTTGATGCTGCCAAAGTGGCTACAATCTTGTCTAGATCTGGGCTGAACAGGATCTCACCAGTGTAAGGTAATGATTCTAAGGCCTTCTTAGAGTTTGAGGACCTCATTCAGAGTCGGTCGTTGTGGCCGCACGGTCATTCGCCACCGATGTTTGCTAAACTGCACATGCCTAAAGTTCTCAATGTGCGTGCGCAAACTAGCTGTTGCGATCAGAAATTTCTCTCTCCTTGAACACAGTCAGGTCGTTAGTTTGATTGACAGAATGAACCGTTTGTGGGTGGTAACAGGGGAAGGTGCTTGAAAACGGGGGAGTGGAGCTCTGAACGCAGGCGTGCCTAATTATGTGAACGCCGTTTAATGGGAGTGCATAGTTAACAAAGTAGTGTCAGGTCACATGTAACATGGGAGGTTTTTACACTGACTTGATCGTAGTGCTTAAGAGAGGGTATGGTCAACCTTAAGCTCTACGACCAGCTCCGATGGTTCCCGATGCTCGCGATTAATCCTTATATCCCAGGAGATGACGTGTGTTGTGATCGAGAAGGGGGCGTGATTTAGTCTTACGGCCGCTTCTTACCCTTGGTCTTTCAGCTAACGATCTCATCTTAGGACCGCAACTTGTGATCGCTTCATTTGCATATCCGGCCCCTTTCCCCTACGACCGTGTGGCCGCAACGACCAACTCTGAATGAGGTCCTGAATCCACCTTCCATGACCGTAGCCAAAGAGTGCGGCGGGCAGACACTGAGGTAGCCGATGCTCTAGAGGCCAGGAGACTAGCATCCAAGGTCCCCTCTCTGATATAGGATGCTGCATCCCTTATGTGAGCTATATAAGACATCTGATCCCTAGAGGCCTCTAGGGAGAAAGACTATTCTAGGGCATCTGCCCAGCTCTCAATTGTTTTCACCACCCAGGCAATAGCCATAGTTGGACGAGCAATGGCTCCTGAAAGGGAATACACAGATTTATGGCCAGTTTCAATCTTTCTATCCGTAGGATCCTTTATTGAGGAAGCTTCAGGGATAGGTAATGTGGAGCTTTTAATCAATCATGTAACATGGGAATCTACTGCTGGGGGAGCCTCCCATTTTGCGTAATGAGCTGCAGGAAAAGGGTAGCAATAGGTCCGGCGTTTTTGGAGCTGAAACCTCTTACCAGGCATCTGCCAAGCTGCTGCCATGTGTTCGGCTAGCTGACCAGAGAGAGGAGACTCTGCTGAAGGCACTTTTTGTTGTTTAAATAGTGGGTGCTTTGATTTGGGGGCGGGCTCATCGCCTTCTATTTGGAGGATAGATCTGACATCTCGCACCAAAGCCGGTATATTAATTTTAGATTGATGCTCTCCTTCCCCTGAGGGAGATTCAGTATCAGAGAGATCGTCAGTGTCATCTGCCTCAGATGATATCTCAGATTCTGAAAGTTGCGTAGACTGTGAAGACAACACAGTACTCTATGCTTGGTAGCAGGGGCTGGCTGGCAACTTTTAGCCTGGGGGGCAAATGCATGTAGGCGGCCCTGGCAGAGGAGTAGCGTGTAGCCACGGTGCCCGAAGAACGTGCGTGCTACGGCGCCGCCCACACTCAAGTGTTTCAGGGAGGAGGCAGGTCCATATGGGATTAATGTAAGGTAAAAATAAAGATTAGTGGCAGCCCCCTGTCGTAGTGCCCATATGCAGTGCCCCCGTGTGCCACAGGAGATAACACCCTTATGCAGGCCTCCAGTAGTGCCCCCAGTAGTGATCCCCCCCTATGCAGTGCCCCTTGTGCCCCCAGTAGTGGTCCCCCCTGTTCAGTGCCCCTTGTGCCCCCAGTAGTAGGCCCCTTATATAGTGCCCCCAATAGTGGTACCCCCTATGCAGTGCCCCCAGTAGCAGTCCACCCCCCCATGCAGTGCCCCCAATAGTGGTAACCCTTATGCAATGTCCCTTAAATAGTGGCCCCAGGTGTAGTCTCCCCCCTATACAGTACCCCCAGTATTGCCCTTTATATAGAGCCCCCAGCAGTTGTCCCTCGCAGTGCCCCCAGTGGTAGTCCCCTCCCCCTATGCAGTGCCCCTAGTAGTAGTCCCCTCCCCCCTATGCAGTGCCCCTAGTAGTAGTCCCCTCCCCTTGTAGTGCCCACAGTAGTAGTAGTAGTCCCCCCTTGTAGTTCCCCCAGTGGTAGTAGTCCCCCCCTTGTAGTGCCCCCAGTAGTAGTAGCCCCCCCCCTTGTAGTGCCCCCATAGTAATCCACCCCCCTGGTAGTGCCCCCAGTAGTAATCCCCCCCTGGTAGTGCCACCATAGAAATCCCCCCTGGTAGTGCCCCCATAGTAATCCCCCCCTGGTAGTGCCCCCATAGTAATCCCCCCCTTGGTAGTGCCCCCATAGTAATCCCCCCCTGGTAGTGCCCCCATAGTAATCCCCCCCTTGGTAGTGCCCCCATAGTAATCCCTGGTAGTGCCCCCATAGTAATCCCCCCCTTGGTAGTGCCCCCATAGTAACCCCCCCTTGGTAGTGCCCCCATAGTAACCCCCCCTTGGTAGTGCCCCCATAGTAATCCCCCCCTTGGTAGTGCCCCCATAGTAACCCCCCCCATTGGTAGTGCCCCCATAGTAATCCCCCCCTTGGTAGTGCCCCCATAGTAATCCCCCCCCTTGGTAGTGCCCCCATAGTAATCCCCCCCTTGGTAGTGCCCCCCTAGTAATCCCCCCCTTGGTAGTGCCCCATAGTAATCCCTGGTAGTGCCCCCATAGTAACGCCCCCTTGGTAGTGCCCCCATAGTAATCACCCCCCTGGTAGTGCCCCCATAGTAATCCCCCCCTTGGTAGTGCCCCCATAGTAATCCCTGGTAGTGCCCCCATAGTAATCCCCCCCTTGGTAGTGCCCCCATAGTAACCCCCCCCTTGGTAGTGCCCCCATAGTAACCCCCCCTTGGTAGTGCCCCCATAGTAATCCCCCCTTGGTAGTGCCCCCATAGTAACCCCCCCCCCATTGGTAGTGCCCCCATAGTAATCCCCCCCTTGGTAGTGCCCCCATAGTAATCCCCCCCTTGGTAGTGCCCCCATAGTAATCCCCCCCTTGGTAGTGCCCCCATAGTAATCCCCCCCTTGGTAGTGCCCCCATAGTAATCCCTGGTAGTGCCCCCATAGTAACCCCCCCTTGGTAGTGCCCCCATAGTAATCCCCCCCTTGGTAGTGCCCCCATAGTAATCCCCCCCTTGGTAGTGCCCCCATAGTAATCCCCCCCCCTTGGTAGTGCCCCCATAGTAATCCCCCCCTAGTAGAGAGAGACTTAATAAAAAAATAAAAAAAAACCACTTACCTGAAACTCCCGCTCCTGGTCCCGACGCTTCCACCGGCTCCTCTGGCCTCTTTGCATTATGGGAGAGACGTCATCATGACGACGGCTCTCCCATTACCCACTGCGGGAGCCGGAAGATGGCTCCCGCAGTGGGAGCAGCGGCAGCCGCTGAGAGTCTGACAGACTCTCAGCGGCTGCTGATTACAGCAAACACACAGCTGCCGGCTCCGGCGGCTGTATGTTTGTGCTGTGTAGCGCTGACCGGACTCCGGACATATTTTGAAAGGCTGTAGAGGAAGCTAGACTCTGTACCGAAGTAGAGAGGACATCTACCCATAGAGGTAACGGTACTGACTGTACCTTTTGAGGCAACCCCATAGGGGGGATTACTGCTGGGACTGTCAGGCGGTCTGCAATAGTTGCAAGCACCTGAGTCAGGGATGCCCAAGGAGGCTCCTGGGCAAGGACAGAAGACGTACCTGGTGTAATATAGCACATTGTACATAGTCCGTCCATGCTGCACAGGATTTGCATGAGAGCAATTTAGGTGCAGTCGCTTGCATGCTACTTTTGCCTTTGTTAGACATAGTCGCAGAGTATACACCAATATGTGACAGAATACACCACATACAAATGGGTATGCAAATGCTATTATGCGACAGAATACACCAAATACAAATGGGTATGCAGACGCTGTTATGCGACAGTGTATACAAATGGTTATGCAGTATAGTAATCCTGCCTAATGCTTAATTAAGCTGCAGGGGAGCACAGGATATGGCACTGTGTAGAGTGCAACCAAGCAGTATGTGATAGCCTTCACATTTATAAGTAAAAGTGAAGTATAGTAGACCCTGAATACTCCGGTATGATAGGGTTATAGTGAGAGGAAAGGGAGAGGCAAAGGCTGACAGATTCAAAAAATCATACAGACAGACAGCGGTAGCAAAAGTCACATACTATGCAGAAAAACAATAACTGCAAAAGGGCGCTACATTCAACTACTCAGACGCAATGTCTGGTAGGCTATAGCGCTACATAACCTGACTCCTGGGAGAGGTATGCAGGGGGACCTAGCGTTTTCCAGAGAGAGCTGTGGCTGAGCCTGCAGAAAATGGCCGCCGGACAGCGGTGGAATGGCGCTTTGAGCTGGGGGAGGGGCCGCTGTAATAGAGAAAGCTGACCTCCCCTGGTTGATTTTTGACCACCGGGACGCTGGATACCCGCACCATATGTACCCTGGTGGTCTAGTGGATCACGCGGTCAAGGCCAGTGTTCACTCTCAGCACCTCCGGTC
Source organism: Taudactylus pleione (assembly GCA_031769625.1). NCBI lineage: Eukaryota > Metazoa > Chordata > Amphibia > Anura > Myobatrachidae > Taudactylus > Taudactylus pleione. Next base: position 1,589,515 of record JAUIMM010000471.1, read on the forward strand.
TGTCCCCTGAGACCGGAGGTAAGACAGCCCGCCTTACCTGTCCACTGCATCCGAGTTGCAGTCTGGGGTCCTCCGCGGGGCCGGCTAGCAAGGTCCCCGGGAGCCCCGCCGAAAGTACCAAGTGATGCTATGGAGTTGCGGTGCCCGGAGGGGTGATGGAGCGGCAGTACAGGCGTCTGATGCTGCGCACTCTGTAAAAAAGATAAAAAAAATTAGAAATCATAAAAATAAAGCTTGGGCTGCATAAAGCAGCCACTGTTATACAGGGTGATCCCAGCTCCTGCCGGACACCAAGCAACCTGATTGGCCTCAGGCTCAGGGGCGGGGTTTAGGGGGGAGGGACCGTTGCATCCTGGCAGTTGAAAGTTTAACAGTTTGGTGTCCAGTCCTTATCCCCCACCTACACCCCATGGTATCCCTGTGGATCCCTATGGACCAGTGGTCGAAGTGGGCCAGTATATGGCGGTATGACATACCGCCACTTCCCGGCCCCACTTCATTTTAGATGTAGAAGAGAATGCACCAGCGCTGGGATCCAGTATGGGATCCCAGTGCAATGTGTAGAGATGTGTCCAGCACATCTCTACTTGGTGGGTCAGACCGTACAGACCCAGTGTGGGGGGCCCGTGTGTGTGTGGGCACTGGGGTGTTAATCCTGCCCTGATGATAACAGCCATTTGTGCCATCTGAATGGCATACCTGATTCCGATGTGGATGGTGTTACATAGCCGCAGGGACGCGGAGGTGCAATACCGTACAAGTATCTGTGTCTGTAGGACGCATGCATCTGCGATCCGAGGGCAGCATCTGTGGGCGCTGCTTCAAATCACCATCGCAGACCCTGGGCTCGACAGGTAGACGCGCCCCTGTTTTGTACAATGGTCCTGGTCGCTGCCCCTGCTCTGCTCCCCAAATGCTGCAGCATGTCAATCATGCTGCGGTAAGGGAGGATATCGTTTGACCTCCATTATCATCTCTATGCTGATGATACTCAGATCTACCTTTCCTCACCTGATCTCTCCCCCTCTCTTCTGACTTGTATCTCCAACTGTCTCTCTGCTGTCTCTTCCTGGATATCCCAGCGATTTCTTAAACTTAATATGTCTAAGACAGAGCTGATCATCTTCCCACACTCCCTACATAACATCACTTCCCACTATTTCTTTATCAATTGATGGAATAACTATCTCATCTAGTCCCAAGGTGCGCTGTCTTGGAGCTATCCTGGACTCCTCCCTCTCCTTCAAACCACCTATTCAGAATCTTTCACAGTCCTGTCGTTTCCATCTCAAAAATATTTCTAAGATCAGACCCTATCTCACCCAGGATGCTACTAAAACCCTCATACACTCACTGGTCATCTCCAGATTGGAGTACTGTAACCTCCTCCTATTTGGCCTCCCCAAATCCCACCTCTCTCCTCTCCAGTCTATCCTGAATGCTGCTGCATGGCTCATCTTCCTCTACAAACGCTCTACATCTGCCTCCCCTCTCCTACAAGCCCTCCACTGGCTCCCCTTCCCTTTTAGAACCCAATTTAACGTTCTCACTCTCGCTTACAAATCCCTCACCCAATCTTCCCCCATATATATCTCTGATCTCATCTCCCTTTACTCTCCTGTGCGCCCTCTTCGTTCAACTTATGCACCCCGCCTTTCATGCCAGCTGATTACTTCCTCCCACTCCCGCCTCCAAGATTTTGCCCGCACTGCTCCCCACCTCTGGAACTCTCTCCCTCTCCCGATCAGACTCTCCATCTCTCTACAATCCTTCAAACGGGCTCTCAAGACCCACTACTTCATCAATGCCTTCCAGCTCTCATCCTTACTCGCTTCTACATGCTCCTTCCTCCTCATCTACCCCATTTGTGTCACACCTGTTTGTCTTCCCCTCCCTTTTAGAATGTAAGCTCTTATGGGCAGGGCCCTCTACCCTCTTGTGCTTCTCCTTACTCTACTTTCATCTACTTCTTACTCCCCACTAGGGCACCTAACACTTGGTTGCTTATCTGGATGTCATGGTCGCTAATGTAGCAATGTATATTATACATGTCCTGGTCCTGTATTGTATTGTTCTGTAAGTCACTTGTCTACAATTTGTTTATGTACTTTGTAAGGCGCTGCGGAACAATTGTGGCGCTATATAAATAAATGATAATAATAATAATATGCGCCGGCCCACAACCATCGGGTTTACGTACATATCTGAACCAGGCCCTGTGCACTGCTAAACCCTCCCCCTGAAACCATGCCATCAAAATGCTGCGCCCCAAGGGGTGGGTGGGGTCACCATTTGCAGAGCACCGCAGCACTAGCCGAAGTAGCCTCGGGATGCTCAGACTAGCTGTACAGGCTGCAGGGTGCGTGGCTTGAGCATCTGAAGGCCTCTTCGGCCGGGACTGCAGCACCGATACTGTTCGGCAATATAAAAGCCAGCAAAAGAACTTCTCTTGCCTGGAGATGGTTTATAGCTGCGTCCTGCTGAGAGCTGTCATTACACAACAGATCACTGACATTTGTCCTGGATTTACAAGTCTCCTGAATAAAGTTTTTATTACATGCACATTAGCTGTCCTGTCATTCCCAATGACTGCTATTTGACTGTCTGGGTTAGGTTATGCAGCTAGAGGCATACAGTAACTATGCCTGCCAACTCCGCTAATTGGCATTTTAGTAGGAAAACACAACAAAACACATTTAGAAAACCACATATATAATAAAATGATTTCAATAGAGTAGTCTTCGGAAAGTTATTCCATTTTTCATCACTAGGTGGCAGAAATGCATTAAAAATTGTTATGGAATAGTTTCTGATGTGCCATAGTATTAAGCCTCAGGGGCATATTATCAAGCACCTTATTCATACAATTATGTAGAACTACAGTTTCTGCATTATTTTATGTATCACCTAACAGTGAAACATAATCTGTTTGCAATAATGGTGTTTTCTATTTCATAAAGTCTTTCCCGTTGATGCCAGAAAGACTTTTGCTGGGTCCCCATTTCCAGAAACAGAACCGTACAGGCTAACGTAATCTATAGATGGCATACACTCACTTCACCCTAATTGCACTCTAAGGGCTCTATTTACTGCAATCCGCATATTGAATGCAGATTGCAGTGTGATATTAACCACTGAATTCGCATTGCGAATTCAGGCAATATCACAGGGATTTACTACAAATCCTTTGCAGGGACAGAGCCTGCGATAAAGCTCTGTCCCTGTGAATCCCCTTCGGAGCCTTATCATGGTATTTTCGCATAAAATACCGTGATTAAATGCCCGCGCATGCGCCGACCGGTCGCCACTGCTAACCCCCAGCGCTAAGCCCCGCCCCGGTGCTAAACCCCACCCCCCACGATTGCGGACCACCCGGGGATCCCCCCTCCCCCCCGCAACCCCCCTCTCCCTTAATTACACTTACCTGCATGCTCCGGGACTCCGGTGGTGTTCTCCATTCCTCTGCTCAGGTGATCTCCCATACTGCACTGGGACCCGATCACCTGATAACCGGGCAGCAGTGCACTATGGGAGACCAGCTGACCGGAGGGGAGTCATCACCGGAGGCCCGATCACCGGTCCCTGGAGTCAGGTAAGTACATTTTTTTTTCTTTACTATTTTTTTTTCTTTTTTTTACAGTAATCAGCTTGCGGTCTGTTTAGACCACACAGCTGATTACTGGGACCGACTCCCGGCTCTGCTCTGCCCGTTAGAGCAGGGCAAGAGTCCGGTAACCGGGGGAGACCCTGGATAACGCCACCTCTAGGTGGCGTTATTATCACAGGGCTTTCCCCGATATTTTTTCACATTTTATTTTTAGTAACTGTGGTCGGATCACATATCCCATTACAATTATGGGAAATTGCGATTTGCTTTACTAAAAATAAGTGATAATTAGGGGTTGGAGTAATTGCCCTGTAATTACTATGGGCTCTATTTATTAACATTATTTTTACTAAAATAAAGTGAAAAAGGGTGTTTTCACACCCTTTTCACATTATTTTAGTTTCACCTGTATTTATTACAGGGCAATTGGAGTAGAATTAGTAAAATTCTACTCCAACCCCCAGTATCACTTATTTTTAGTAAAGCAGATCGCATTTCCCATAATTGTAATGGGAAATGTGATCTGTGTGCAAGTTACTAAAAATAAATTGTAAAAAAATACCGGGCGAAGCCATGTGATAATAACGCCACCTGGAGGTGGCGTTATCCAGGGTCTCCCCCGGTTACCGGGCTCCCACTCTGCTCTAACGGGGAGAGCAGAGGCGGGAGCCGGTACCAGTAATCAGCTGTGTGGTCTAAATAGACCGCAAGCCGATTGCTGTAAAAAAAGAAAAAAAAAATTAAAAATTTTTTTTTCTCTTACCTGAATCCAGGGACCGGTGATCGGGCCTCCAGTGATGGCTCCTCTCCGGTCAGCTGGTCTCCCACAGTGCACTGGGGCCCGGTCATCAGGTGATCGGGCCCCAGTGCAGTATGGGAGATCACCTGATGGGGAAGCCCGGAGAAGACCACCGGAGGCCAGGAGGATGCAGGTAAGTGTAATGAAGGGAGGGGGGGTCGCGGGGGTCCGCGATCGCGGGGGGCGGGGCTTAGCACCAGGGGGCGGGGCTTAGCGTCGGTGGGGGGTAGTAGCGGTGGTCGGTCGGCGCATGCGCGGGCTCTTAGTCGCGGTATTTTTTCCGAAAATACCGCGACTAGAGTGCGGATGGGATCCGCAGAGACAGAGCTTTATCGCAAGCTCTGTCCCTGCAAGGGATTTATAGTAAATCCCTGTGATATTACCTGAAATCACAATGCGAATTCACTCGGTAATATCACACTACAATCCGCATTCAATATGCGGATTGTAGTAAATAGAGCCCTATAGGTGATACTAAAATAATGTGAAAAGGGTGTGAAAACACCCTTTTTCACTTTATTTTAGTCAAAATAATGTTAATAAATAGAGCCCTTACTCTCACCCTAATTGTATCCTTGCTCTCACCCTAATTGTCCTAATCCTCACCCTAACTGCACTCTAACTCTCACCCTAATTGCATCCTAATTCTCACTCTAATTGTATCCTTACCCTCACCCTAATTGCATCCTAACTCTCACCCTAATTGTATCCTAATTCTTAAACTGGCCACACATCTATAGATTATCTGTCCAACCATCCAGCTAGTTGATTGGTTGGAATGAAAATCTGGTAACGTATGAAAGCAAATGACAATCAGCAATTTGCTCCCAATGCCGGAAAATGGACAAAAACTTTTGTTTGAACAAATAGTTTAGATCAAACATTTAACAAACTTGTCTGACCGACCATATTCATCTGTTTTCTGGCATTTAGGAGCAAATTGCTGATCATCATTTACTCCCATTCCTTACCAGGTTTTCATTCCAACCAATCAAGTAGTTGGCTGGTTGGACAGATAATCAATAGATGTGTGGCCAGCTTTACTCTAATTGTATCCTAACTCTCACCCTAATTGCACCCTAACTCTCACCCTAATTGCATCCTAATTCTCACCCTAATTGCATTCTAATTCTCACTCTAATTGTATCCTTACTACCCTCACCCTAATTGCACCCTAACTCTCTCCCTAATTGCATCCTAATTCTCACCCTAACTGCATCCTAATTCTCACTCTAATTGCATCCTTATCCTCACCCTAATTGCACACTAACCTTCACCCTAACTGCATCCTTACCCTCACCCAAATTGCATCCTAACCTTAACCCTAACTGCAGCCTTACCCTTACCCTAATTGCATCCTAACCTTAACCCTAACTGCAGCCTAACCCTCACTCTAACTGCATCCTAACCCTCACCCTAATTGCATCCTAACCTTAACCCTAACTGCAGCCTAACCTTCACCCTAATTGCAGCATAACCCTCACCCTAATTGCAGCCTAACCCTCACCTAATTGCATCCTAACCTTAACCCTAACTGCAGCCCAACCCTCACCCTAACTGCATCCTAACCCTCACCCTAACTGCATCCTAACCCTCACCCTAACTGCAGCCTAACCCTCACCCTAATTGCAGCCGTACCCTCATCCTAACTGCAGCCTAACTCTCACCCTAATTGCAGACGTACCCTCATCCTAATTGCATCCTAACCCTCACCTCAACTGCAGCCTCACCCTCGCCCTAATTGCAGCCGTACTCTCATCCTAATTGCAGCCTAACCCTTACCCTAATTGCAGCCTAACCCTCACCCTAATTGTATCCTTACCCTCACCCTAATTGTATCCTTACCCTCACCCTAATTGCACTCTAACCTTAACCCTAACTGCATCCTAACCCTCACCCTATTTGCATCCTAACCCTCACCTCAACTGCAGCATAACTCTCACCCTAATTGCAGCCACACCCTCACCCTAATTGCAGCAACACCCTCACTCTAATTGCAGCCTAACCCTCACTCTAATTGCACCCTAACCCTCACCCTAATACATTCTAACCCTCACCCTAACTGCAGCCTAACCCCCCCCAATAAGCAGAAGGTATAACTATACTAAAGCACGTCCAGGATTTGTGAGGTCTTCCTTACATGAAACAATGGGACCATCCCAGGATTCATGGAAAAGCGACCATAAAGGACTCTATAAGGTGGATGCTGGTCGCAGGCTCCAATCCTATTGTTTTTCTGGTACAGACCCTCTGAGCGTGTCTTTACATGTGACAATATGTTATGTGCTGTTTTATACTTGTTTCCATATGAGCGGATAAAACATACATTTTCTTTTTAATTTATTGCCGGTGTTGCACTAGATTTTTTTTTTTCTTTTGTACATTTGATCCTATTATCTGCCCAGAGGACTCAATTTGAAGGTAAAGATTTTATACCTCTGTATCACCGCCGCTCACTGTAAAAGAGCCACTGCCACCACTGAATGTATATACAGGTGTGTGCTACCCTAAAACACACACCATCTGTATTAACCCCATAAGCTCCTGGATTCATTTACTGGTACTACTTATATATGTGCACACCTGCATTATCTAGTGTTACCCTGTTGCCTGTTATCTGACAGTTAATAAACCAATATGCCTTGTTAAGTATTCTGTCATGTGGACTGACGTCCATCTCACACCGCTGACACCTGTCAGGGGGGACCGACGTCAGGGGGGGACTGACGGGACTGGAGTCCCGGGCCTGGACAGAGAGGGGTGCCCTCCTGCTATCACGCTGCCCGCCCACTTCTCCGCCGCCTACCAGCCCTCCCTCCGTCGCCCACCAGCCCGCCCGCCTTTGCAATAAAGGTTTTTTTTGAGACTTGGCACATGACGTCATGACATCACACCGCACCACTGAAAGAGAGGAGCGGAGACACAGAAGGGGGGCTGGTTGGGGAGACACAGAAGGGGGGCTGGCTGGGGAGACACAGAAGGGGGGCTGGCTGGGGAGACACAGGAGGGGGTCTGACTGGGGAGACACAAAATGGGGTCTGACTGGGGAGACACAGGAGGGGGTCTGACTGGGGAGACACAAAAAGGGGTCTGACTGGGGAGACACAAAAGGGGGTCTGACTGGGGAGACACAAAAGGGGGTCTGACTGGGGAGACACAGAAGGGGGTCTGACTGGGGAGACACAGAAGGGGGTCTGACTGGGGAGACACAGAAGGGGGGCTGGCTGAGGAGACACAGAAGGAGGGCTGGCTGGGGAGACACAGAAGGGGGTCTGACTGGGGAGACACAGAAAGGGGTCTGACTGGGGAGACACAGAAGGGGGGCTGGCTGGGGAGACACAGAAGGGTGGCTGGCTGGGAAGACACAGAAGGAGGGCTGGCTGGGGAGACACAGAAGGGTGGCTGGCTGGGGAGACACAGAAGGGTGGCTGGCTGGGGAGACACAGAAGGGTGGCTGGCTGGGGAGACACAGAAGGAGGGCTGGCTGGGGAGACACAAAAGGGGGTCTGACTGGGGAGACACAAAAGGGGGTCTGACTGGGGAGACACAGAAGGGGGTCTGACTGGGGAGACACAGAAGGGGGTCTGACTGGGGAGACACAGAAGGGGGGCTGGCTGAGGAGACACAGAAGGAGGGCTGGCTGGGGAGACACAGAAGGGGGTCTGACTGGGGAGACACAGAAAGGGGTCTGACTGGGGAGACACAGAAGGGGGGCTGGCTGGGGAGACACAGAAGGGTGGCTGGCTGGGAAGACACAGAAGGAGGGCTGGCTGGGGAGACACAGAAGGGTGGCTGGCTGGGGAGACACAGAAGGGTGGCTGGCTGGGGAGACACAGAAGGGTGGCTGGCTGGGGAGACACAGAAGGAGGGCTGGCTGGGGAGACACAAAAGGGGGTCTGACTGGGGAGACACAAAGGGGGGTCTGACTGGGGAGACACAGAAGGGGGTCTGACTGGGGAGACACAGAAGGGGGTCTGACTGGGGAGACACAGAAGGAGGGATGGCTGGGGAGACACAGAAGGGGGCTGGTTGGGGAGACACAGAAGGGGGGCTGGCTGGGGAGACACAAAAGGAGGGCTGGCTGGGGAGACACAGAAGGGGGACTGGCTGGGGAGACACAGAAGGAGGGCTGGCTGGGGAGACACAGAAGGGGGTCTGACTGGGGAGACACAGAAGGGGGTCTGACTGGGGAGACACAGAAGGGGGTCTGGCTGGGGAGACACAAAAGGGGGTCTGACTGGGGAGACACAAAAGGGGGTCTGACTGGGGAGACACAGAAGGGGGTCTGACTGGGGAGACACAGAAGGGGGTCTGACTGGGGAGACACAGAAGGGGGTCTGACTGGGGAGACACAGAAGGAGGGCTGGCTGGGGAGACACAGAAGGGGGCTGGTTGGGGAGACACAGAAGGGGGTCTGACTGGGGAGACACAAAAGGGGGTCTGACTGGGGAGACACAGAAGGGGGTCTGACTGGGGAGACACAGAAGGGGGTCTGACTGGGGAGACACAGAAGGAGGGATGTCTGGGGAGACACAGAAGGGGGCTGGTTGGGGAGACACAGAAGGGGGGCTGGCTGGGGAGACACAAAAGGAGGGCTGGCTGGGGAGACACAGAAGGGTGGCTGGCTGGGAAGACACAGAAGGAGGGCTGGCTGGGGAGACACAGAAGGGGGTCTGGCTGGGGAGACACAGAAGGGGGTCTGGCTGGGGAGACACAGAAGGGGGTCTGACTGGGTAGACACAGAAGGGGGTCTGACTGGGTAGACACGGGAGGAGGGCTGGCTGGGGAGACACAGAAGGGGGCTGGCTGGGGAGACACAGAAGGAGGGCTGGCTGGGGAGACACAGAAGGAGGGTTGGCTGGGGAGACACAGAAGGAGGGCTGGCTGGGGAGACACAGAAGGAGGGCTGGCTGGGGAGACACAGAAGGGGTCTGACTGGGGAGACACAGAAGGAGGTCTGGCTGGGGAGACACAGAAGGGGGTCTGGCTGGGGAGACACAGAAGGGGGTCTGGCTGGGGAGACACAGAAGGGGGTCTGGCTGGGGAGACACAGAAGGAGGGCTGCCTGGGGAGACACTGAAAGGGGGCTGCCTGGGGAGACACAGAAGGGGGGCTGGCTGTGGAGACACAGAAGAAGGGCTCCCTGGGGAGACAGAAGGCAGGCTGTCTGTGGAGACAGAAGGAGGGCTGGCTGGAACTGGAGAGACACTGCATGGCTAGAGTTGCCTATTTTGTCATTCCCGGGCCCCACAATTTCTGATGGCAGCCCTGGCTATCAACACCTACAGGTTCCTCCAATATTATTAACATTTATTTATTAACATTTACTTATAGATCACCAGCATATTCTGATGAGCTTGTCCAATCGGACTTGTCTTGTTTCAATGAATAAATGTTATGTCTTATCTATGCGCAGGGCCTATTTGGTCCTACCCAAATAATTGTTGATGCAGTTCTTATTAGCCACACTGCCAATACCTTGTGTAAACTATGTTCTAGTTTAATGTTGTGGCGGTTTTATCTATTACAAGTTAGCAGTCTTTCTGTTTGGCCATACACAGAATGATATCATTCCAACCAGCCAACTAGTTGGCTGGTTGGAATGATAATCCTATAGTGCAGGGGTCTTCAACCTTGACCCTCCAGCTGCTGTGGAACTACACATCCCAGCATGCACTGCCACCTTTTTGATATAACAGCATGCTAAAACTATGGCAGTGCATGCTGGGATGTGTAGTTCCACAGCAGCTGGAGGGCCAAGGTTGAAGACCCCTGCTATAGTGTGTTGGAGCAAACGATAATCATTTGTTTGCTCAGACACGCTGAAAACAGATGTTCCAACGAGTTGGGAAAATTAAATGTTTAATTTTTTAGGGGGAAAGTTTCCAATGCAGTGGTGGTCAGTGTCAAACTGCCTTTACCTCTGCGCGGACATGATGTCGGCGGTAGGCCGGTACGTCAGGGCACCGGGTGTAAGGTAACCGGTGATGTGTGTCAGGGCACCGGGTGTAAGGTAACCGGTGGTGTGTGTCAGGCACAAGGTGTAAGGTAACCGGTGATGTGTGTCAGGGCACCGGGTGTAAGGTAACCGGTGATGTGTGTCAGGGCACCGGGTGTAAGGTAACCGTTGATGTGTGTCAGGGCACAAGGTGTAATGTAACCGGTGATGAGTGTCAGGGCATCGGATGTAGAGTAACCCGGTGATGTTTGTCAGGGCACCGGGTGTAAGGTAACCGGTGATGAGTGTCAGGGCACCGGGTGTAAGGTAACCGGTGATGTGTGTCAGGGCATCGGGTGTAAGGTAACCGGTGATGTGTGTCAGGGCATCGGGTGTAAGGTAACCGGTGATGTGTGTCAGGGCACAAGGTGTAAGGTAACCGGTGGTGTGTGTCAGGGCACCGGGTGTAAGGTAACCGGTGATGTGTGTCAGGGCACCGGGTGTAAGGTAACCGGTGATGTGTGTCAGGGCATCGGGTGTAAGGTAACCGGTGATGTGTGTCAGGGCATCGGGTGTAAGGTAACCGGTGATGTGTGTCAGGGCATCGGGTGTAAGGTAACCGGTGATGTGTGTCAGGGCATCGGGTGTAAGGTAACCAGTGGTGTGTGTCAGGTCACCGGGTGTAAGGTAACCGGTGATGTGTGTCAGGGCACCGGGTGTAAGGTAACCGGTGATGTGTGTCAGGGCACAAGGTGTAAGGTAACCAGTGGTGTGTGTCAGGGCACAAGGTATAAGGTAACCGGTGGTATGTGTCAGGGCATCGGGTGTAAGGTAACCGGTGATGTGTGTCAGGGCACCGGGTGTAAGGTAACCGGTGATGTGTGTCAGGGCATCGGGTGTAAGGTAACCAGTGGTGTGTGTCAGGTCACCGGGTGTAAGGTAACCGGTGATGTGTGTCAGGGCACCGGGTGTAAGGTAACCGGTGATGTGTGTCAGGGCACAAGGTGTAAGGTAACCGGTGGTGTGTGTCAGGGCACAAGGTATAAGGTAACCGGTGGTATGTGTCAGGGCATCGGGTGTAAGGTAACCAGTGAGCTGCTGGTGGTTCTGTAGGATGCGCTGATATCCAGGGTATAATAAGCAATAACAAATGTACCAGGGCTGGGCTGGTTACTGGGGACCCGGGTGATGTACCCGTTTCTACATGCAATAAAGACCCTCAGCAGCTGTAGCCCATCTGGGACAGGGAGCGGCAATTCGTGCACGGTGTGGTCTGTGCTATGGGCTGCAGATGTGAAACTAGTGGGCAAAAGTTGCTGGTTGCAGGTAGAGCCTGCGTGCGAATCAGGCCCTGTAATATTTATTTACCTATGTTTTGTATACTGAACTAGAACTACTAGTAGGCTATATGATGGATATGGTATAACAACAGTGGCATAACTATACATTTTGCTGCCCCTGACAAAAAAAGTTTCCTGCGCGCTGTTATTTAGCGTAGCATGATAAAGTATTGCTGTGCATCCCTACTCCTGTGTGGGCTGTAACTACCCAGTCGTGTCCTTCTATATCTGTGTTTTTCTGTACATACAAAAAACAATATTTGTAACTCTTGAATGGCTCTGAGTATATATTGAACAATAGTTTCACTTTGTGAATATGGAACCCTGTATAGTGTCAGTGTGTATATGAAACCCTGTATAGTGCTAATGTGTATGGAACACTGAGCTGTCCAGCGGAGGGCGTGTCTGGACATTTATGTCACATTGGGGGCAGAGCCGGGGGCAATGCCACGCGATCGCGTCATTGTGGCCCCGCCCCCTCTTCACAATGCTGTTATTTTCAGCATTGTGAAGCAGGGGGCGGGGCTACGATGATGCGATTCAGTGCGAATCGCGTCACAGCCCCCCACCCCCCGCTGCAGGGGTTTCTAGTTTACTCTGGGGGGAGGTCGGCAGGGTTGGTGGCTTCCGGGACGCCTGGTGCGACACCCGATAATCGGGAGGCTCCCGGACAAATCAACATGGGCTCTATTTACTACAATCCGCATATTGAATGCGGATTGTAGTGTGATATTACCGAGTGAATTCGCATTGCGAATTCAGGCAATATCACAGGGATTTACTATAAATCCCTTGCAGGGACAGAGTTTGCGATAAAGCTCTGTCCCTGCGGATCCCATCCGCACTCTAGTCGCGTTTTTTTTGGAAAAAAATACCATGACTAAGAGCCCGCGCATGCACCGACCCACCGTCGCTGCTACCCCCCACCGACACTAAGCCCCGCCCCCTGCGACCTGCATCCTCCTGGCCTCCGGTGATCTTCTCCGGGCTTCCCAATCAGGTGATCTCCCATACTGCACTGGGGCCCGATCACCTGATGACCGGGCAGCAGGGCACTATGGGAGACCAGCTGACCGGAGAGGAGCCATCACCGGAGGCCCGATCACCGGTCCCTGGATTCAGGTAAGTAAAAAAAAAAATGTTTCAATTTTTTTTTTTTTTACAGCAATCAGCTTGCGGTCTATTTAGACCACATAGCTGATTACTGGTACCGGCTCCCGCCTCTGCTCTCCCCGTTAGAGCAGAGTGGGAGCCCGGTAACCGGGGGAGATCCTGGATAACGCCACCTCCTGGTGGCGTTATTATCACAGGGCTTCCCCCGGTATTTTTTTACAATTTATTTTTAATAACTATGGTCGGATCACATTTCCCTTTACAATTATGGGAAATGCGATCTGATTACTAAAAATAAGTGATACCTAGGGGTTGGAGTAGAATTTTACTAATTCTACTCCAATTGCCCTGTAATAACTACAGGTGAAACTAAAATAATGTGAAAAGTGTGTGAAAACACCCTTTTTCACTTTATTTTAGTAAAAATAATGTTAATAAATAGAGCCCCATGACACCTGCCTTCACCAAGATCCCCTCCCGTGACACTACCCGCAGTGGCACCATCAGTCTCCCCTGCCCGCACCCCCTGCAATCACCCCCTTCAACATGTTTAATATTTTCACTAAAATTCACTATTCTGCTCTTGCCGGGAGTCGGGGTTCTGATAAGAGCCCGTCCCGGCGAAGGGCTGGAAGCAGCGCTATAGCTTTATGCTATCACAACGCTTCCTGTGTTGGGACCTTGGCACACACTGTATATGCCTTACTTTAATCCTTCATTTATTTCATACTTACCTGGTCCCGCTGTCCAGAAGTAATCCAAAGGGTACATTTTAACAATTTAAAGTAATAAATAGACATGTACATTTTTTTTCTTTAAAAAAAATTAAAAAAAGAGAAATTCCCTTTGTTCCACTTTTACCCACTTGCTTATATGCAAAGTATTATATTATTGCAACCACCAAATGGTTTTCCGATGTTGATTGGGATAACCCATTAGATGAGCTGCTTCTCCCCCCCCCCAGTATCTAAACATGCTTTATCCACCTATTACTCTTTTACTCTTTTTTGAGAACACAAATTGATCATGCCCAAATACGTACAGGCATGAATAAATTAACAATTGATGTTCCCTCTCTCTCCTGTGAAACTTTAAATACAATGTTAGCCATTTCTAGAAAAATCCTTCCTGCCGCACAATACCAAGAGATATTTTTGAATCTATTTCATAGGGCATACTTTTCTCCCCATAGGCAATTTAGGGTAGGAATGGTGGCATCACCCTCATGTCCTCGTTGCCAATCTCCACTAGCTGACACATATCACTATTTTTGGAAATGCCCACTTCTTAGAATATTTTGGTTACAGGTGTGTAGATATGCACTGGATAATTTGGTGAATTATCTACCCTTTACCAATGAATGGGCGCTGTTTGGGATATTGCCGGAAGGTCAGAGGGTCACAACAGGCTGTAAAAAATGATTACTGATAATTAGTGCGGTCGCACGTAAAGCTATTTGCAAGCCTGGATAAGTATTTCCCCTCCTACTCTAAAGTTATTTCAGGACAAACTTTTTCATGTGTTTAACATGCAATGGATAGAAACCACATTGGAGAAAGAAATTAAGGGCCTGATTTAGAACCAGAAGCTATTTGCGCTCGCTCGTCCAGAAAAAGGGGGTGGCTATTTAAATTAACTGTTCGCTCTTTGCGGTCTGTTCACGCCTCTATGTCTGAACGAGCGAACAAAACATGCGAACGTAATTTTGAAAAAAAACGCCCCCTGGCCGCTCGCATCCTACGTCATGTCCGCTATTTATTAGATTAATCAAGTACATCGGACGGCGTATGAACTGTGGTTGGTTTTTCCTACCACAATCATGCGAGCAGTTCTGACTATAAAACAACCAAGTGACGTGGTCAATGACGCTGCTTTAGTAATTATGCACACCCTTAAAATGCCCGTTTTGACCGTTTGGCACGCCTGCGTTCGGATCTCCACTCACCGTTTTCAAGCACCTTCCCCTGTTACCACCCACAAACGCCTCCTCCTGTCACTCAAAATAGCAGGCATTCGCTATTTAGCGAGCACACGATTTTCGGCCGCACTGGCAGGTTGGCGCATGCGTATTAAAATCCGTACGCATGCGCAGTTGTGCGAACATCGGTCGGAACGAACAAGCGGACGCTTACGAGCGGCTCTTAATCAGGCCCTAAGGTCTCAAATTTTTTTGATACATGGGAAAGCTATATCTCAACCTAGCCTATTGGTATTAGGAAACATATCCATACATCATTTAAAAATTCGGACTGGTATATACTCCGTGAAAAATATCCAATGACCCCCCCAATCACTTTGGAATCCTAAAGGCAAATTATAGTGGAGAATATTAATATATTTTTACACACAATATGCGTATGTGACTATATCAATATCAGAATAAAGGGAAATATTCATGTCCATTTATTATTTTATTTTTTGGGGGGATACGCTGGGTTCTTGGTCTCATCTCATAACTCTCGCCTCTCATTTTTTGACAAGATTGTAGTGATGATTTTACTGGGAGCATTGTTTCAAGGTGATAGATTGATTTGATTTATATTCAATTTATTGTTATGAATATATGTTATTATTGTAATGATTTAAGATTATTTTGTTTTTGATTCTGTTTCCAGTTACCGATTTGATATGTAACAAATATTGTTGGTATTTTTATTTTTTGTATATATCGTTCATTTGTATATTGTATACGGTGTTTCAATAAAAAGAACATTGAAGAAAAAAAAAAAGCTAAAATGTATCCAAATCATGCAGAGATGGGTAGAACCTGTCCGCCTACTTCTGTGACATCACAAGTTGGAGAGAAGTTGGCTGGTGTGCTGAAAAAGTTGGTTAGGTGTGTGGGGCACTGTTTTAGTTGGATGGTTGTGCAGTTGGACGGCTGAAGGAAAGTTGGTCTGAAGGGCTGCAGTGTGAAATAGTAATTGCAATTAGTAGGTTGAAACTTTTCTAATGAAGTAAATTCAAAGGCTGATGCAGTCAAACTAAACTTACATTAGCTTGTGCAGGTAATTATCTAAAGGCCCCCATACACGGTGCAATATAGCAGCCGATCCGACGGATTGGTACGATATCGCTGCTATATCGTACCGTGTGTGGGCATGATATCGGCCAGTGCGCGGTCCCGTGGGATGGTACATCGCACCCCCAGATCTTACTGCATGTTCACTTGATCTGGGGATGCGATGTACGATCCCATGCAGCGCTGTGCGGGTGGGGGAAGGGTGATTCCAGTATATCACGTGGTCGGGCAGCGGATTGCTCTGTGTGTGGGGACCACCCGATATGTCGGCCGTCGCGTCGCCGTGATTCTCAACCTGGTTTTTTACCTCCAACCAACCCCTGAGACACACTTGTTGGCTGGTGATATTACATAACGGTAGTAAAAATGTTTCATGTTAGTGATATTGCGCAGTCACATCTGGTGGGGATATAACACCAAATCAACAGCAATTATTTAAACGGCAATGTCACCGTTTTTCATTTAAAGCTTGATCCCGCTCTTCCATTTCCCAGCAACCTGCTCCTCCAGGCTGTGTTTGGTGGTGATGACTCGGGACGATCAGGAGAGAAGATCAGACCAGGATCCTTGAGCTTGGAAAACAAACCTGGAAAGCGGATAACACATGTTGTGATCACTGACCACTCCGTCGATGATGTGCCGAAACGTATAACGAGACCCCTGAGGATTGATAATGATGCTGTATTGTTGTGACAACATTCCCCCCAGAATAACCAGCAGCAGAGCTTGGTTTCAGCACCGTGATATTTCCATACGTGAGAGACAGATGGGACAGATGTTCCCCAGCTTGTTCATTTTGTTGTGCAATTTATTTAGTTATGTATATTTGTGACATGTGTGTTACCATACTGTGGTGCGAAACCTTCAGAAGTCTATACTTCTGTTTTCAAGGTTTAAAGAAACATTAAGACCGGAATCAGCCCCTAATGCTGGACATACACTGTCAGACTCACAGGCATATTATCTGGCAGCCTGAAGCCAGCAGATATCGTGACCATACAGTACACTGTGAAGGAACAGGGGAAATGTCGGGCGGGCAGCGGGTCACCGCATACACTGCCAGAAGTGGCCGACCAATCATCAGATCAGTCAGTTATGTTGGAAGGTTTTTCATGCCCGGCTGTCCAATCATCGCTGATCGGTAGCAGCCATAGACTCTGCATTTATCATCCCGAACCTGTAATAATCCGCAGATCGGGATGATAATTGCATAATGTATGTCCTGCATTAGGAAGTACATGTGATGGCAATGTGACCAAACCTTCTAAAGAGGACAGGTAGCAGAAGTAGGACATAGCAACCAATCAGCTTCTAGCTGTCATCTAGTACGCAGGGGCGTTTCTAGAGAGGAGGGGGCCCGTGTGCAGGCTCCGACACGGACCCCCTCCTCTCCTCCCGGCGGCCGGCAGCGCACTGAGCTGTGCACGGCCAGCGCCGGAGATATAGACTCTGGGCACTAGAGTGTGCCCAGAGTCTATAATGCATGCACAGGTCACCAGGAAAATGGCCGCCGCGGCCATTTTCCAGTCGTTTTACAGCGCCGGACCCCCGAGCCGACGTGGGACTCCGGAGAGGTAAGTAATATTATGGGTGCAGGATGTGTGGTGCGGGGCCCCCCTGGACCCAGGGGCCCGTGCTCCCCGCACACCCTGTACCCATTATAGATACGCCCCTGGGTGGGGTCATGATGATGCAATACACGCAGCCACACATCCTGCTCCACCCCCAATCAGACACCATGCCTATCGCCATGCCCCTTACTGTGCCGACCATCTGCCTCCTGCCGGATGGGGATGCCAGATTGTCGGCAAGTATGCATCTATAAATTATAGTTGAAGTCTGATTGGTTGCTATGGTAACTTCTGTACCTGTCCTCTTTAGCTTAGAAGCATCTCCCCGTGATTCTAGTACCTCATGACCTTTCTCCACCTATCCTGTGGCTGCTACTGCTTAAGAGTAGACAGGGATGTACTGTGAATTTAGGGAATGAAGGGATGAGTAGACGAAGGCCAGCTATGCTTTAGGATAGAGTCCTGCTTTTTTGGTGATTGGATTATTAATATAACCCTGTCACTAGGCGGAATTTGTTGTGGGTTGATCACTAGTAATCAGTTTGGTTGGGTTAGTCAATCAGTTTGCAGGGGGGGTGTTTTAAGGTTGTTTGTAATTTGACTCAGACCCTTTTTTTTGGATGGCTCTTTTTACTATGTTTGTTTGTCCTATTAACTGTTTCCCCCATCAGGGGAAATGCAGTGCAGGAGCCACATATCGTTGAGGGTCACTTACCCTTTGCGTCATGGTGAGTTTGTCCCGCCTATGCGAGGGAACCTAGGCGCTTCTTTGTGGAAGCGCTTGGACCTTGCTCAAACAAGGGGAGGTGAGTCTTCCACAATGCAAGTGCATCTAGGGAGGGTGTGCTAGTCGCCACCCATTTTGTTTCAAGTTTGGAGGATAGAACTAAGGGTTTGTAGCGCTTGCTTGACCACCCGTAGAGACATTTCAATTGGTCATCAATTAAAAAGGCTGTGACCTTTTATGCCAAGCTCTTGTGAGTGTGGGAGAGATGTATCAAACCTTCGAGAGAGGTAAAATGGAGAAGTTGCCCAAACCAACCAATCAGCTTCTAACTGATGCTGTGCTAGATGCATGATAGTTAGAAGCCGGTTGGTTAGTTCGGACCACTTCTCCTCTTGAAGGTTTAATACATCTCCCCCACAGTCTTTATTTAATTTGTTACAGGTAAGAGTGTGTCAGTGATAGCAGGAACGGTCAGAAGGACATGGTCGGAAGTAAAAACTGCACCTCCCATTGGGTTGGTTCGTGTGTCGATAGTACGCCGATGGTGGCGTGCAAATTACCGGCTGTGTTACAGCATGCAGAGGAGCTGATTCTTTTAATATAAAATTATAAAGTTAATTGCACCAAACCCTTCCACGGGTACATCAGGGCCCACAATTGGAAATACATTGGAAAGTATATATATTATCATAGTATCAGGATGCGTATAGAGACGCAGAATGACTATATAATGAGGCAGGCTCATTGTGAAGCACTGGGGTGAGTACAACATTACCATACAATGCAGCATCATGCACATCAGGTGCTGGAAACGTATAACAAAACAATCATTCACATTGTATAGTTAATTTACTGTACATTCAGGGAGCTAGACGTGCATGGACTAGAAATTCCCGTCATTATTGTACAGTGAGACACAGA
Source organism: Taudactylus pleione (assembly GCA_031769625.1). Classification (NCBI taxonomy): domain Eukaryota; kingdom Metazoa; phylum Chordata; class Amphibia; order Anura; family Myobatrachidae; genus Taudactylus; species Taudactylus pleione. The sequence continues at coordinate 1,608,553 of JAUIMM010000471.1, forward strand.
GACTATGAATGATATGAGGAACTTACCCTTCAGTTATGAGTGGATTGGAAAACAGAACTTCATCTACACACAGATATCCTATGATAAATAAAGAGCTCAAACCATGCATGTACTATGGTCATGATGTATAGTGGAATATAAGATGGGCTTCTTTTGCATAAAGTGCGCTTTATCTTACTGTAAATATGCTGTAAATTTGTGTTCCCTATGTAGAGTCAGATCAGATGTATCTTACACTTAGGGATATATAGAAGGGTTTATAGAAGTGGAGATGTTGCCCATAGCAACCAATCAGATTCTAGCTATTATCTTCTAGAAGGTGCTAGATAAATGATAAGTAGAATATGATAAGTTGCTATGGGCAGCATCTCCACTTGGTATACTTGGAGACAGAAGAGGTAACCGAAGTACAGTAAGGACATGGCGTGTGCACAGAGTGAAGAGGCAGAACACATTGCAGACTGCTAAAATAAACTCCAAAGCTTGGGATTGGATTCTAAAGCCGGGGACACACTAGACGATATATTGTCCGAATCAACGGATCGGACAACATAACGTCCACATCGGGCAGTGTGTACCCATTATGTAGCAGAGACTGAAGAAGGCTGGAGAAACACAGAGGTGCTTGAGAGGGGTTGGGTACGGGATGCCGGCGCTCAGGATCCCGGTGGTCAGAATCCCGATGCCGACATCCCAACCAGGTTAGAATCTCGATGAGAGAGGAGAGTCTGCTAACCTAGCCTCTAACCCTGCCCCTGCCCCTCCCTCCCTGGTGTCTGACCCTGACCCCCCCCAGTGTCTAACCCTAACCCTCCCTATCATGCCTAACCCTAACCCCGCTACTTACCTTTGGGTTGCCGGCGGTCAGGATGCCATCGCCGGTATTCCGATAAGTGATGGGATTCCGATGTCGGGGTTGTAAATGCCGGAATCCCGGCTGTCGGGATCCTGAATGTATCCCTGGAGAGACAAAAGGAGGCTGGAGCTGGAGAGACACAGGGAGGCTGGAGCTGGAGAGACAGAAGAGTGCTGGAGAGACACTGGGGAGCTGAAGAGACAGAAGGGGTAGTGAGACATCAAGGAGCTGGAGAGACACAATGAGACTGGAGCTGGAGAAATAATGGGGGACTGAAAACATCCAAGGATGCTGGAGAGACACTGGGGAGCTGGAAAGGCAATGGTGAGATGGAAAGACAATATGGAGCTGGAGAGACAGAAGGGGGCTGGAGAGACACTGGGGAGTTGGTGAGACAGAAGGGAGTTGGAGCAACACAAGGAGGCTGTAGCTAGGGAGACCTGGAATGACGCAAGAATGCTGGAGTTCAAAAGACACTGGGGGGATGGAGAGACAGTAAGGGGCTGGAGCAGGAGAGACCAGACACTGGGGGGGGCTGAAGAGACCCGGGTTCGGATAAGGCTGGAGCGGAACACAGGGGTGAGGTTGGAGGGACACAAGGGGGCTGTAGCTGCTAAGACACGGGGAATAAATAAGCCTGGACAAACATAGGGGAATGAGGCTGAAGAGAACAGGGGGAAGTGGCTAAAGATTATCTATGAATCCAGGATTAGAAGGGAAAGGCTCGATGAAAAAAACCTCTTTATTAAGGCACCAATTTTAAAGAAACCATATTACTGACACAAATGGTATACCAAATTAGCATATAAAGTTTAATTAAATAAAATTGTTTGATCAGGGAAGTTCACATTTTGCCCAGGATCAAAACTTTTGTTAGTATGTTTTAGCTGGTTGAACCTCTGTTATACAATAATGACATTGGTTACATTCCTACTGGTACCATGTGATCTCCTACATGAATTAATGAATACCGACTGAAGTCACCATTTGCCCAGGGAGGATCAATTTTCTTCATAGGTTCCCTGTTGCAGAGAAACCAACATATAGGTTAGGAAGACTCTCATGCTGACCACATGGAGAGGAAGGGGGGCCCATTGTATAGTAAGAGTGAAATGGCTGAGGGGGCTGCTGATGTGCACGCCCGGCAGCAGCAGCTCGTCCCATGGGTCTTTGCGGAGATCCGTGAGTCACTCCTCATGGCTCCAGCATCAACAGAGGTAAGAGGCAGCTGGCACATATTCTAGTATAGATTTATAACATGTAATAAATATATATAAAATGTATTAAATAAATATGTATAAAGTATATATAATATATCTATATATATAAAATCAAATGTCCTGACTCACTGACTGACTCATCAACACCCAGGCCAAACCCTGGACCTAGAAACATGAAAATCGGGGAGTATATGCCTTCCATGAAATAGGTACCCACTAAAATGGGATTTTTTGAAATTTGACTTTTATGGGGTGAAAAGGGCTAAAATGTTTCCTCCCCCTGTGCAATGTCCTGTCTGACTGTCTCATTGTGGCTGTAGCACAGTTCAATATTCAAACACCAACTGTCACCCCAAGTGCTGCCAAACATCACTGGCAGTTGGTGTGGCTCCCCTGTATGAATAATGAGGGAAGGGAATGTGTTACTACAGAGGTGAGAGAGGAAAATGTGTTACTGTACAGGTGAGGGAGGGGAATGCAAATGTGTTACTACATGGTGAAGGAAGGGAATGTATTACATCATGGTTGAGGGCGTGGAATGTGTTACTTCAGAGGTGAGGGAAGGGAATAAGGTTCTACAGGTGTGAGTGAGGGTAATGTGTTACTACAGATGTGAGAGGCATTGTATTTCTACACAGGTGTGTGAGGCAGTGGAATGTGTTAGTACACAGGTGAGGGAGGATAATGTCTTACTATAGCAGTGAGTGAGGGGATGCATTACCATAGAGGTGAAGGATTAATGTGTCATTGGAGTGGCGAGATGGAAATAGAGAAATAGGAACAGTAAATATCTAAGGTACATCAGCTAGTATTATATATATATATATATATATATATATATACATGTCTCTTTAAACCAGCACTCCACAACAAACACATTATAATGGCCCTGGTGCCATCTGTAGTATAAAATACTCAATATGTATGCAGCAATACTTACGGGTCTTGTAATAAAGAATAACGCCAACCAAGGGCACGTTCGCTCAGCGTTTCAGTCGCTTAGACTTTTATCAAGAACTCAGTGTAAACAGAAAGACACATACCTTTATACAAGCATGGCAGTTAGTTACAGTCCAACCGTTTCCTCGCAACCCGGTCAGCGCCACCCGGCAGATGACGTCATCAGCATGCGTCCCTTGCACTCCAGCGTGCGTGATGACGTCACGCGGCAATGGAGCGCGGCGCTGCCTGCTGTCGTCATTCAACCAAGTCACAGTCTGTGGCCATGATAGACGCATACATGATACAATCCTGTGAGAAAAATAAATAAACAATAACAGAACAACAAAGTGATGTGTGGGCTGGGAATAAAAACAAAACAGATATAAATAATACACCAGATGAGGTGGGGGTGAAAAATACCAAAGAACGGACGGGGAAACACAGGGAAAAACACAGGGAAACAAAATCAATATATGACACCGCTTCATGGATATAAAGAAACAGAGCATAAAGAATAATGTTCATATTAAAGATAAGTAACAGTAAAAGTATACGCAGGCATGCAGAACGCCTGCATAAGGGAAAGAGATAACTGTACTTATATGAAGCCAATAGTGTCAAAATATCTCAGAGAATCACTGTGCTAGTGAATGGATATGAACACAATAAGTGTCTGAAGTATCAACTAAAGAAAAGTCTATATGAAATGTACTGGTGGTGAGCCAATAAAGCACACGCTCTAACCACACTTACAAAGAATGATGCAAACACATCATGGCACAAACAAGTCTGCGAGCAATGTAAAAAAATACAAAAATAAAGACTAAAATGTGGTTTATACTGATGAAAAAAGAACATCGAAAGCAATTGCCTATGGTTATGGTGACGACCGTTGGAGTAATGGGAACAAAACTGTAGAACGCTGCATAGTTGACTTACAGCACCTGGTATTCCAAGGAGGTCTCCCATCCTTGTACTAACCAGGCCAGACACTGTACAGCTTCCAAGATCGGACGAGATCGGGCACATTCAGTGCTGTATGGTTGTAAGTAACTGAAGTTGAAATATCACAGTACACTTGATAATCCAAATGGAGGCCATCCGATAACAAGATGTGGGTATACTTTCATGCTCATGTTACACCAAAGAAACAAGGAAAAATAAGTATATATATGAATATATCTATGTATGATATATATGTATCATAAGCAAAGTCCCAATCTTTGGGCTTGTTTTTGGTGGGCAAGAGGAATGAAAAGAGGGAAAAAGAATATAAATGAATGAGTGAGAAAAAGACAGAAAAACAGGATGATGGACGAAGGCAGAATAATCAAACAAAACAAGCAAAAGATAAAGTCTCATTTAGACCAAAAGGGGCAACGGTATTCATCTTATGGATCCAGCGAGTTTCAAGCTGCAAAAGTTGCTTATCTCTGTCTCCTCCTCTTTTAGACATCGGTACTTGGTCGATCGCTTTATAGGTGAGGGTAGCCAACGAATGTCTATGTTCACAAAAATGTCTAGCAATGAGCTGGTCTACATCCTTTCCTTCTAGTGCCTGCCGAATCGCAGTCCGGTGCTGGGCCATCCTCACCTGTACAGATGGTTTTTCCCACATACATGAGTCCACAGGGGCACTTGATGATATAGATGACAAATTTGCTGGAACAAGTCAGTACATGTCTAATTGGGATTCTTTTGCCAGAGTGTGGATGCACCACATCAGGACCAGTTTCAAGGTATGGGCACGTTGTACATCCCGTGCACCTATAGCACCCCGGTTTTTTAGTAAGAAAGTGTGTGCTAGGGTTCAAAGAATATCCAGAAACATCATTGTGGACTAGCCAATTCTTCAAGTTTTTACCCCTCTTGTAGTCCAGCACAACTCTAGTATTTTTAAGAGCTGGAAGGGTGGGGTCAGTGTTAATGATTGGCCATAATTTTTTGGTGGCAGTGTTGACAAGTTTGCTCCCTGTGTTAAAATGATTAATGAACAACATCTGTTGTTTTTTATTAGTCTTAGAGTCCTCATTTTCAGTTGTTGCAGTCATTTGAAGTACGGTAATGCTTTTGCCTTTGCTTTTTGTAGATCTTTCAACTTGTATCCTCTGCTGATGAATTTAATCATCATTTTGTTATTGTCCTCTTCTGCTTTAATGGGGTCATTTGTGATCCTTTTGACCAGCAGAAATTGTGAAAAAGGCAAACTCTTGATAAGTGATGTCGGATGATGGCTGCTGGCATGTATAAGTGTATTGCAATCAGTTGGTTTGCTGTACAAAGAAGTATCAAATGTGGATCCTGTCCATGTGATGTTCACACCAAGGAAATGCACTGTAGCATGGCTACATTCAAAAGTAAATTTGATATGATCATGTAACAAATTAATCTCATGCATAGTTGAAATAAAGTCAGATTGAAATCCAGACCATAAAACAAAAATATCGTCTATGTAATGAGTAAAGAACAAAAGATGCCGATTGAAGTTTGGGTTATTGGTGAATAGAAGTTTCTCCACAAAAAACATATACGTGTTGGCAAAAGAAGGTGCCACATGGGAACCCATTGCGCACCCCCTCTTCTGTAAAAAAAAAGGAATTGTCAAACAAAAAGTAATTACGTGTGAGCGTTTTCTCCAAAAGATGAATATAAAACTTTATGTCCGGTCCATGGTAATTATCATTGCTGACGAGAAATTCTTGCATACACTTTAGGCCTTCCTAATGTGGTATACTTGTGTACAATAATACCACATCAATTGTACATAAAAGTAGAGTAGTAGGTAATTGTTTTAATCCTGTAGTTTCTGCAACAGTGAATTTGTATCCTTTAGGAATGATGATTCTTTCATGATTAGTGGCTTTATGAAGTAATCCAGATATTGTGATATTATGCTATATAATGATCCTCTTGCCGATATAATCGGACGGCCGGGTGGAGACTGTAGAGACATGTATTTTTGGTAGCGTGTAAATGAAAGGGACAACCGGATAATCAGTGATCAAATTTAGTCCTGTTTTACTGTTCAATAGGCCATCTGACATGGCATCTCTCAATATACTGTCTAGTTCTTGTTTATATAGAGCAGTGGGATCACACTCTAACTTAGTATAGACTGCTGTATCACCTAATTGCCTATATGTTTCATTTTTGTAATCTGATATATTTTGGAGAACCGGCACCCCCTTTATCTGTTGCTCGAATATTAATAGACTGATCCTTACTTAAATTCTTAAGGGCTGTGAATTCAGCTTTAGAAAGATTAGAATATGATTTGTATTGGATGCAAGGGAATGCAAGGGTGTAGTATGTTAAAAGCACAATGGTTTATTAGGATACATCAGAAAAGTTAAAAACTGGCATATCAGTAGAAAGCGCACCCAGAAGATATCGGAAACTCTTTCCTGGTTTGAAAACAGAGCCGCGGTGCATTCCACTAACAGGCTCGTTTGCCCCTGATATGCCAGTTTTGCAGTGGCATTAGCATAAAGTCACAGATGCAACTGCAGCAAGGAGTGCCGCGACTGCCTCCGACTCAGAATCAGGCCCTATGAGGAGGGAATATCCCTTCTTCCTCCACAGATGCGGCCCCCCCAACATCCCCGTCCCCCTTAGGGCTGCTTCCAGAAATTTCCTGGGCTAGTTTTCCATCTCAATCCACCCCTGAATAAGACTACAGGTGATGTTTGAGTCTGAAAGCTGCAAGCAATGACTGAGAGCCTGATGTAGAGATGTACAGTACTGTGCAAAAGTTTTAGGCAGGTGTGGATATAATGCTGCAAAGTAAGAAAGCTTTTAAAGATAGAAGTGTTACTAGTTTATTTTTATCCATTAACAAAATGCAAAGTGAATGAACAGAAGAGAGATCTAAATCAAATCAATATTTGGTGTGTCCACCCTTCAAAACGGCATCAGTTCTTCTAGGTACATTTGCACACAGTTTTTGAAGGAAATAGGCAGAGAGGCTGTTCCAAACATCTTGGAGAACTAACCACAGATCTTCTGTGGATGTAGGCCTGCTCAGATCCTTCTGTCTCTTCATGTAATCCTAGACAGACTAGATGATGTTGAGATCAGGGCTCTGTGGGGGCCATATTATCACTTCCAGAACTCCTTGTTCTTCTATGCACTGAAGATGTCATGACCAGAGTTTCCCGGCATAGGGGATGATGGGTATTACCTGTGAGGGTGCTGTGGCGTGGTCCTTCCGGTGGAGGGGCTAGTGTCTGGCGGCGGGCATTGGCTGTGCGAGGTGTTCCGCATACTTGCCAACTCTGCCTCATTGTCAGGGAGACTCCCTGAAATAGTAGCAATCTTCCTGTCTCCCTGAAGAGTCTAGTAATCTTCCTGAGCACCTTACCCTCATTATGAATTTGTTATATAAAATAAAAAACAGAGATATATACATTCAAATGGGGTCATTAGTATAATATCACTGCATTGGTTATACAGCACAATGATCCTTATGGCTACATGCATTTTCTGAAAAGTATTAGTGTGTTTTCATTAAGAAATAGATCTTATTAACTGCTTTGGGGCTGGTTTACATTTGGATATAAGTCAATTTTATGACACACCTCTCAGATATAGCAGTACATGCCCACTGTAACGGTGTGCTCACAGGTGTTTCTTTGACAATCTCCCTAAAATGCTTTTTCAAAAGTAGGCAACCTTGGTGTTCCATGGGCACTGTGTCATTCTGGCTGGGGTAGGCCTCGTGGTGTTTCCATTCCACTCTGGTATGGGCGCCACCATCTTGCCTCTGGTCATGTGACTTAGCTGCTTCAGTCCTAGCGTGTCACATGCTCTCTCTAACCTATCACGATTCTGCACTGGGTACTTCAGGGAGTCCAGAGCTTCCCATAGTTGCCAGTGCAACGTGTTACACATCGTAAGCTGTGAGAGAGAGTTCCTGTGCTTCTGAGACCTGTCTGTTCCTTGCTCGCCTGTGCTCTTGCTGGATCCCAGCTTCCAAGCAGCCTGCATTGCTCTGCCTGCTCCCAGTCTCCTGCTGGAACCACCCTGCACCTTCCATTAACCCTCTTCCTGCCTAAAGACCTGAGTGTACAGTTAATCCTGTCCCTACACTGCCTCCAGTTACCTAGCTCTCTGCAGCTATCCTGTTTCTACACTGAGCCATCTCAGTACTACTCATCAGTTATTCAACTACTCCATAACCTCTCTGGATTTCATCACACCAGAATCAATTTGTAACCTGATATCCTGTCTGCAGTCTCACAGTAACCAATTGGATTACAAAGACTTTTTATTATTTCTGTCACTACCTGGACATTACCCACACTTACTACACTTCAGTTTCTAGTCATCACCTCCCCATCTATATTCAGGACTTTATATTATCCGTGTACATGTCTTCAAGTTCACCCATTAAAAAAATCACTTTTCAGTTTAAGTCTGTTCAGGTGTCTGCTCCTATTTTCACCCTGGGTCCACAAAAAAATCAGGCCCTCATTCAGAGCCGCTCGCTAGCGGCAGTACGCTCGTTCCGAGCGATGTTCGCACATCTGCGCATGCGTACGGTTTTTAGAACGCATGCGCGAACCAGTCAGTGCGGCCGAAAATTGTTTGTACGCTATATAGCGAGTGCCTGCTATTTTGAGTGACAGAATGAGGCGTATGTGGGTGGTAACAGGGGAAGGTGCTTGAAAACGGGGGATTGGAATTCGAACGCAGGCGTGCTTAAAGGTCAAAATGGGCGTTTTAAGGGAGTGCATAATTAATCCAGCAGCGTCATTGACCACGTCACTTGTTTTTTTTTAACTCAGAACTGCTTGCAAAATAGCGGTTGAAAAAACCAACCACAAGAATAGCGAGCAGTTCATACGCTGTACGATGTACTCGATTAATCTAATAAATAGCGGACATGACGTATGTTGCGAGCGGCCAGGGGGCGTTTTTATCAAATAAACGAGCGTATGTTTTGCGCGCTCGTTCAGACTTAGAGGTGGGAACAGACTGCAATTTGCGAATGGATCATTTGAATAGCCACCCCTTGTTTTTGAACGAACGACCGCAAATAGCGAACGGCTCTGAATCAGGCCCTCAGTTCCTAACAGAAGATAGTTCTTAATGACATTGGCTGTATGTTTGGGGTCATTGTCCTGCTGCAGAATAAATTTGGAGCCAATCCGACACTTTCCTGATGGTATTGCATGATGGATAAGTACCTGCCTGTATTTCTCAGCATTGAGGACACCATTAATCCTGACCAAACCCCCAACTCCATTTGCTGAAACGTAGCCCCAAACTTGCAAGGAACCTCCACCATGCTTCACTGTTGCCTGCAGACACTCATTATTGTTACTCGTCACCGGCTGGTATGCAGATGAAATTATACGGCTCCCGGAGATTCAGCTTTGTGAATATAGATGCCTCTTTAACTCTGTCGAAGAGTTTGGAGAAGAGTGGAACTGGATATCCATTCCTGACAGTAATCTCATTTAAACCATGGTAGTCTGTACAGGGATGGAGACTCCCATCCTTTTTTCCACAAAGAAGAAGCTAGTGCCACCCAGAGAGGAGGAGAGACAAATAAATACTGTCGAGATCTTCTTTTATATAATCCAACATGGCCTGAGTTTCTGATAATGAAATTGAGTATGTTCACTTCCTAGGAGGAGTCTTGCCTGGAAGTAAGACCATGGGGAAAACCCATTCCATATGAGGAGGAAGTGACTCTGTCACTTGTTTATTAAAGACATCTTAGATTGCTCTGTAGGGAAGTGGCAGAACTACCTCGTCCATGGAGGCTATGGTTCGATGAGGTAGTAATGGCTGAAGGTAGGCTTGTTTGCTAGTTATACCTGAAGATATATATCTTGAGGAATAGACCAGTTGATGTGAGGATTGTGTTTCCAAAGCCAGGGGTAGCCAATCACTACCGTATTAGAGGCTTTGGGAATGATGAGAAAATTCATCAGTTCAAAGTGCAGAATCCTCACTCTGAGTTTTACCTCAGATGTTTGTTGTGTAATAATCCCTCCTTGGATGTGACTCCCATCAATGGCAGTGAGATATATTGGCACAGACAGTGGAGTCATGGGTAGAGCCAAGTTATGGGTCAATGCTGAAGTCATAAAGTGCCTGGCCGCCCTGGAATCAATTATTGCAAATAACCTAGTGGATCCCTGAGGGTTCTCTACCAGAAAACAGAAAAAGTACAATCAGGTTGGGCCAAAGAGTGTACTGACACACATAGGCTAGCCTCTCTGGGAACCGCTAGGTGCTGGAGTTTCCCGGCCTCCTGGAGCAGGTGCCCAAACATGTCCCGGGCTGGCACAATATAAGCAAATGTTTTCCTGGAGATGTCTTTGGTGTTCCTCAGGTGGGAACAGTTAATTTGCATGGGTTCCTATGTACTTGGAGGCTATTGCTGAAAATGAGGTACCACCTTGGTCTTAAATCGTGCATACCGTCCTTCCTCCTCAGCACACTCTCTAAAACATAGATCCACCTTATGGCACAATGATAATAATTCATCAAGGATAGTGGGTAAGTCCAGAGTCTAACTCATCTTTGATTCTGTCGGAGAGTCCTTGCCAAAGAGCAGCAAGCAAGGCCTAACTGTTCCAGCTTAAGTTGGAGGCCAGTGTTGTATGACATATTGGGCCACTGGACGGGAGCCTTGTCATAATCATAAGAGGTCACTGGTAGCTGAAATTACTCTCCCAGGTTCATCAAAGATTTTTCAGAAGGTGACTAAGAACCAGTCACAAATGGAAAGAATAGGATCAGAACAATCCAAGAGTGAGGAGGCCCACATCAGAGTAGGTCTGGAAAGCAAGGAGATAATATATGTGATCTTGGTCCTGTCTGTGGGAAAGTAACTTGGTTGCAACTCAAAATGAACCCCACACTGGTTAAGGAATCACCTGCATAGTTTGGGGTCACCATCAAATTTATCAGGAGTAGGCAAATGGAGGTGAGAAGTGGGAGAATGGGATGGCGCTTGAACAGGTTGTGGAGCAGAACTGGATCTTTCGAGGGGGAGCTGGAGGGTGTCCATGCAAGAAGAGAGATCTTGTAGGAATTCCATAACTTGATCTTGTGTCACTTCTTGTTTCTCCAACCTATTGGTCAGGCTCTTCATAGAGCTCTGCCAAACATAATTGGCCAGGACTCACTGGCAGTTGGTGTGGCTTCCCCGTTTGAATTTTGGACTGCGCTGCAGCCCCACCTCTGGAGCCACCACTGTTTAATACTGAGCATGTGCGGGGCTATCTTGTCTTTACTGTGCGAGAGTGGCACAGTGGGAGATGGACGTCTCCCACTTAGCTCTGAAAGACTCTGTGTATTATCCTGCAATTATGGCTGTAACAGCATCCTGTACCACTACCCGCAAGCTACAGATATGGTGCGCAAATCGCACCACACATGGAGCGAGATGCGCACCTGCGAGTGGATATGTGCACTGCGATCACACCTGTGCCTACATAGGATCGCATGGTGCCATCGCAGTACACGCCATAGCATTTCATAGCATATGCAGGCACAGGGAATCGCATGGCGCAATGCGTGCACATGTTTGTGGTGCGATCAGACACAATGTAACTGGGCGCATCTCTATATACAGTCATCGGCTTTCGAGCTGTATCATGCGCCGCCCCGGTCAAGCTCCGCTCCATCATAACCAGTGTATCACAGTGAGTACAGTTGTACATCATCTATCTTCCAATAAACCATCCTACTGGTTAAGCAACTGGGCTGTCTGTAGGGATAAGAAATCCGCTGGTATGTACATAACCCTGTCCTATCACCACAACTGTACGCTTACATTTCCAACAAATAAATTACTGTATGTACAGAAGAAAAAGAGTGAAATGGTTAAAGGAAAAATAAATTACATTTTTCTTGTTAGTTTTTAACTTTTAAAGGAGGTAGAAGAGTGACACACAGAGATTTATCAGGCAAGGATTATTATAAATTAAAAGAAATTAAAAAAAGATTTGCCTGGGGAGGAATGAAGAACCTCTCCTGCCTGTCAGTGCTTGGGATGAATTCATGGATCGTTATGTATTTATAGTGGTAAAAAGAATACACATATAACTCTGTAACAAGGCCGCATGCAAAAAACTGGTATTGAGACAAAACCAATTTAGCAATTTAAGTTTTATAGTAAAAATTCAGCGTGGTTTTTAATCAGTTTTCACAGAACTGCAATACCCGCGGGGTAAATACTCCTGCATCAGGTTATAAAGCAGTTGTTTATTTTGCAAGAGCCTAATTAATGTAACCTACAAAACATAGGCAACAAATTACCCCTGAAAAGAATTATACACAAGGCAAGTGGAAATACTGTCAGTAGTTTGTTGAGCTCCAAACTGTAATTTAATTTCAAAGATTAGCTATACGCAATAAAAGCTCCTGCAATTATGTTTAGTTTGTGCTTGTTGCTTTGATCCTACAACAGGTAAATAAGCTACAGGCTGGAGGAAAACATTAAGAAGTATTTTCTCACTGCCTAAATTCATGCTGCAGTATTACAATCAGCAACTATAGGCCCATAACTACTGTGGTGACTGATTACGCTCCTATCAATCGGTCAAACGGTAGAAAGAAGATGGGTATTGTCCTTTATTTCCAACCAGACTAATGGGTCTATTCATGTCATCAATTATCAGGGTCCCTGATAATTAACATTCTAACTCGCCGCGGAAACCGGGGCAATTCAGCATTGCTCCAGCGCGGTGACAGCTGATCCGAAAATCATCTGTCCCGTGAGCGGCTTCACTGCTCCGAAAGGACCCAGGGACCAGTGACTGTCGGTGATGCCCAGTGTGGAAACGAAACCCCCTGCGTTTGACAGAAAAGGGGTGTAGCCTCATTGGGGGAGGGCATGGCCTCAACAAACACCCCTGGTTTGATCACTCTGGGGCTGTTCCGGGCTGTCCACAGAGACTCTCCCTGCACTGCTGCCTCCTTTTCAGTGACCAGGAGATGGCGCTGTATTGTCATGTTAGCGTGCAGCACCTGGTTCCTTGTCACCGAGGAGACACAGGGTGCCGGCATTTTGGTTGCACCTTCACGGAGGGCGATACCCAGTGATAGCACTACTAGGGACAAACGACTGGATGTTGCCTGATTTGATCACACCCAAATTACCAAACTCAATGATAATATTGGGGCATATTCATCATCACTTAATTTCTACAAATGTTAATTCTCACCTGCAATTGTTGAAATTAAGTTACTGGGCCAATCAACAAGAAGGTAAAGCAGGAGATATCACAGATACTTGAGGGTCTGATACTAAGCAGTGTTATGAGACAGAGTGAAAAGTGATAAGTCTGTGATAAGGTGCCAACCAATCAGATCTCAACTGTCATCTCACAGGCTGTGTTTGAAAAATGACAGTTGGGAGCTGATTGGCTGGCACCTTATCACAGACTTATCACTTTTCACTCTGTCTCCTAACACTGCTTAGTACATAGACCTGTATCTCCTACATACCTTCCTCTGCCAGTAGGGCTGGTTCTAGGGGTGTTCGATCTGTGCGGTCGCACACGGGCGCCACCCATAGAGGGCACACCCCTCCCCATATCCCGATTTCAGCGGGAGAGTACTGTCCCGCTGTTCCACCCGTGGGCCGAAGTGGCCTGCAGGTGGTCAAATCGGGAGGTTGGGGACCCCCACCGCCACAGCTGTGCGGCGGTGCCGGACCCCAGAGACTCGAAATGGATGCTGCACGCATGCACGCGACATCCATTCAGTGATGGGAGAGGGGCTGGGGGAAGCCCAGCTAGTAAGGCTCCCCCCAGCCTGACGTTATTTGGAGGCAGACATGCCTCCTAATAACGTCACACAGGGGGCTTGGCCTATGGTAATTAGCCTATGCGTCCATATTCGGTCGCGCGCAGCTTCGCAGTGAAGAGGGCCGGCACAGTGTGCTCCGACCCCTGGAGCCGGCCCTGTCTGCCGCAATGGCTGTGGTCCCCATATACTATTATCACAGATATCTCCTACTTACCTTCCTCTGGCGGAATGGCCCGCTGTCCCCATACACTAGTATCACAGATATCTCCTACTTACCTTCCTCTGGCGGAATGGCCCGCTGTCCCCATACACTAGTATCACAGATATCTCCTACTTACCTTCCTCTGGCAGAATGGCCCGCTGTCCACATACACTAGTATGGGGACAGAAATTATCAACCTCCGAAAATACAATATTTCAGAGCTGAAGTGCAGGAGCATTCGCCATCTTCAGTTGGCGAGTGCTCCCGCTCGGGGCTTACAACCTGGGTTGCGAAGAGAGATCCTTTTGGATATCTCCATCCCTGTCCGGCTCCTTCCACCGGACATTGGGGTTTTTGTCTTACTGCTCCTTTTCGGGAGACAGCTGATTTTCGGAATGAGGAATTGCTCCAGCATTCGCATCGAGTTAGAATGTTAATTATCAGGGTCTGTACGGATCCCGATAATTAACATCATGAATAGACCCCTTTGTTTTATGTGTTGTCAGAAAGGACTTCAGGTTGTGTAGGTGAACTATAGCTAGTGTAAAGGTGTACTCCTGCCATTGATGTTGGTCAATGCCTGATTTTAGGCAGGAGAGTGCTACAGGAAAGCATATAGCCAGTGGTGATTATTATGGTTGAAGCCTGGGCCAAGACCTTCTCCTCTGATATTCAGTAACACAAGTGTGACATGAATAGCCATAACTGCCATGAAAATCATCAAATATTCCTGTGTCTGACCTACAGTACTTTCAACAAAGATTGCTCAGATATTGCTGAAAGTCTCCCATGGTGTAGCTTCTGTGATTATAGCCAGGGCCGCGACTATGGGGGGGCTGAAGGTGCACGTGCACCGGGTGCGCTGCGAGACCCGCTGCCAGTGTCCTCCAGCCCGGCACTGCAGGAGGACTCCAAGCTGAGATTTTATTACCAGTGGGCACTCGGCTCCTTCCATGCAGCGCCACAGTAGCCGTAGGCTGGAGTTCTCCAGCTTCCAGCTCCCCCCATGGGCAATATGGGAGAGACATCATGACGTCTCTCCCATAGTTCCGATGAGCAGCCAGGAGGACCGGACGGAAGTGGACGTGGGAGCGGAATTTAAGGTAAGTATTGGTTTTTTTTTGTGTGTAAGCGGCACTACAGGGGCATTACTATGGGGGCATTACCATATGGGCACTACTACAGGGGCATTACTATGGGGGCATTACCATATGGGCACTACTACAGGGGCATTACTATGGGGGCATTACCATATGGGCACTACTACAGGGGCATTACTATATGACACTAATACACTGCCATTACAATGGGAGCATTACTATGGGGGTATTACCATATTGGCACTACTACAGGGGCATTTCTATATGGGCACTACTACAGGCGCATTACTATGGGAGCATTACCATATCGGCACTACTACAGGGGCATTAATATATGGACACTACTACAGGGGCATTACTATATGGACACTACTACAGGGGCATTACTATATGGGCAATACTACAGGGGCATTACCTCAGGAGGCATTACTATAGGGGCACTGCTGAAGGGGCATTACTATAGGGGCTCTGCTGCAGGGGGTATTACTATAGGGGAATTACCAGGGTGGGCGCAAAATTACTGTCTTGCCCCGGGTGACAAAAATCCTAGTTTCGGCCCTGTGATAGCAGACACATTGGCAACTGGGCCCTAGACAGAGACGGACTGGGGCTGCTCAGCAGCCCACCTAATGCATGCACCCATAAAAGTGGCGTGGACTCACAGCAAAGGGGGCATGACCCCACGCCATGTGGGGGCATGACACGAGTCACGAGGGCATGGCCTCGCTGCACTGCCCTGTCTGTCAGTGTCTCGGCCATACGAGCGCTGGGAGTTGGAGTTGCTTGGGTGGGGTTTGCTGCCGGACCGGCCCATCTGGTCATCGGCCCTTTTGGGCCACAAGTGCCAGATGGGCAGTCCGGACCTGGCCCTAGATGACCATGGGGTAAAGCTGACAGTGCTTTATGATAGACATTTCTGTTGCTGCTAAGAGTTGTGGAAGTATAGCATCAGCTACATGATGTGTATTGCTTTAGTGACTATACTAGAAGGACAGTAGGTGGCGCTGTGTTATGTGCTATAACTGTGTAGTCTCTCTGTGTGTTAAGCAACTGTACTCTCTTCCATCTTCTTCCTGCAAGTCTTCCAATCTGTATTATGAAGTTTCACCTTTTCTGGACAAAGAAAAGTTTATCCCACAATCGCCCCTATGTACTGTAATGATGCTTGAAGAATGGCAATCCTCAGGCTGCAATAATAAAAATAAATATATATACCCGAAAAATATAAACTGTATCATGTCTATTTTTGAATTTTAGAAATTCTTCTGAATACAAACCTTGGTGTGTGTGATCTGATGACAGAAAGGACATGGACATGTTCAGCTCTTTCATGAGCCAAAAAAGCTTTTTGTGGTCAGCGACTAGCAAAGTAGTTTTGAGCTATAATATATCCTTCCTGAGAATCGCCAGCTCTCATTTTAAGGATAGCGCATGTTATCAAGTATTAATATTCAGAAGGACCAATGAATCTTTGTTCACACAATGTAACTTGCATGCACCAATATAAAGTTGTTAATTGTTTTATGTTGCTTAACCTCAGCTCTATAGTGAATGTGATAATTGGTATGTTATACTACCTTATATAGGATCCAAAACCCGCGAGACCCGGAAGGCGGGATGATGACGTTTTGCCTCGATTTCAGATCCGAGTCAGGTGGGAAAAGTCGAGCCTGACTCGGATCGGCCTCGGATCGGGGGGGGCTCGAGGGGGGTTCAGATTTCAGAAATCCGAACCCGCTCACCCCTAGTTATCACATTAGTTTCATATTGATGCAGCGTTGGGAATGCATCAGATATTTCAGTTTGGAATGAGTGTTGTTTATTTCTCTACAGTCGCACGATTACTGCACACACCGTACGATCCTAATGGTGCGTACACACGCAAAGTTGACAGTGCTGTGTATATTCACCGGCAGGCAAATAGGCGTTCTACCCTGGATAT
Organism: Taudactylus pleione; assembly: GCA_031769625.1. Lineage (NCBI taxonomy): Eukaryota > Metazoa > Chordata > Amphibia > Anura > Myobatrachidae > Taudactylus > Taudactylus pleione. The sequence continues at coordinate 1,625,588 of JAUIMM010000471.1, forward strand.
ATTATTATATGATGCACTGGTTAAGTTGCAATCTGCAGAAGGTTCATTTATTGTGGCTGGCGATTTTAGCGGAGTGGAGTTAAAGTTGGACCTATCAAAATTTTGAGGTCTCAACTCGGGAGGAAACGTTTTGGATCAAGCATATAAGAATTTTAAAACGGGTGGTGAGACTATTGTACGTGCCCATATAGGGAAATCAGATCACGTTTCACTGCCTATGATTCCCAGGAAGTGCCGTTTATGGTGATGGGGGGGGTGGTCGGGGAAACGCAGGTGTGCCAGTGTGTTTGAACGCCGTTGCATGGGCGTGCATAAGTTATCCACTGCGATGCCGTACGCAGCCTGGGGCCTCATAGTGTGCGATGAAGTCGCCAATTCCTGAGTAAAGTCAGAGCATGTGCCAGCGTGCGTGAGGCTGCGATGGTACTCGATTGTACCGATGTTTTTGCAGTCTTGCTAAAGATTACGGATGTGTGTAAGGTAAAGTGGGCGTCCTTATGTAGTGCTGTGGTGCCATTGCGATCACAGTGAATTAGCATACTATCGCAGTTGAACTGCGTGCGTAATCACTATCGCATTCGCAATTGCAATCCGTAATGAATCAGGGCCTATGTAAAGAGTGCAAGATAGTTTGGAATTTACTAGTTGGGACTTTCTTATTGCGGAATCTGTGGCAAATGTGTTCATTAATATAGACCTCCTTACTCTTACGGTCCTAAGTTACATTAACTGTTGCGTGGAGAGCATAACGATTGGAAGTTTTAAAGTATTTCCCAGTGAAAAACCCTGGCTAAATGGTGCAGTTGTTCTCTACGCAGGACACAGGATAGGGCCTTTAAGTCTGGTAACAAGGATGATTATCGAGCTGCTAGGGCCGATTTAAGGAGAGGAATTAGGCGGGCTAAAAAAGGACTATTTAGTCAAAACATTGGCCCTCATTCAGAGCCACTCGCAAGCGGGCGCACGTACGTTAGGCGTACGTACAAAAATATTTAAATTCAAGGGCTCGCTCGTATTTTCGATCGCATCTAAAAATCCTCCCCAAACTCAGACGACCCCTCCTCTAACTAACGAGCGTGCGAAATAGCGAGCGTACATCCCCGAAATGGCTTGAAGGGAACGCACGCACAAGTATAAACCGGAAGTGGCCATGTCAGATGTCGATTACCTGCTCCTTTATTCTGCCTACCTCCATCAATCGTATCATGCCAATCAATGTATCAATTAGCTTAATGGTTTTTTTTTTTCAACACAATGCAAGAAACTTTACTCTTGTCCGTGTTTGTGTTTACCCGCAGAATACGTACGGCTTAAACATTCGCTTTTATTGCTCAAAAAACATGTTAGCCACAATGAGACAATTGTTCTATTGCTGTGGATCCCCGCATATTTTCCGGGGTTCATTTCTTTATTTAAATTTGCTTACGCATGTCACTGCATCAAGCCTATCATAACTCTCCAGAGATTTCTGGCCCTGTCGAACACATGACTCATACACTAACCAATCAAATTGCTCCTGTTAATTTCCAAGCTACATTAGCCAATCAGAAATTTTTGGCACACTTTATCAAAAATGAATTTTAAGAAAAACACCATTGCCATCATGAGAGCCTCCGCATTCACCAGGCGCGAGCTGCTGGTGCTAACGCAGGTGATGGATCGGCGTATCACCAGCCAGCCTCCACCCATCACCAACCGGCAGAAGCGTTCCGGTATGCGGAGGCACGGGCCCGCCTGCGCTCCTTCGGCTCACGCCGCAACATCGGCCAGCTGGAGCGCAGGTGGTCTGACCTGCAACGGCGAACGCCCCGCTTGCTGGCATGCTTTCGCATGCAGATAGTGGAAAGTAAGTGTTATGTATTGTGGTTTTCATGTTTGTCTTTGTGGGGCAAACTGCGTGTGCATGTTTTCATGTCTGTCCTATTTTTTCATTCTCATCATATCTGCGTGTGCATGTTTTTATGTCTGTCCTATTTATTCATTCTCCTCATATCTGCATGACCATGTTTTCCCTCTATTTCTGATATATTCATTCTACTCATATTTGCATGTTTTTTGTTGGTGGTGGGTGATTTTAAAATGTTATTTGGGCAGGATTTGACCAGAAACTAACCACAATTTGTTTGACATCTTTTAGGGGGACAGGCAAGACTACGCCGTCACCGTCCGGCCAGACGGCGGTCCCGCCCACTCTCACCCACCCACAGCCAACACTCCACCCCAAATAATTCCCCTATTCCCCCCTCCTCCCAAGCCTTCCAAGACCCTCTCCTGGAACTGTCGGGCCTCCTTCCCCTCCGTCCCCCTTACCCCTCTCCTCCAACCACCCCTCTTCCAATTACCCCCTCCCCTGAGTCCGTGATAACCCCGCCCCGTTCTTTGGGGAATGAAGGCTCCTCCGAGGATGAAGATGGAGGGACTTCGGGATCTGCCGTTTTGGCTACCGGTATGTTTTTCTTTTGCGTTTTTTTTAACCACAAACTGTTTGTATGTAATCATGTGTCGTTCCTTTATTCGTGATTTTTGGGTTCTTTTTTGGTGATTTAGCAGTTTGCCTTTACCTCTTCCTGCTGATTTCAACATACACATATCACACCTGTGGGTATTTCTACATAGGCCTTGTAATTTTTGCAGCACCCCTTTTTTTTTAAATTTTGGTTTTGGAGTGATTTCGTTGTGTTTTTGTTTTTTTAATGTGGATTCCCTATTGTTTGATTAATCCACACACTTTTCTCACCCACAGAGGAACAGAGGCGTCGGCAAGAGGTCGAAGATTGTGTGGCACACATGCGCCAAAATGTAATTGGGGTGCTTGTGGCCCTTGACCGGCTGTCTGGCATCCTTCGGCAGTAGTTTTTTTTTGTTTTTATCTTTTTCAAAATAAATTGTTTATTTCTAATATACGTTCTGCCTCATTCGTTTTTTCAAAACCAAAGATAGTTAACCCTGACATAAGTAGACTGTTCCTGCAAGGTTTTGCATTTTTTTAAAATTAGATTGGGTTTTGTATTTGTATGTAAAACACCCTCAAGAAACACATAACAGTAACAATGTCATTTCCCTTTTTGTGTGTAGTGGCAATTAGATATTTCTACATTTTACAGGTTCCTAGTTGGTGGGCAAGCTGCTTAGGCGAATCTTACAAAGCCAAATGATTGGACAGGCTTCCTTTTGGTGTGGGTTGGGAACCTGAAAACATATTTCATTTTTGCTCAACTGGCGTCAGTACTGGATTACCCCTTAGTCAAATGTAAGGTGTGTTAACCTGGTTAAACTTGCTGGTAACGTCCAAAAAAAGGAAGAACATTTAACCCTCCAAACATTTATTCACAACATAACTGAGAAATCAAAGTGGTCACTCACAAAAAAAACACACAGTGAGAATCTCAAATACAACACATACCCAATAAAAAAAAAAAAAAAAAAACCAAATCAAGAACTCGTTGAGGAAGGACCATGCCAAAATGATTCCACAAACATGGCGTTGCGATATGGGTTCCAGAATATATTCCCAAAATGAGCAGATCCAGGTTTGGTAAGGGTAGCATGAAGTAGTGAGCGTTGTAGTGCCAAAGATTATGTGAACAAACCGAAGATGTTGAAAAAAAGAAAACAAAATTAGATGTTCGCAAACAAACACAAACACATTAGGTTAAAACACTGTTTTGTTCAAACTTACCTAAAAAATCTGGCCACCACATCATCGCGTATGGCCCCCCCACATTCTGACCTCCGACCAACCTCGGGGGGGCCATCCTCAGGTAAGACATCCTCTGGCTGCATTGGGACACCACTCCTTATGGCGATGTTGTGAAATATCCCACACAGGACCACAATTTTCGACATCATATCCGGCAAATACATGAGCTCGCCACCAGAGTGGTGGAGGCATCTGAATCGCCCTTTTAAAAGGCCGATACAGCGCTCCACCACTTGCCTGGTGGCTGTAAGTGCGGAATTAAATGCACTTTGTGGGCCTGGTGTGGGAGCCAAATAAGGAGTGAGCAGCCAGGACATGCAAGGATATCCACTGTCTCCTATGGAAAAGAATTGACAACATCAGGAACACTGTGTATCAAGCTTAACATTGTTATGTACTAAAGGTCTCCACTTACCCAGAAGCCACGCATCACCAGCTTGTAGATTGGTTAATTTGTGCCATATCCCCGATTGCCGGATGACGAAGGAGTCATGTGCACTTCCGGGTAATTTAGCATTCAGGGACAGGATCTGGAGGGAGGCATCACATACCACCATTACATTCAGGGAGTGATAGTGTTTCCTGTTTCTAAATATGGCCTCCAGCCGGGCTGGAGGCTGAAGTGGTATGTGAGTACCATCCACAACCCCTATGATGTGTGGGAAGGCAGCTATTTGGTAAAAATTGGCCTTGGCCACACTAAGGGCACCCATATCCAAAGGCATTTGAATAAAATGATGGAGGTGCTTGAAAAGTGCCTCCATCACTGCCCTCAGGATCCGGGAAAAGGAGGATTGGGAGATGCCCGCCACTATTCCCACCGTTGTTTGAAACGATCCTGAGGCACAGAAATGTAACACCGCCATAAATTGCGTAAGTGGTGGTATTGCTGTTGGACTGTCAATTTGCCGCTCAAGATCACTTTCTATTAATGAGAGAGTGTCTATGATGATTTTGGGAGGTAGACGGTAGCGTCTTAAAACCTCATCATCGGGCATTCCAAAAAGGGTGACACGTGTTCGAATTATCTGGGGCCTTGCATGCCTACGATGCCTACGCCTGGGACGAGATTGAGGTTGGTCGGCTTCCGGGAGCATGGCCAGAACAATCCACCCCAGATCAACCTGAAATTCAAAGATTTTAAAGTAAGGCTTTTGACCCACCCCAAAACTATATTAAAACAACTTAGCTTGATGATACCATCCATTGCTGCTTACATGCCGGGGTATTGTCATGATACGTCCAAACTGAAAATAAACACCAAAATTACTTGACACATTTCACTCTGTGCATTTTTGTTTACAAATTTTGTGCTAGACCAAAGTTAAAATATGCCAAACACCCATTTAGCAAAACAGCAAAGCGACATTTAACACAGTACATCAAAATGGGTCGAAATGTTGGCACAAAAAGCGAAAGAGAAACCACCCAAAAGTTAGAATGATTATTAAGCTGCTAAAAATGCGCTAATTAGTTCGCTAATACAAGTCACAAGAGTAACTACTAAAAATGCGCTAATTAGTTCGCTAATACAAGTCACAAGAGTAACTACTAAAAATGCGCTAATTAGTTCGCTAATACAAGTCACAAGAGTAACTACTAAAAATGCGCTAATTAGTTCGCTAATACAAGTCACAAGAGTAACTACTAAAAATGCGCTAATTAGTTCGCTAATACAAGTCACAAGAGTAACTACTAAAAATGCGCTAATTAGTTCGCTAATACAAGTCACAAGAGTAACTACTAAAAATGCGCTAATTAGTTCGCTAATACAAGTCACAAGAGTAACTATTAAAAATGCGCTAATTAGTTTGCAAATACAAGATAAAAAATGGACTTACCAAGAGCAAATATATAAGAGTCAAAATCAAAAGGTCTTTTGGGTCGAAAATAAACAAAATCTAAAATAGATGAAATTATGGATCCAAAATTTACAAAAAATAAGAAACACAATGAAACAACTATTGAACAAAAGTTAGACTTCACAAAACTTACCAAATCAAGAAACGAGGTCCCAAAAATATAAACCAACAAAGATAACGGAAAAAAAAAACGCAAATCTAACCAACAAACGAATCTCCAACCGCCAACTCCTTTCTACGCAATCAATAAACTCCAGCCAAGATAACCTCCAACAATCCAAAAACGCCACCTCGACTTGAGACACACCAAGCCATAAATAGTGTTTCGTTTCCCGCACAAATTAAGGAGGGATCATAGGGCTGCACAATCAATGATGCGGCCGCAAAATAAGGACGCATGTATAAATACGTCACGAAAACACATTCAAATTCTGGTGTATTTCTTGTTTGGACCTCAGACATGGCGACAGACCAGGGAAAAAATGCCCAAGAGTCAGGCGGTAAGTCTTTCATGCATTTTGTATCAATGATTAATTTGAAACATAAGATTAGGCAAGTTGTGATTTTGTGAATTCTGTAAATTTACACAAATAGGTGAGGAGAATGACATGGAAGAGGCTGCTGGGCCCAGTATTCCGGCCAAAGCGGGCAAAAAAAAAAGGCAGCCACATTTCACAAGAAAGGAGATGGAGGTTTTGATCCAGAAGTGTGTGGACATCCTGCCACAGGCAGACAGGAATATGAGTCTAAGCCAGAAGTGGAGAATGTGGGAAGAGGTAGCCGTTGCTGTCAATAGGGTGGGTGATTATGTCCGTCTAGCCCGGGATGTCAAACGGCGGTAAGTAAACCCTTGCTCCCCCTAAAAACAAACCCCATTTTAAACCAAAGGATAATGGCTTCCATTTTTTCCCACAGATGGGGCGACTTCAAATATCGCTTAAAACAAAATCTCGCGGACAGGGCTAGGCATGCAAGGGGGACAGGTGGGGGTCCCACCCCTGTGTCATTGGAGTTGACGGATTTAGAAGAGCTGGCACAGGGGTGTGTGCAGCCTGTGGAGGTGTTTGGCGTGTCCAACATGGATACGGACATTCCAGATTTTGCGGCTCCTCATGTTGTCCCAGGTAAATCTTTGGATGTCATCAACTCTGAAATGTTATTGTGCCAATATGTAGATTGTAATGTGAGGCTTTTCTCTTTTTTCCTAACAGAGACACAGGCGGATGAGTCTGCTCCAGAGGGGAGCCTTGGCCGCCGAATTTCTGCTGGCTCTGCAGGGGAGGAACCAGTACATCCGGCTGAGGACCCTGCAGAAGCCAGTCCAGGACAATCCCCCTCGCAGGCAGTGGCCCTCCTCACAGAACTCAATTTCAAATCGGATTCCCATACGGAGACTCTGCAGAGGATGGACGCCAGTCTGCTACGGGTGGCTGAGGCCCTGGAGCAAAATGCTGCGGCCAACGAGACCATTGGTCAGGCCCTGGCGGAAAATACCAGGACCAACATCCGCATCGCCAATGCCCTGGAGCAGCTCGTTCGCCAGCACATGGTGGAGCCGACCTCCCTTCCTGCCGGAACATCAGGATCCTCCACCTCTGGCACAACATCAGCCAATCCTCCAAATGTGCCTAGCCCTGTGCCTAGTCCAGAGGCCACAACATCTGCCTCTGGACAGGCCAGCCCGATGACATCCCGGACACGGTCTGGCGCCCTCCCTCCCCCATCCAAATGGGTGAAAAAACGGTGACAGCAATGGTGACTTTTCCCACAATCCTTCTGTGCTTGGCTCATATTCCTTTCGGGTCAAAACTTCCCTCTCCTTTCTTGTGAAATGTTTTTATTTTTTTGATGTATGTTTATGTCAACAGTTATGTTGGGCCAATTTGTTTGATTTGGGAACATATCTTTGGGCAAAAAAGATGTCCCCAAAATTTTTCAAATAAGTTTTTTTGTTTGAGCAATAAATTGGAAATTAAACAATGACATTGGATTGTGAAATTATTGTACAAATGGGTTACATTTAATCCTGGGCCAAAAGGCAAAAACTCGGCCAAAAAAAAAAAAAAAAAAAAAAAGGGCTCTTTAAGGAACGTTTAAAAATTCATATAATTCGGCAAATTCAAGAGGCACAAATAAAATGGTGCGAAACTGAAAACATGATGAAATTATTGTTACAATAGGCCCTAACCACCAAATTGCTGCCCAAATAAACCCCCCCAAATGTACGCAAATTGACTGTGTCATCCTGACATTAGCAGCTCTGAGTTCCACCTGTGTACGTTTTGTGCTATCCCAAAAAACTGATTTCAAAACACATACCAAGCCGGTTCTCAATCCAACACTAATTGCTTTTCTGCCCGCCCGCGATTAATCGCAACAACATCGTGGAGTCCAGGGACGGAGGAGAAGGCCATCGCCAATGTGGTTGAGTAATCCAGACCCTAAGCTGTGCGAGCATTTGGAAGGGAAAGAGGATCATCCAGTGACGTAGGAGTCGGTCCGAACACATTTTACGCTCGCATCTGCTAATGTATGTACGCCCCAAAAACGCCTCGCCACGCCTGCGTTTTTCCATCTCCACCCTCGTCAACACCCTAAAACGCCCTGTTCTGTCAATCACATTTGACATGTCACTTCCTGTACGCTATTTTAGGAACGAGTCCAAAAAAACTCGCAATCTGCAGTACGCACATGCGCAGTGTTACACCGACGCATGCGCGGTTATTCAACATCGGAACGCAACGAGCGTACTGCTGTTAACGAGTGGCTCTGAATGAGGGCCATTGATTCCAGGCATATATGGCAATGTATGCAAAAATATAAGGTGCCCATCCACTTAAAGATCTGAAAATGACTGCATGATTACGACATTGTAATTGTGCAGTCGTTTGTCAGTCTGTGATGAGCCTGCACTGAAGGAGCAGTAGTTCAGTGCAGGCTAATTGATCATCTGCAAACATGCTGAACCTGACGTTGTCTTCAGGTTGTCCAGCATGTTTGCACGATGATAGATGTCTAAATGACCAGCGGGCACGCGCATCGCTGGTTGTTTTAGACATTTTCGCAAACTATTTATGAACGATTCAGCGATAACGATATAGTTATCGTTCAATCGCTCACATAAATTGTCTAGTGGATGGGCGCCCTTACAGATTACAAGGTTAAACCAGCTGATGTTAGGAAGGTGAACAGTTTAATGGTAGAAGATTTGAATGTGTTCTAGTCTAGGTTCAATAGAGATAACATTTTGAATGCTTTGTCACTGGAGCAGAGGGTAGAGGAGGTTCCCTTGGTGCTGGATGAACTGGGTGTCGGGCAGCGTCTGCGTTCTGTGGACCCTGGAAAGACTGCGGGTCCGGAAGGCGTCCAGGGGAAAGTTGTTATTGCATGCAGTGACCAGTTAGCTGGGATTTTCACGCTAATATTTAATTTTCTCTCTGGCTTACTGTTTGGTCCCTTAGGGGTCTAGTTACTAAGCAGTGTTAGGAGACAGAGTGAAAAGTGATAAGGTGCCAGCCAATCAGCTCCCAACTGTCATCTCACAGTCTGTGTTTGAAAAATGACAGTTAGAAGCTGATTGGCTGGCACCTTATCACTTTTCACTCTGTCTCCTAACACTGCTTAGTAAATAGACCCCTAAATGTTTTAAGGCCACCATCATAGTTCCTATCCCCATAAGCGGTTTACCAAAATGTTTAAATGACCATTGGCCGATAGACTTCTCTGGTGATGAACTGTTTCGAGCGTCTGATGTTGAAACATGTGAAGTCACATTTCCCAGGGGAGTTTGACCCCCTTTAGTTTGCCTATAGGGCAAATCGTTTGATGGATGATGCTATCTTGACTGTTTTACACGAGGATCAATCACATTTAGAAGATAGGAATACTTATGTTATGTGAGAATTTTATTCATTGATTTTAGTTCTCCTTTCAACAATATTCTTCCCAGTTCGTTGATTGCTAAATTATTTTATTTGGGATTAAATAGTTCTACCTGTAGGTGGTTGTTGCACTTCTAGTCAGACAGGCCCCATAAGCTGGATGGGCCAGTTTTGCAGGAGGCAGTGCTGAACGTTGGGGTTCCGCAGGGGTGCATTCTTAACCCTGTTCTGTATTCGTTGTTCACCTATGACTGCGAGTCAACTTCACAATCCATTAAGATTGTCAAGTTTGCAGATGATACCGTAATTGTTGGGTTAATAAGCAACCAGGATGAGCGAGCATACAGAAGTAAGGTTACTAGATTGTTCGAGTGGAGCAAGGAGAACTGCTTACGTTTGAACACTTCCAAAACTAAAGAGATGGTTATTTATTTCCAGAAGCGGAATACTGCTAAGGTACCAGTCCAATTGAGCAGGTGGTATCTTTTACATTTTTGCGGATCTTTATTTTTAATACTTTAACTTGGTCTCTTTAAAGGCTCTATTTATTAACATTATTTTTATTAAAATAAAGTGAAAAAAGGTGTTTTCACACCCTTTTCACATTATTTTAGTATCACCTACAGTTACTAAAGGGCAATTGGAGTAGAATTCGTAAAATTCTACTCCAACCCCTAAGTATCACTTATTTTTAGTAATCAGATCGCATTTCCCATAATTGTAATGGGAAATGTGAACTGGCCAAAGTTACTAAAAATAAATTGTGAAAAAATACCGGAGAAAGCCCTGTGATAATAACGCCACCTGGGGGTAGTGTTATTCAGGGTCTCCCCCGGTTACCGGACTCATGCTCTGCTATAACGGGGAGAGCAGAGCCCGGAGCCAGCCCCAGTGATCAGCGGCGTGGTCTAAACAGACCACACGCTGATACACTGTAAAAAAAAGTAAAAAAAAAACAACAAAAAACCCCAAACTTACCTGAGTCCAGGGACCGGTGATCGGGGCTCCGGTGATCAGGTGATGTCCTCCCTCCAATCAGCTGGTCTCCCATGCTGCACTGTGGCCCGGTCATCACCTGACGGTCCCAGTGCAGTATGGGATGTCAGCTGACCGGAGGACATGGAGGACATCACCGGAGCCCGAATCACACAGGTAAGTGTTATTAAGGGAGAGGGGAGGTCGCGGGGGGTCCGTGATCGTGGGGGGTGGGGTTTGGCAATGGGGGTGGGGCTTAGTGCAGGTGCTACCCCCCATAGCAGCAGCGGCCGGTCAGCGCATGTGTGGGGCATTATTTTTTTGCAAAAATACCGTGACTAGTGTGCGGAGGGGATTCGCAGGAACAGAGCTTTATTGCAAGCTCTGGGCATAATTCAGACCTGCTCGCGAGCTTAGGACGCTCGCAAGCGGGTCAATGATGCCCTAATGCACGTACGCACGACGGAGGGAGCTCCGTCGTGCGCATGCACGAGACCCGCATAGCGACAGCCAAGCTATCGCTATGGGTCTCGCACCAAAGGGGGCGTGCTGTCGATGGTGACTGACAGCACGCCCCCTTTGGTGGGCGTGCCGGAGGCGTGGCTGCCAGACGGAGGCGTTCCCAAGGGAACGCCTACCGTCTGGGTCCGGCCCCACTGACATTACTAGTGATGTCAGTGGGAGTGATTTTGGCTTTGATAGAGCCAAAATCACTCCAGGGCTTCCGGTCACCGAGACCCTACCGCAGGGTCTCGTCGCAAGCCTGATGATCGCGATGGTCTTGACCCACAGCTATGCGAGCATCCAAGAGGCCGCTCCATTTTAAGGTAGGAGGGCCCTGATTCAGAGCGAGCGCTCTGGTCAGAGCGTCCGGCTCTGAATCAGGCCCTCTGTCCCTGCAAGAGATTTGTAGTAAATCCCTGTGATATTGCCTGAATTCGCAATGCAAATGTAATATTACACTACAATCTGCATTACCAATGCGGATTGTAGTAAATAGAGCCCTAAGGGAGCAGCAACGTCTTTTTTTCCTAAGACGATTAATTGACTTGTGTGAACAAAGGGACCTTGCTAAACTTTGATTGCAGCATCATGGCGAGTGTATTGATCTACAGGATTGCCGTATGGTTTGGGAACTGCACTGTTGCAGAATGTAAGGCTCTGGATCGGGTAGCTAGGAGGGCTGGCAGAATAATTGGTGTTACCATGTTCTTAGGAGATCTACGATAAGCGGGTCCTGAAGAAATCGAAATCTATTTTGGAAGATCCCAGCCATCCAAAACATGCGATCTTTAAAAGGCTACATCAAATAGGCGAGATGTCTTGCTGATTTTTATTGAAGCACAACTGCTGTCTGCTCTATTACTTGGTAATGTTTAACATGTTTTTGTTATCGTTGACATCATTTGTTGTTTGTTAATGACAATAAAGGTATTCATATTATATACTAAAGCCATGTCCACCTAGACCATAGCCACAATGGCACACAGAGAGGCTGTAGTTTTGGCTAGCCACAGAAGCCTGATTTTTTACCTTATGCTAATGCACTGTATGCAAAAACCTGCTGTTTTAACTCGCATTGTGGTCCAAATGAAGCCAAATTGTAAAAGCCAATGAAATGTCAATGCAACTATATGCACACCCTATTATTGTCGGTGTGCAGGAAGGGAGCATGTTTTTGACCAGGAGGGGGCAAGTTTGTGTGCAGGAGGGAGCATGTTATTGTGCAGAAAGAGGCATATTGGTGTGCAAGAGGGATCATGTTGGTGTCCAGGATGGGGATGTGCAGGAGGGGACATGTTGGTGTGCAGGATGTGGGTATGTTGATGTGCAGGAGGGGGACATGTGGGTGTGCAGGAGGGGGCATGTTCATGTGCAGGGGGACATGTTGGCATGAAGGAGGAATCATGTTGGTGTGCAGGAAGGGGCATGTTGGTGTGCAGGAGAGGACATGTGCTTGTCCAGGACAGGGGCATGTTGGGGCACAGGAGGGAGCACGTTATTGTGCCGGAGGGAGTATGTTGGTGTGCAGGATCTTGCATGTTTGTGTTTAGGATGTGAATTTTGGTGCGCAGGAGAGGGGAATGTGGATGTGCAGGAATGGGTCATGTTATTGTGCAGGAAGTATCATGTTGGTGTGCAGCATGGGCACATAGTGTTGTGTGTAGGAGGGGGACATGTTAGTGTGCAGGACAGGGCATGTTGGTGTGCAGGAGGGGGCATGTTGGTGTGCAAGGGGGTATATTATTGGGCAGGAGTGAGACATGTTGGTGTGCAGGAGGGAGGCATGTGTGTAGGGGGTATGTTAGAAACTGTTTGAGAAAAGATGGTACCACTAAGGGTCAATACTATCACCCCCACCAAAAGGGAATGGGGGTGTTTGTACCATAGCATACTTGCTCCAGGAGCCATGGCTCACACTAAACCTCTGAATAGGAGGCAGTCACACAGTATACTGTAGATCTCTCAGAGAAAAACATTTGCAGAGAAAAAACGCTGATTCAAATTAACGTACAACTGTTTTGAAACCACAGTCACTGAAAGGAAGGATCAGGAGAGCTCAGTCAACATAACAGCTTTGGCTTTGAAATGCAATGTTGAAATTGATAAATTCAAAAGTACTTATAGGAAATACCTTAATAATAAAATATCTTTAATGTCAGTGAATTCAACCTCAAGTGTCTCTATGGAACTAACTTGCATATGACACCAGATAGCAACAAATTGATTGGTGCCTTGTGTACTTTACCAACACTGCATATCATTAGAAAAACATTCAATATCTCTGACAGCCAATTATGGGACTAATAAGTGAAAAATCCTCTAAACAGGCCATTAGTCTCATCAGTGTGAGACAGGAAGATGTGTGTTACTGTGTTAGAAAGAGATAGATTGCCCTGTCTGGGGGTTTGCTCTGAAAACCTTGTGTGTTTGTTTATTCAGAGTTACAGAGTAATTCATCCGAATAAACCTAGTAAAATATCTGTGTGCCTGGCTCAGAAAGGAATTACATTTTTATTTTAAATATTTGTTCGAAAAAAATCAGATCATTAGAATGCTCACTGCAGCACAAAGTATTTCTGGAGATGACTGCTGTGAACCTGTGGGAGGCATGTGACTACTGAAAACAGAGATGCACGTGGCCGGGGTAGTGTCATAATGTCAGGAGGGTAATGGAGACAATCACCGGCTTCTCCAAAGGTACAGAATCAAGTCGGCTACCTATCAACTATTGAAAATTTAAGAGTTTGTGGAAGTTTCTAAAATTGTAGTTTGATAAAGATTCATCAATCTCGACGCCAACCTTGATGTGAGAAGATTATATACTGTCAAATGCAACCATTTATATGAACTGGATGTACCACAGTAATTTGTACCTGCAGAAAGTAGGTGTAGAAGGAAAGAAATAGTAGGTTACTTCACAGTGAAACGCATCAGCTACACTAATTTAGAATTACCGCTGGACTGATCTGTACAAAATCATTTAATGATTATATGTTTACAGATTGCTGAAATTTTTTGGAGGACACTCTCGATCAGGGGATCTCTGCACTAATTCCCAATAAACTAAATGTAAAAGTTTTAGATTGAGATACAGTACATATCATTCAACTTTGCTTTCATCCTCGTCTGCTTTTATAGACTCGCCCCATTCTGTCACACAGTGAATCTGATTCATTAAGGATGGCTATTGCAATTGCAGCTCCGTAATCGCACATAGGTCTGCTGGCGAAAATATGCTAATGAATGCGATCGCAATGCCGTCTCACTGCCAGCATAGAGACACCCACTGGCTCCCACTACTTCTATCTCACATCCGTAATACCTTGAAGTCCTGCGTGTACATCGGGAACATTGAGTACCATCGGCCCCTCACGCAGAATTACAACAGCCCTGACCTTACTTAGAAATTGCTAACTTTGTAGCACGCAGTAAGCACTCAAGCTGCGTATGCAATAGCAGTGGCTAATTTTTGCACGCCCATGTTCAAATGGACAGGCGCACCTGCAATTCTCCAACCACTCCCCTGTCACCATCCCCAAACGCTCACTGCCTGTCAATCACTCTGCGATGGACCTCTGTGGTCTTTGTGATCGCAGTGCGCACGCAGTGGCGCCTTCACGCATGCGTACTGCGATGCAGACAATTGGCTAACTGCGTGCGCTTTAGCAGTTGGGATCCTTAATGAACCAGGCCTAGTGTGTTTGCTAAAAGGAAATTCTCCATTCCATATACAAACCAGTAATATAGAAAATTGCAGATCAATGTATGTTCGTTTTAATGGAAAAGAAGCATTTACAGGAATTACATCCACTTTAGATTTGAGATATCCAGCAAAAAAAAAAAAAAAAAAAACTTGTAGACTTCAGCACATCCGACCAAAGGCGCGTTTTATGGATTCAGGATGTGATCTGTCTTGGATAATAAAAGAGGGCTTTGTATAATATCACTAAACCTAATCATCCTTTTCGTTTGTAAATGATTAATGAAGGCTCATATTTCTTCTACCATAGCCTCAATCTATTTGCCACCTGCATTTCCAATATTCACCTCCGCGTTTACGCTGCAGTCTACTTAATGATATATTTGTTCACCATCTTCATTAAATTAATCCACTTCAGTCGTGCGTATATTTGGAAAGCAATGCCTTGTGCTCTTTGCATGACAACATGCCATGTGTTACTCATTAGAAAGCTGTCTCATTTCCAAGTGCCATTTCAATTGAGCAGACATAGGAGGAAATTCTTCACAAACGTTAGTACTAAAAATAATAGGACAGTAAAATGCATGAAAAAAAAAATAAAGAAAATATGTTTAAATCCATAAAAATAAAAATAACTCTGTAAAATTGCCATGTATGTCAGGATCTTCAATATAAATAAAAACTGGATTCATTAAAAAAAAAAATATATATATATATATTTTTTTTTTTGGTAATTAAAACATAGCATTAAAATATCAATAACACGTATTTCGGTGTGTAATAAAGTATCATAATAAAGCAATAACAAACAAAAAAACAGGACAACAGCAAATGCATGATACAAATAGGGATACCAAAATAAAGTCATTATGGGGCCCATACATATGAGATGGATCGTCCCAATTCCCGGTTCTGCCAACACCGTGGTCAAGGAATCAGAGAAATTCAACATGTTAAACAATCTTGATTCCCTGATCCCGACAACTTGGGGATTTTTAACAAGTTGAATTTTTCCAATCATTGATGTTCGCGAATTGGCATTTTTGATTGCTGATCTGAGGATCAGATCGGCGGCGTCAGGACAGGCAATTCTGGAGCTGATTTACCGCCAGCAATGATCTCAATTTATTCCATGGATGGACAAGTCTTAAGTACATATGTATCATTATCTCTATTTATTTTTTTCAGTCACTAAAGAGAAGGAGCATATTAAGTTTCCCGCCATCATTTAATAGAAACGTAATTGGTTTTACTTGTTCAATTTTAATTCATTAGATTCTTGTGATTTATCCTATTGTTAATATTTAACAGCAGTTTGTGGGAGAGCTTTAACAATCCCTCTAAAGAGAAGGTGTAACTCATAGCAACCAATCAGCTTCCAGCTCTCTTTTATCTGGTGCATTGTATAAAATGACAGCTACAATCTGATTGCTTGCTATAAGTTACACTTTTATGTGTCCTTTTTTGAAGGTTTGATAAATCTTCCCCTATATAATGTAACCCCTGCTGTCTTGGGTGTGTGTTGGGAGTACAGTATGTTCCTCACAACATTTACTATACGTTACCATAGGAACAGGGCCGGCTCTAGGGGTGTTCGACCAGTGCGGCTGAACAGGTGCGCCACCCATAGAGGGCGCACCCCTCCCCAACATCCCGATTTCAGCGGGACAGTACTGTCCCGCTGTTCCACCCGTGGGCCGAAGTGACCTGCGGGTGGTGAAATCGGGAGGTTGGGGACCCCCTGGAGTGTGAATGCGCGGCGCTGCATCCATTCACAGACAGGAGAGGGCTGGGGGAAGCCCAGCCAGTGACGGAGGGCTGGACTTTATCCCCAGCCTAACGTTATTTGGAGGCATGCCATGCGGGCACTCCTCCAAATAATGAAACATAGGGGGCGTGGGCTATAATAATGAGGCCACATCCCCAATTTTGGTCACATGCGGCAAAGCCGTGCGCGATAGCAGGGTACAGCGTAACGGGCCGGCACAGGGTGCTCAGACCCCTGGAGCCGACCGTGCATAGGAACAATCTCCTGGCTACGTCTCTCCCACCTCAGGATTCGGAGGGATAAATGGCAGGGGGAGGGATGCAGCAATGGGAGAAAAGTGATAAAACTCAGAAAACACGGGTCTGACAACATTTCTCATATGCACCAAGCCTCGGAATGCGATGCATTCCAGGGCTTCGATGCATGGCATTACCCTATAGAATGGCGTTACCCTATAGAAGCATTTGGCCTTCTCCCTCGCAGAGTGCTGTGAGAGGGATCCAATTGGATCTCACCCAACACCCCCCACGGCACGAGCGTCCTTCTTTGCATGCGCCGAAGAGAAGAAAAGAAGGGCTTGTTGCTGGGGCACTCTTGAATTAGATCATCACACCTACAGTCATACCATACTGGATGTGCCCAATCTCGTCTGATCTTGGAAGCTATACAGCATAGGGCCTGGTTAAGCTTGGTTAGCACTTGGATGGGAGACCACCTGGGAATACCAGGTAATGTAGGTTTATTTACAAGGAGGTGGTTTGGGATAGAGTGGGAACACAGCAGAGTATTCATTTATATATCTTTGTTCTTACACGTTCATTGGTTTGGATAATTAGTAAATCCCGTGTTAACATACTATTAGGGTTATTTTGGGTACCCATCTTCCTACATAAGACTCTTATCAAATTGGTATAATATTCAGAGTTATTCTGCAAGACTTATGAGATTTATTACCCTCATTCAAATATTTTCACCACTTCATAGATAAGGCATCATCTTTAACAATTTAAGATATATTTTGTGAAATTAATTTTCTGTGTAGCACGGGTTCCTTTGCAATTTTAAATTGAGTTATTAAAAGTTACATTTTAAATTTATACCTGATGTGAATATCTAATTCAAGAGTGCCCCAGTAACAAGTCCTTCTTTTCTTCTCTTTGGTGTCTTATGTTATATTTTGGGCTTTGGGAGCACCACCAGTGATTACCTATGATCCATTATGATAGAATGATATAATATTGCTGGTATGTACTAGGGGTGAGCGGGTTCGGATTTCTGAAATCCGAACCCCCCCGATCCGAGGCCGATCCGAGTCAGGCTCGACTTTTCCCACCTGACTCGGATCTGAAATTGAGGCAAAACGTAATCATCCTGCCTTCCGGGTCTCGCGGGTTTTGGATTCTATATAAGGTACCCGCGTTGGCCATTTTCTCACTCGGCTGTGGACAGTGAAGAGGGAGGGTAGGAGTTAGGGCTGGCTGGGCTGTGTAGTGTAGTGTAGTGCAGTGTAGTGTTGTGCTGTGTTGCGCTGTGCTGCTGTTGTCCATAGGGGCTGTGTCCACTCCTCCAAAGTCCATAGGGGCTGGCTGTGTTGTGCTGTGCTGCGGTTGTCCATAGGGGCGGTGTCCACTCCTCCAAAGTCCATAGGGGCTGGCTGTGTTGTGCTGTGCTGCTGTTGTCCATAGGGGCTGTGTCCACTCCTCCAAAGTCCATAGGGGCTGGCTGTGTTGTGCTTTGCTGTTGTTGCCCATAGGGGCTGTGTCCAATCCTCCAAAGTTCATAGGGGCTGGCTGTGTTGTGCTGTGCTGCTGTTGTCCATAGGGGCTGTGTCCACTCCTCCAAAGTCCATAGGGGCAGGCTGGACTGTGTTGTCCATAGGGGCTGTGTCCACTCCAAAGTCCTGTGCAGTGTCCCAGTCCTAAAGGGGTGCTGTAGTGTTGTCCAGGGGGTGCTCTGTCCATCAGGGGAGCTCCCCCCAAGTGCAAAAAAAATAAATATTTTTTCTGTGTTTGTGAATTGTGTGCGCAGTAGCCGCACTTGCATCAACAAAGTAGCGCCAAGCGTGCGTCTGTGTCATAAGTAAAGGGCCGGCTGGCACGTCCGTTAAAGGGTGCTGTAACTCCCAACGTGCACTCCAAATGATATATATTTTTTCTGTGTTTGTGAATTGTGTGCGCAGTAGCCGCACGTGCATCAACAAATTAGCGCCAAGCGTGCGCCTGTGTCATAAGTAAAGGGCCTGCTGGCTTGACCGTTAAAGGGTACAGTAACCCCCAAAGTGCAATCCAAACAAAATAAATAAAATATTTTCTGTGTTTGTGAATTGTGTGCACTGTGGCTGCACGTGCATTAACAAAGGAGCAGCGCCAAGCGTGCGTCTGTGTCCCATAAGTAAAGGGCCGGCTGGCTTGTCCATTAAAGGGTGCTGTAACCCCCAAAGTGCACTCCAAACAAAATTAAAAAATATATTTTTTTGTGTTTGTGAATTGTGTGCGCAGTAGCCGCACGTGCATCAACAAAGTAGCGCCAAGCGTGCGCCTGTGTCATAAGTAAAGGGCCGGCTGGCTTGACCATTCAAGGGTGCTGTAACCCCCAAAGTACACTCCAAACAAAATAAAAAAATATTTTCTGTGTTTGTGAATTGTGTGCACTGTGGCTGCACGTGCATCAACAAAGGAGCAGTGCCAAACGTGCGCCTCTGTCCCATAAGTCTGTTAAAGGGTGGTGTAACCCCCAAAGTGCACTCCAACAAAAATAAAACATTTTCTTCTGTGTTTGTGAATTGTCTGCACTGTATGTGCATCCTCAAAGTAGCAGCACCAAGCGTGCGTCTGTCTGTTAAAGGGTGGTGTAACCCCCAAAGTGCACTCCACAAAAAATAAACAATTCTTTTTTTTCTGTGTTTGTGTGCGAAATGTATGCGCAGTAGCCGCACCTGCATCAACACAGCAGCAGCATCAAGTGTGCGCCTGTGTCATAAGTCAAGGGCCGGTTTGGACATCTGGTCCGGACTGAAGGACGTGCCAACAATTTCTGATATGTCTGCTGTCACTGCATATGATACTGTCACCACTGACAGAATGGTGGAGGAATTATTTTCTGTGTTTGTGAATTGTGTGCACTGTGGCTGCACGTGCATCAACAAAGGAGCAGCGCCAAGCGTGCGCCTGTGTCATAAGTAAAGGGCCGGCTGGCTTGTCCGTTAAAGGGTGGTGTAACCCTCAAAGTGCTCTCCACAAAAAATAAAAAATTCTCCATTTTTTTCTATCTTTGTGAATTGTGTAGGCTGTAGCCGCACCTGCATCCTCAAAGCAGCAGCAACAAGCGTGCGTCTGTCTGTTAAAGGGTGGTGTAACCCCCAAAGTGTGCTCCAACCAAAATAAAATAATCTTTTTTTCTGTGTTTGTGTGTGAAATGTATGCACAGTAGCTGCACCTGCATCCTCAAAGCAGCAGCGACAAGCGTGCGTCTGTCTGTTAAAGGGTGGTGTAACCCCCAAAGTGTGCTCCAACCAAAATAAAATAATCTTTTTTTCTGTGTTTGTGTGTGAAATGTATGCGCAGTAGCTGCACCTGCATCCTCAAAGCAGCAGCGACAAGCGTGCTTCTGTCTGTTAAAGGGTGGTGTAACCCCCAAAGTGCGCTCCCCAAAAAATAAAAAATTCTTCTTTTTTTTCTGTCTTTATGAAATGTGTGGGCTATAGCCGCACCTGCATCCTCAAAGCAGCAGCGACAAGCATGCATCTGTCTGGTAAAGAGTGGTGTAACCCCCAAAGTGCGCTCCATAAAAGTAAAAAATTCTTCTTTTTTTTCTGTCTTTGTGAAATGTGTGGGCTATAGCCGTACCTGCATCCTCAAAGCAGCAGCAACAAGCGTGCGTCTGTCTGTTAAAGGATTACATCGGTGACAGCATCCAAGTAGGCATGTCAGGCAGTCCGTACCTGTACTGGCAGGAAAAAGAGGCAATTTGGAGGCCCCTGTACAAACTGGCTCTATTTTACCTGAGTTGCCCCCCCTCCAGTGTGTACTCCGAAAGAGTGTTTAGTGCAGCCGGGAACCTTGTCAGCGAAAGGCGTAGGAGGTTGCTTCCACAAAATGTGGAGAAGATGATGTTCATAAAAATGAATTATCAACTCTTCCAGGGAGATCAGCCTCCAGAACGTACAGAGGGACCTGTGGTAGTGGATTCCAGCGGGGACAAATTAATACTCTGTGAGTATGAGGATGTACACAACACTGAAGAGGGTGAGGAATCGGTGAATGAGGAGGATGAGGACGACATCTTGCCTCCGTAGAGCCAGTTTGTGCAGGGACAGCTTGTTTTGTGGGGGCCCAAACGAACCAATAATTTCAGCCACAGTCATGTGGCAGACCCTGGCGCTGAAATGATTGGTTTGTTAAAGTGTGCATGTCCTGTTTATACAACATAAGGGTGGGTGGGAGGGCCTAAGGACAATTCCATCTTGCAGCTTGCACCTTTTTTTTTCTTTGCATTATGTACAGTTTGGGGCCTAGTTTTTCAAACTGCCATCCTGTCTGCCACTGCAGTGTCACTCCTAGATGGGCCACGTGTTCGTGCCGCCCACTCGTGTCGCTTAGCATAGTCATCCAGCTACGTCAGTGCAACCTTTTGGACATAAAAACACTATTGTGAGGTGTGAGGTGTTCAGAATAGACTGGAAATGAGTGGAAATTAAGGTTATTGAGGTTAATAATTGCATAGGAGCAGAAAAACCCACAAATTCTGTGATTTTAGCTGTTTTTATGCTTTTTTAAAAAAAAATCCAGATCCAAAACACAAAACCCAGAACCCAAAACACGGAAGGGTGGTTTTTGCAAAACCAATCCAGATCCAAAACACGAAGAAAGATCCAGATCCAAAACCAAAACACAAAACACGAAAAGTGGCCGGTGCACACCCCTAGTATGTACTAATTGATTATTTTGTTCTGTGTGGAATCCCCCTTTTTTCTCTGTTTCAATGCGCAGAAGGACACCAGAGGGACATGTTGGGCATAGACTTGGAAGTCCTTCATTCGCAAAGGACAGCTCTTACAGAGAGAGTGGTCATTTGCATTTTAGTTCATGCATACCGGCATAATTAACGCCAGAATGCATGCGAAGGGTGGCGAGATGCGTCATGCATCCTGTCCGGAATGTACTAAAAGGAAGATGCGGCCAATCTATGGAATGCGATACATTCTGAAGCTTAGACTTGGTGGGCAACGCCATCTTGACCAAGAGAAGCCTATGGGCCAATCGGATCCCTCCTAGTGTCCGCCTACGATGTATGTGCAGAAGGGTCATAAATCCGGAAGTCCCTCTATCGCAAAGCACAGCTTTTATTGGGAGCACTGTCCCTTGCACATTTTTAGGTACATACCGGTGTTGTCAGTACCGGTGTTATTAATACCGGTGTTGTAGGTGACGGGATGTACCACATCTGCAATGCAATGCTTAGTACATCCTGCCCAAAGTAAGTAAACATGTGTTGCTGTTGCAAATGGTGATGAGGCACAAATGCAATTTTTTAATGACTCCTCCCAAAAATGTATTCCGATTGCATCTTTTACAATATTTTGTAGGTGACAATTAAGGGTCTTGCGGGAGAATGAGCAACCAGGGAGACAGGAGATTGTCCATAAAGCTGTCCAATAAAGGGGTCCCCCTCTCCAGGGCACCCCAGGCCTAGGCTGATAGCCCGGGCTAATCCCTGCACCCAGGTTACTTGAGGTGAACCTTGTGGTTACATCATTGGAAACAATGTAGCAGTTCCCACCATAGACTTCAACGAAGATTTCTCACCATTGAAGTATATGGAGGAGACAGGCTGACCGCACACATCCAATCAGCAAGCAGCTCCAACGGGGACGCCACCAGATTTGCTGGCGGCTCCTGCAATGACTGGGCACACGTGGGTCCCAGTCATTTGCGTGGAGGAAAGGTATGTGTAAACACTAGAGCACAAAGCATCCTCAATCACTCCCAAGACCCATGGCGGTTTGACCGGAAAAGGATATCTATGGAATCCCTGCTTTGCGGCTCACACACTCGGAAGTGGACGGCCGAATATGAGTGTTGGACCGCATGCTTCTGATCCCGGATATCCAACACACAGGTGTGTGAAGGTCTTTGGCATTTGGACATTTAAAAGCCGAGTAAAAAACTGGACTGGACTTTAGGGAATGTGCAATAATATCAATGCTGCTCAATATTGCTCTAGATGTCTTTCTTATCATTTTTATTTATATTATGTATTTATTTCATATGTATGCATGTTCTTTGCACCATTTGATGTATGTTTATTATGTATTTTACAAATTAACGAATAGTGTCTGAAAATTTATTTGTTCCGTGGTTTAGAATAGGCTGACAATTACCCCTCCCCTTTAATGAGGAGAAGGGGTATAAATATGTATGAGGTTGCAGACCTCATTATCCACCCTGAGGAAGGACCTATATGGTTAGAAACGCGTTGGTGCATTTTATTTGTTTTTTGGCAATACTGGATTCACCTCAGAACTAAGGGCTTTATTCAGAGGCGGCCGTATGGTCTACGACCGCATGGCCGCCTCGATGTTTGTCCAGTGCGCATGCGCATGAGGGAGCCGGCATGCGTGAGACCCGCTACGACCGACAAAGGGGGCGAGCTGTCGATGTTGATTGACAGCTCGCCCCATTTGGAAGGCGGGCCGGGGGGTGGCAGCCCAAACGGAGGCGTTCCCATGGGAACGCCTGCCGTTTGGGGGAGGCCCCACTGACATCACTTGTGATGTCAGTTGAGAGCTTCCGGCTCTGACAGAGCCAGAAGTTCTCTGGGGCTTACGACAAGTGAGACCCTACCCTAGGGTCTCGTCGTAAGCCCCGATGGTCGCTATGGTCTCTGACCATCGCGACCATCACCTGAGCGGTCGTTAGAGCTGTGGGTGTAAACCCACAGCCTAACGACCGAAACAGAGGCGGCAGGTCAGGATGCAAGCGGCTGCTCAGTTTCTGAGCGACCGCTTGCATCCTCCGACCGCCTCTGAATGAGGGCCTAAGAACTTTAAGTTGGTGTCACACTTCAATCCGGATGAAGTGATAACGAACTCTATAGGTGAACCCTGCTATTGGCTGAGAAATGTATTGTACTTTTTTGTTTTTTTCATCCTGATAAATGCTTTTGGAATATGGTCTCTGCATGAAGACTCCTGTTTATCCATACAAACACATCTGTGCATATGTGCTGATGGACCAGAGAAACCTTTAAAGAAAGCTTTTGGGGAACATCAATACCTGATCCCAGGTGAGTCTATTCCCTGCGGGGAGGTTTGTTTGGTACAATACCCAGTGGAGATACGATTATGTGTGGCAGATGAAATTAAAAAGAAACTGTTATGGCAATATAGGGCACCTTACATAGGTGAATCCCTGCAGGTGATTACCTCACCACATTGAAGACTTATTTGCTCTGTTTGGAGTATAATTGTTTATTTCTTTCATCGCTTGAGAAATTCTTCAACAAGGTGGAGAGGAAAGAGACAGGAATGGTGGAATGTGTCAGCGCCTGCGGAACGCTTAATTTGTGATTTTGTGTATTTCTGAAGGAGTGGTGCTCCTAAGCGTGAGCTGGGCTGCCTTCACAGGGCGAGGGCGGTTTGAACCATTGTTACCTATTTGTATAATAGCAACATTGGCCCTCATTCAGAGCCACTCGCAAACAGCAGTACGCTCGTTGCGTTCCGATGTTGAATAACCGCGCATGTGTCGGTGTAACACTGCGCATGTGCGTACGGCAGAATGCGAGCTTTTTTGGTCTCGTTCGTCAAATAGCGTACAGGAAGTGACATGTCAAATGTGATTGACAGAACAGGGCGTTTTTGGGTGTTGACGGGGGTGGAGATGGAAAAACGCAGGCGTGGCGAGGCGTTTTTGGGGCGTACATACATTAGCAGATGCGAGCGTAAAATGTGTTCGGACCGACTCATACGTCACTGGATGATCCTCTTTCCCTTCAAAATGCTCGCACAGCTTAGGGTCTGGATTACTCGACCACATTGGCGATGGCCTTCTCCTCCGTCCCGGGACTCCACGATGTTGTTGCGATTAATCGCGGGAGGGCTGAAAAGCAATTAGTGTTGGATTGAAAACCGGCTTGGTATGTGTTTTGAAATCAGTTTTTTGGGATAGCACAAAACCGTACGCAGGTGGAAATCAGAGCTGCTAATGTCAGGATGACACAATCAATTTGCGTACATTTGTGGGGGTTTATTTTGGCCTCAATTTGGTGGTTAAGGCCTATTGTAACAATAATGTCATCATGTTTTAATTTTCTCACCATTGTATTTTTGCCTCTTGAATTTGCCTCGTTATATGAATTTTTAAACGTTCCTTAAAGAGCCCATTTTTTTTTTTTTTCTGCCAGTTTTTGCCTTTTGGTCCAGGATTAAATGTAACCCATTTGTACAATAATTTCACAATCCAATGTCAGATTTTTGGTGTCAATTTATTGCTCAAACAAAAAAAAAATTAATAAAAAATTTGGGGACATCTTTTTTTGGCAAAGATCTGTCCCAAAATCAAACAAATTGGCCCAACATAACTGTTGACATAAACATACAACAAAAAATTAAAAACATTTCACAAGAAAGGAGAGGGAAGTTTTGACCCGAAAGGAATATGAGCCAAGCACAGAAGGATTGTGGGAAAAGTCACCATTGCTGTCACCGTTTTTTCACCCGTTTGGATGGGGGAGGGAGGGCGCCAGACCGGGTCCGGGATGTCATCGGGCTGGCCTGTCCAGAGGCAGATGTTGTGGCCTCTGGACTAGGCACAGGGCTAGGCACATTTGGAGGATTGGCTGATGTTGTGCCAGAGGTGGAGGATCCTGATGTTCCGGCAGAAAGGGAGGTCAGCTCCACCATGTGCTGGCGAACGAACTGCTCCAGGGCATTGGCGATGCGGATGTTGGCCCTGGTATTTTCCGCCAGGGCCTGACCAATGGTCACGTTGGCCGCAGCATTTTGCTCCAGGGCCTCATCCACCCGTAGCAGACTGGCGTCCATCCTTAGCAGAATCTCCGTATGGAAATCCGATTTGAAATTGAGTTCTGTGAGGAGGGACACTGCCTGCGAGGGGGATTGCCCTGGACTGGCTTCTGCAGGGTCCTCAGCCAGATGTACTGGTTCCTCCCCTGCCGAGCCAGCAGAAATTCGGCGGCCAAGGCTCCCCTCTGGAGCAGACTCATCCGCCTGTGTCTCTGTTAGGAAAAAAGAGAAAAGACTCACATTAGAATCTACATATTGGCACAATAACATTTCAGAGTTGGTGACATCAAAAGATTTACCTGGGACAACATGAGGAGCCGCAAAGTCTGGCATGTCCGTATCCATGTTGGACACGCCAAACACCTCCACAGGCTGCACACACCCCTGTGCCAGCTCTTCTAAATCCGTCAACTCCAATGACACAGGGGTGGGACCCCCACCTGTCCCCCTTGCATGCCTAGCCCTGTCCGCGAGTTTTTGCTTTAGGCGATATTTGAAGTCGCCCCATCTGTGGGAAAAAATGGAAGCCATTATCCTTTTGTTTAAAATGGTGTTTGTTTTTAGGGGGGGCAAGTGTTTACTTACCGCCGTTTGACATCCCGGGCTAGACGGACATAATCACCCACCCTATTGACAGCAACGGCTACCTCTTCCCACATTCTCCCCTTCTGGCTTAGACTTATATTCCTGTCTGCCTGTGGCAGGATGTCCACACACTTCTGTATCAAAACCTCCATCTCCTTTCTTGTGAAATGTGGCTGCCTTTTTTTTTTGGCAGCTTTGGCCGGAATACTGGGCCCAGCAGCCTCTTCCATGTCATCCTCCTCACCTATTTGTGTAAATATTCATATTTCACAAAATCACAACTTGCCCAATCTTATGTTTCAAATTAATCATTGATACAAAATGCATGAAAGACTTACCGCCTGACTCTTGGGCATTGTTTCCCTGGTCTGTCGCCATGTCTGAGGTCCAAACAAAAAATACACCAGAATTTTAATGTGTTTTCATGACGTATTTATACATGCGTCCTTATTTTGCGGCCGCATCATTGATTATGCGTTCCTATGATCCCTCCTTAATTTGTGCAGGAAACGAAACACTATTTATGGCTTGGTGTGTCTCGAGTCGAGGTGGCGTTTTTGGATTGTTGGAGGTTACCTTGGCTGGAGTTTCTTGTTTGCGGATAAAGGAGTTGGCGGTTGGAGTTTATTTTGTTTGGTAGATTTGCATTTTTATTTTCCGTTCTCTTTTTGTTTTTTTGTTTTTTGGCCTCGTTTCTTGATTTGGTAAGTTTTGTGAAGTCTAACTTTTGATCAATTGTTGTCTCATTGTGTTTCTTCTTGTTTTAAATTTTTGGATCCATAATTTCATATATTTTAGCTTTTTATTAATTTCGGACCCAAAGACCTTTTGATTTGGACTCTTATATATTTGCTCTTGGTAAGTCCATTTTTTATCTTGTATTTGTGAACTAATTAGCGCATTTTTCTCAGTTTGTATAGTGACTTGTATTTGCGAACTAATTAGCGCATTTTTACTACTTACTATTGTGACTTGTATTTGCGAACTAATTAGCGCATTTTTACTACTTACTATTGTGACTTGTATTTGCGAACTAATTAGCGCATTTTTACTACTTACTATTGTGACTTGTATTTGCGAACTAATTAGCGCATTTTTACTACTTACTATTGTGACTTGTATTTGCGAACTAATTAGCGCATTTTTAAATGCTTATTAATCCTGTAAAATTTTTTGTGGTTGCCCTTTCGCTTTTTTGGCAAACATTTCAACCCATTTTGATGTACTGTGTGCAATGTCGTTTTGCTCTTTTGCCAAATGTGTGTTTTGCATATTTTAAGTTTTGTCTAGCACAAAATTTATAAACAAAAATGCACAGAGTGAAATTTGTCAAATTATTTTTGTGATTAATTTCAGTTTGGACATATCATGACAATACCCCGGCATGTAAGCAGCAATGGATGGTATCATCAAGCTAAGTTGTTTTTAATTTTCTTTTGGGGTGGGTCCAAAGCCTTACATTCCAATCTTGCCATTTCAGGTTGATCTTGGGCGAATTGTTCTGGCCATGCTCCCGGAAGCCGACCAACCTCAATCTCGTCCCAGGTGTAGGCATCGTAGGCGTGCAAGGCCCCAGATATTTCGAACACGTATCACCCTTTTTGGAATGCCCGATGATGAGGTTTTAAGACGCTACCGTCTTCCTCCCAAAATCATCATAGACACTCTCTCATTAATAGAGAGTGATCTTGAGCGGCAAATTGACAGTCCTACAGCAATACCACCACTTACGCAATTTATGGCGGTGTTACATTTCTGTGCCTCAGGATCATTTCAAACAACGGTGGGAATAGTGGCGGGCATCTCACATTCCTCCTTTTCCCGGATCCTGAGGGCAGTGATGGAGGCACTTTTCAAGCACCTCCATCATTTTATTCAAATGCCTTTGGATATGGGTGCCCTTTGTGTGGCCAAGGCCAATTATTACCAAATAGCTGGCTTCCCACACATCATAGGGGTTGTGGATGGTACTCACATACCACTTCAGCCTCCAGCACGGCTGGAGGCCATATTTCAAAACAGGAAACACTATCACTCCCTGAATGTAATGGTGGTATGTGATGCCTCCCTCCAGATCCTGTCCCTGAATGCAAAATTACCAGGAAGTGCACATGACTCCTTCGTCATCCGGCAATCAGGGATATGGCACAAATTAACCAACCTACAAGCTGGTGATGCGTGGCTTCTGGGTAAGTGGAGACCTTTAGTACATAACAATGTTAAGCTTGATACACAGTGATCCTGATGTTGTCTATTCTTTTTCACAGGAGACAGTGGATACCCTTGCATGCCCTGGCTGCTCACTCCTTATTTGGCTCCCACACCAGGTCCACAAAGTGAGTTTAATACCGCACTTACAGCCACCAGGCAAGTGGTGGAGCGCTGTATCGGCCTTTTAAAAGGCCGATTCAGATGCCTCCACCGCTCTGGTGGCGAGCTCATGTATTTGCCGGATATGGTTTCGAAAATTGTGGTCCTGTGTGGGATCTTTCACAACATCGCCATAAGGAGTGGTGTTCCAATGCAGCCAGAGGATGCCTTACCTGAGTATGGCCCCCCCGAGGTTGGTCGGAGGTCAGTATGTGGGGGGGCCATACGCGATGATGTGGTGGCCCGATATTTTAGGTAATTATTGATCAAACAACAGTGTGTATACCCAATGTGTTACGGTTTTTTAACGTTCATCTTTTTTTATATTAATTCTTGCACCATCTTCTGTTTGTTTGCATAATCTTTGGCACTCCCACGATGACTACTTCCTGCTACCCTTCAAAAACCATTCTGTTGAAACTTCGGGAATATATTCTGACACCAATATTGCAACGCCATATTTTTGAAATCATGTGGGCATGGACCTTCGTCAACCAGTTCTTGATTTGTTGTGTGTTTGTTTAGTGTTTTTGGTATGTGGTGTTTTTCAGATTATCACTGTGTGTTTTGTTTGTGAGTGACCACTTTGTATTTTGATTTCTGTTGTGAATAAATATTTGGAGAGTGTAATTTGTTTCCTTTTTGGGCACGTTAGAAGCAAGTGTAAACAAACTCCCAAACGTTAATTTTACCTAAGGGGTAACCCAGTAATGAAGCAAGTGGAGCTAAAATGTAATATGTTTTCGGGGTACTAACCAACACAACAAGGAATCGTGTACAATCAGTTGCCTTCGTAAGATTGTCCTAAGCAGTTTGGCCACCAAATAGGAACCTGAAAAATGGTGTAAACTATCATGTTGACCACCACAAAAAAGGAAAATGACATTGGTACTGGGAGGTGTTTCTTGTGCCTGTTTGCATTCAAAATACAACACACAATCTGTAGTGAGATTCTGTGGCAAACTTTGCTTGAAGAGTCTACTTATGTCAGTGTAAAGAATCTTGGATTTACTCCAAACGCATGAGACAGAGCTTGATTTAAAACAGATTTATTAAGAAACAATTTGTAAAAAAATAAAAAAAAAAACTAATTCCTAAGGAGGACCAACAGATGGTCAAGGCCCTGCATAAGCCCGGTGACCTGCTCCCGCATATGGCCCACACAATTCACGATCTCTTCCCGACGCCTCTGTTCCTCTGTGGGTGACAAAAGTTTGGGGATTAATAAATCGATAATGAAGCAACATTGTGAAAAAACACAAAACAAGCAAACCAAAACTTACAAGCTTGTGGGCCAAAAAAACATTACACGGATAAAACCCAGCACCCCAAAATGTCTAAGGGCAAAAATACAAGGGCCCTAAAAAAAGGCACACAGGTGTGATATGTGTATGGTGACATCAGCAGGAACAGGTAAAGACAACCCCCAAAAATACCCTAAGGCGACAAAAAGTAAAAACAAATGGGGACGACACATGATTACATACAAACAGTTTGTGGTGTCCAAAATAAACTTTAAAAACATACCGTTCTCCAAAACGACAGAGCCAGAAGCCACTCCCTGGACCACCTCGGAGGTGGCTACATTCCCCAACCCGATGGGCAAGGTGTTTTCGGGATCCTGGGAGGGGGTATTTGGAGGAGGGATGGATGGAGGAGAGGGGGAATTGGGCTGGAGGGGAAGTAGGCCTGAAATTTCGGCCACAGGGTCTGGGGAGGAGGGGGTAATAGAGGAATTGGGGGTTGGAGAGAGGGGCCGGGACCGGCGTCTTGTGTGGCGATGCCGCCGTAGTGTTTGCTGTGCCCCTAAAAAATTACAAAAAATTGTGGCTAGTTTCAACAGGAAACCAAAAAAAATCAATAAATAAAAAAAATAAAAAAAAAAACACAATAGGACAGACATGAAAACATGCACATGCAGATATGACTACAATGACTCAATAGGACAGACATGAAAACATGCACATGCAGATATGACTACAATGACTCAATAGGACAGACATGAAAACATGCACATGCAGATATGACTACAATGACTCAATAGGACAGACATGAAAACATGCACATGCAGATATGACTACAATGACTCAATAGGACAGACATGAAAACATGCACACGCAGTTAGGGCCCACAAGATAAACTTGAAAACCACAGTCCAGAACACTTACTTTCCGCAATCTGCATGCGAAAGCATGCCAGCAAGCGGGGCGTCCGCCGGTGCAGGTCCGACCACCTGCGCTCCAGCTGGCCAATATGTCGGCGTGAGCCGAAGGAGCGCAGGCGTCGACGTACCTCCGCATATGCGGAACGCTTGCGCCTATTGGAGATGGGTGGAGGCTGACTGGTGATCCTCCGTCAGCACCAGCAGTTCGCGCCTGGTGAATGCGGCGGATCTCATGATGGCAATGGTGTTTTGTTGACAAAATATTTTTAATAAAGCACCCCAAAAAAATTTGATTGGCTAATGTATTTGGGAAATTAACAGGACAAATTCTATTGGTTAGTGTATGAGTCATGTGTTCGACAGGGCCAGAAATCTCTTGAGAGTTATGATAGGCTTGATGCAGTGACATGCGTAAGCAAATTTAAATAAAGAAATGAACCACAGAAAAATTGTGGGGAGACAAACAAATAGAACAATTGTTTAATTGGGGCTAACATGTCTTTTGAACAATAAAAGCGAAGGTTTCAGCCGTACGTATTCTGCGAGCAAATACAAACACGGACAAGATTAAAGTTTATTGCATTGTGTTGAAAAAAAACAAACAATTAAGCTAATTGATACATTGATTGGCATGATACGATTGAGGGAGGTAGGCCGAAAAAACGAGCAGGTAATCGGAATCTGACAGTCCCACTTCCGGTTTGTACTTGTGCGTGCGTTCCCTTCAAGCCATTTCGGGGATGTACTCTCGCTTTGTGGCACGCTCGTTAGTCAGAGGAGGGGTCGCCTGAGTTTGGGGCGGATTTTTACCTGCGTAGGAAAATACGAGCGAGTGCTTGAATTTAAATATTTTTTTACGTACGCCGGACGTGCGTACGCCCACTTGCGAGTGGGTCTGAATCAGGGCCATTGAACGTTAACACTTTGCTGGAACTTGATCTGTGATCAATCATTTAAAATACTTATAACATGAGAGTTTCTGAGCAGACGATCGATCGATGTCATGTAGACCTTCTCCATAAACCATTTCTTCCTTATCTGTGATATGTGTAAGCTCCTTGGGCCACACATCTCCTGTACCAGCTGCATATTATCTTTTTTTTTATATCATTAAATAGTTTACAAGTTCAGCTGTTCTTTTATAATGCCCTATGGCAGCGTCAGCCTCTGACCATGATTATCTTTCTCATATTATAGTCTTGTTATTCATTTGCTGTGAATTGAGTTACTCCGTTTTCCTCATATTAAAATCAGATGTTAGGCCCTGGGGCCATATCACTATCTTCCTCTGCCTTCGTCTCCTGTCTCCTGGCTCTGTTCTGCGCTCCAGTGGGTCCTCGCCTACATTCACCGGGCCAGGTTTGCCAATCTGGTGCCCTAGGCATCTGCAATGGCCGAGGGCCTACCGCCTGATTGCATGCCACAGGACTAACGCCCACCACCCTGGTGGTCTAGGGGGATAAAGAATAAAGGGGTCTATTTATTAAGCAGTGTTAGGAGACAGAGTGGAAAGAGATAAGAAAGTGATAAGGTGCCAGCCAATCAGCTCCCAACTGTCATTTTTCAAACACAGCCTGTGAGATGACAGTTGAGAGCTGATTGGCTGGCACCTTATCACTTTTCACTCTGTCTCCTAACACTGCTTAGTAACTAGACCCCAAAGGCTGTCCCACTGTGTCCTTACTTGCTCAGCTAACTTTGGCATACAGGAGTCAGTGCACTCCTCAGCTTGCCAAGCGCAGACCCTTCCTTGCCGCTCGACGCTGGCTTTACTCCGCCGTCTACTTGACTCCTGACTTCACCTGAACAGTAAAGGGGCCAGTATAAGCTCTTTGCAAGAGACGTCCTTGCCACCAGGGATCCTGAGTCTTCTGCCTTTACTTCTGAAGCCTCTTGAAGTCTTCTGGTTTATGGCGCGGCTCTTCTATGCTCCTCCGCCGTCATACGTGCCTGTGTTATTTGCTGCCTGCATTTTCTACCAGGTTCAATAAACCTAATAACTGGTTAAGTTATATCTCATGCGGACTAACAGCCACCAGCACCAAGCAACCTCTCTCAGCCAATCAGTAGTTGGGTTCTATGCCAGCGTTCGCTGATTGGCTGAGAGCGGTATGACTCTTAGCCAATCAGTGATATATTGCAGTGAACAACTTGAGAACTGCATTTTTGTTTTGTTTTAACAAGATCCCTGGACTTCTACATGGGCAAGGGGACCGACCACATGCAAGGAGCAGGAAATTATGATGTGTGAGTATGAAAGTATGTAATAAATGGATAACACAATCAGTGTGTGTGTGTACTATCACTTTTATTTTCTTCTCTTTATATTATAGTGGAACTATAGGTGCCAGTGTGCCCAGAATATCCGGACATGCTTGCACTTGTGGTTCTCCAAGTGCCGGCATGCTGGGACAGGCTTACTGGGACCTGTAGTTCCACTGTAAATAACAATATAAAATCTATATTTTGCTCAATTACCCCCGCACTCATTGCCTCCAGGGATGCAGGGGCTAGTAAAAAAAAGTGACATGTTATTATTGGCCAAAGTAAGCTAATTAAAAACTTCTATACAGTCGCATTTATGTGTTTAGTCAAAATTCAGGTCCTAGGAGATTTGTAGAATACTTAGGGGTAAGGAGAATCTGATTGGTTGCTATGGGCAACGTCTCCATTTCTAAAAACTCTCACTTTAGTAAATACATCCCCCTTACTGTTGTCTGTCACTGACACTGCTCATAATGATAGAGACACGACAAGCAGAGTGTGAGACTGCCATAAATGGAGATTTCTAAGGGAACCTGGAGCTCACACCTGAGTAGAATCAGGGCAGAACACACATGTCTGAGAGATGAGAAAACAAACCTTTGGAGAAAACGGGGCGACTTTCCAATGTTTACACACAAGACATTAATTGGACAAAGTGGAATGAACAATTGTGAATTCACATTCTCCATACTACTAGCTCCTGTTTATACATAACCAGGACTTTCATCACTGAATTCCCTGTCTGGTGGCTGCATACACCTGGTGCTTCCCTTCCTACTATTGCTGCTGGCTCTGTGCTTTACATATAATCCTAATGTATATTTATCTGTGTTATGTCAGTTTACCTCTATGATAATGTACTTTTACCTTAGCTCTGTTTCTAAGTCTTATATCATCTAGCTCCAACCACTGTATATTTTATTATTTAACTTCTGCTCCCACCAAATCTCCACTTTTATTATACTCAATAATTAACTTTTGTTTTACATACACACTTTTCCCACACTGTACTCTTACTTACATTTCTGGAAATCTGCTCTCTCTTACATTCTTTTCTTCATTCCTACTTTCAACTTTTTCTTCCCTTATTCACATCATCCTTACTATTACCATGTTTTCTTCAACTCCCACCTTCACTCAGTGTCTACCTAATCTTTTGTTCTGCCCCTTGCTTCCACCTTTATGCTTTCCCCCTTGTTTCCTCCACTTCCGCTTCCCCTTATCTCCTTTCCTCTGTTTACCTTCCTCCCCATCTCCTCCCATTACTCCACTTTCATTCTCTTATACTCCACCGGGGTCCTTCTACCTCACTGCTAATCCCTCCTCCCACCCCCCTCTCCATGTCACTTCACCCCACATCCATCCACATATCATTAAGCTCCCTTCCTGCCCACCTTCTGCTGGCTCCCCTTCTAGCATTGGAGACCGCACCATCGCTACACTCTATTCATCTCGGTCCCCCAAACTAATCTCACCTCCACGCTATAGCAACCCTGATAATCTCATCCAAATCTCTACAACAAACTCTGTCCCTCTATCCTGTGCCCTCTGGAATGCCAGGTCAGTCTGTAATAAACTGGTCCCAACCCATGACCTTTTCATCTCCAACTCCCTGAATCTCTTAGCCATTACTGAAACCTGGATTTTACCCTCTGACACCACTTCTCCTGCAGCTCTCTCCTCTGGGGGCCTCACTTTTTCCCACACCCCACGACCTGGGGGTCGCCATGGTGGTGGTGTTGGGGTCCTCCTATCTCCTGGTTACTCATACCAACCCATACCCTCTGAACCATCCCTTACATTCTCTACATTTGAAGTCCATGCTTTATGCCTCTTCCATCCAGTACACCTCAGAGTAGCTGTCATTT
This sequence comes from Taudactylus pleione, assembly GCA_031769625.1. Lineage (NCBI taxonomy): Eukaryota > Metazoa > Chordata > Amphibia > Anura > Myobatrachidae > Taudactylus > Taudactylus pleione. The sequence continues at coordinate 1,660,255 of JAUIMM010000471.1, forward strand.
ACCATCCCCCTGGCCCTCCCTCCAAGTTCTTTGACAACTTTGCTTCCTGGCTCCCTCACTTTCTCTCCTCAGACCTTCCCTCCATTATCCTAGGTGACTTCAATATTCCAATTGATATCCCCACAGAATCCTCTGCCTCCAAACTACTCACCCTCACATCTTCACTTGGTCTCTCCCAATGGACCCCCTCACCCTCCCATGTGAGTGGCCATTTGCTTGATCTAGTCTTCACTCACTGATGTGATATTTCTGATCACTCCAATTCCCCTTTCCCACTTTCTGACCATCACCTTCTCTCTTTTAACCTGTCCTTCTTTCCTTCCCCTTCTCTACCTCCAAAAGTCACCATCACTAAGCATAACATTGACGCTATCGACACAGACCTTTTCTTCCCTGCTTGACTCACTTCTCTCACCTATCCTCTCTCTCTCCTGTCCTGACCAAGCCACTTCCCTATACAATGCCTCCCTTACTTCTGCTATGGACTCTGTTGCTCCGGCGATAACTACTCACACTCGCAGGTCTACTCCTCAACCCTGGCATTCCAAATGCACCAGATACCTGCAAAAGTGATCACGAACCGCCGAGCGACAGTGGAGAAGATCACGCTCTATGGCAGATTTTCTCCATTTCAAATTTATGCTCTCATCCTATAGTGCTGCTCTCTCCCTCTCTAAACAGTCATATTTCAAGATCCTCATCTCCTCTCAGTCCTCTAATTCCCAGCGTCTCTTCACCACTCTCAACTCCCTCCTTTGCCCACCCCCTCCTAGTCTTCCCTCCTTGCTCTCTGCCCTTGACTTTGCTACCTACTTTACATCTAAAATTGATTCCATACGTCAGGACATCATATCCAACCAGTCCTCCAGCTCTCCACCTCCTCCTTTCCCAAATCACCCCTCCCCATCAACTTTACCAACTCTTGCATCCTTCTCCCCTGTATCTGGAGAAGTCATGGCCCTCATCCGGTCCTCCCCCTCTTCCACTTCCCCCCTTGATCCTATCCCCTCCCGCCTCCTCCGCTTCCTCTCTCTTTCTGCCTGCTCCCCTCTTGCCAACCTCATTAACCTCTCCCTCTCATCAGGCACTGTTCCTTCTGCATTCAAGCATGCCCTTGTCTCCCCCATTCTTAAAAAACCTACCCTTGATCCTAACCTTCTTTCTAACTACCGACCCATCTCTCCTCCCTTTTGCCTCCAAACTCCTTGAGCGGATTGTCTACAAACGTCTTACCACTTTTCTTTCCTCCCACTCCCTCCTTGATCCTTTTCAGTCCGGCTTCCGTTCTCTCCACTCCACTGAAACTGCCCTCACGAAAGTCAGCAACGACCGCCTTGCTGCCAAATCCAAGGGCCACTACTCTCTTCTCATTCTTCTTGATCTCTCTGCTGCTTTTGACACTGTGGACCACCCTCTCCTGCTGCATTTCCTTCACTCCCTTGGTCTACGTGACACTGCCCTCTCCTGGCTGTCATCCTACCTCTCTGACTGATCTTTCTCAGTTTCCTCTCATGACTCCTCTTCCCCCCCACAGCCTCTTACAGTAGGTGTTCCTCAAGGTTCTGTTCTTGGACCTCTTCTATTCTCCCTCTATACTTCCTCTCTAGGTGAACTCATCAGCTCTTTTGACCTCCATTATCATCTCTATGCTGATGATACCCAAATCTACATTTCCTCCCCTGATCTCTCCCCCTCTCTTCTGACTCATATCTCCAACTGTCTCTCTGCCATCTCTTCTTGGATGTCCCAGCGATTTCTTAAACTTAATATGTCTAAGACAGAGCTGATCGTCTTCCCACCCTCCCACATAACCTCACTTCCCACTATTTCTTTATCAATTGATGGTATAACTATCTCATCTAGCCCCAAAGTGCACTGTCTTGGAGTTATCCTGGACTCGTCCCTCTCCTTCAAACCACATATCCAGAACCTTTCACAGTCCTGTTGTTTTCATCTCAAAAATATTTCTAAGATCAGACCCCATCTCACCCAGGATGCTACAAAAACCCTCATACACTCACTGGTCATCTCCAGATTGGACTACTGTAACCTTCTCCTATCTGGCCTCCCCAAATCCCATCTCTCTCCTCTCCAGTCTATCCTTAATGCTGCTGCATGGCTTATATTCCTCTCCAAATGCTCTACATCTGCCTCCCCTCTCCTACAAGCCCTCCACTGGCTCCCCTTCCCTTTTAGAACCCAATTTAAGGTTCTCACGCTCACTTACAAAGCCCTCACCCAATCTTCCCCCATATACATCTCTGATCTCATCTCCCTTCACTCTCCTCTCCGCTCTCTTCGTTCAACTAATGCACGCCGTCTTTCATGTCAGCTGATTACTTCCTCCCACTCCCGCCTCCAAGATTTTGCTTGCACTGCTCCCCACCTCTGGAACTCTCTCCCACTCCCCATCAGACTCTCCGCCTCTTTGCAATCCTTCAAACGGGCTCTCAAGACCCATTATTTCATCAAAGCCTTCCAGCTGTCATTCTAACTCCCTGATACATACACCTTCCTCCCCATTTATGTCACCCCTGTTTGTCTTCCCCTCCCCTTTTAGAATGTAAGCTCTTATGAGCAGGGTCCTCTAACCTCTTGTACTTCTCTCTACTTTAGTTTCATCTACTTCTTACTCACCACTAGGGCCCCTAACACTTGGCTGCTTACGCTCTGTTGCTTATCTGGGTGTTATGGTCACTAATGGAGCAATATATATTATCCATGTCCTGGTCCTGTATTGTATTGTTCTGTAAGTCGCTTGTCTACAACTTGTTTATGTGCTTTGTAAGGCGCTGCGGAACATTTGTGGCGCCATATAAATAAATTATAATAATAATAATAATAATAATAATAATAATTAATAATAAAAAGACTTTCTAATTTAATTTACCATTATTAAATCATCTCTACAGTAACCTACTCCAAAGTTTAGTGCCAGTCTGAGAGGCCCATTAGCCTGGGGCCCGCGTGACAGTGCGACGGGTTTTTCAAAGTTATTCAAATAATGTTATTTAGAATAGAACACTGTGGCGTATTATACAGATATAAGCTGTAGAACTAATGCCGGATAAACACTAGATAATATGTCGTCCGATCCGGTTGGATCTGGCACACCTGCTATGTTGGTGACGATGTGTGCTCCTGGAGCTCTGACAGGCAGGTCCGGCGACAGGGGGGGACTAAGGGTACATCCATCCAGAGGGGCCCCAAGGACCAGACGGGCACAAAACAGGGCAGCATACTCACTGTTCAAGCTGGCGGGCTGCATTCACTGGGACCCATAGCCGCCACTGCCCAGCCCCTGCTCCGTCCCTTTTAGCCTGGCCTGTGCAGCGCTGGGCTCTTCCCGGTGGCTCAGCTGCAGCCCGGGCTGGGGCCTGCTGTCTGCTGTCTGAACTTATGATCAATGCATAGTTGACGTCGCTGCACATCTCTGACCGTCAGGCAGGCTGCGTTTTGGAGGGGATAGGCCCCCGAGGATGTTAGAGCAACAGGGGTGGGTGACACAGGCTGGGGACAGAAGGAGTTGCTGAGGGCAGAAAAAGGTGCTGAGGGCAGAAGGTGACAGGCTGGGGGCAGAAGATTGTACAGGCTGGGGGCAGGATAACAGGATGGGTGCTGGGGCAGAGGAAGGGGACAGAGGAAGGAGCTGGTTGCTAGGGGGCAGAGGATAACACAGGCTGGGGACAGAGGAAGGTGATGGGCAGAAGAAGGTGCTGGGGGCAGAAGGTGACAGGTTGGGGGCAGGAGAACGGGATGGGTGCTGGGGAAGAAGGTGAAGCGGGCTGGGGACAGAGGAAGGGGCTGGTTGAATTGGAAGGTGCTGGGGGCAGAGGATGACACAGGCTGGGGACAGAGAATTGTGCTGGAGGCAGAGGAAGTTGCTGGGGGCAGAAGGTGACAGGCTGGGGGCAGAAGATGACATAGGCTGAGGGCAGGAGAACATGATAGGTGCTGGGGAAGAAGGTAAAGGGGGCTGGGGGACAGAGGAAGGGGCTAGTTGCATAAGAAGGTGCTGGGGGCAGAGGGTAACACAGGCCGGGGACAGAGGAAGGTGACAGGCTGGGGGCAGAAGATGACACAGGCTGGGGGCAGGAGAACAGGATGGGTGCTGGGAAAGAAGGTGAAGGGCTGGGGACAGAAGAAGGGGCTGGTTGCATACAAATGTGCTGGGGGCAGGGGGTGACAGGCTGGGGACAGAAGAAGGGGCTAGTTGCATAAGAAGGTGCTGGGGGCAGAGGGTGACATGCTGGGGGCAGAGGAAGGTGATGGGGTCTGGGGGCTGGGGACAGAGGAAGGGGATGGGGGTTTGGGGGCAGAGGAAGGTGATGGGGACTGGGAATGGAAGAAGGTGATGGAGGGCATCTGGGCTGAGGATTGTGATGAGGGCTGAGAATGGCTGGCTGCTGACACCAGTCCTCCTATCCCTGAGGCATCCACAGCACTGTCATAAGGAAGACCTTGCAAGAGACGGCAGATAAGAACTATAGCCTGCATCATGGGTGACAGAGGGACAGTGTGGTAAGTCATAGTGTATTATATTACTTTATGTAAAGGCTGGTATATCTTTCAGTTAACATTCTCATGTGTCACATATCACACATGCAGGGGAGGAATGTGTGGGATTGGGGGTGGTGGTGAGAAGGTGGGGCCCCCAGAGACATCAGTGTACCGGGCCCTGAGATTTCTGTTGCCAGCCCTGCCGACAGACAGCATCATTAGCGAGGGCCATGCTGCATTCGGCTGCCGCTTCATCGCTGTTGGTATCGGCAAGTGTGTACGCACTTGCCGATGCTGGCACTCCACCGGGTCCCGTTGCAAATGAGGTCGGTACACCATGTGTACCGGCCATAGGAGATTCACATGAGTGAAAAATTGGCTTTTATAGCAATGTGCAGAGTAGCCATATTTCCTTAATTCATATTGCGCCTGATTCTGAGTTGGGAGTAAAACAACAAAGAGCAAGTAACTGTCAGTGCTCTAACCGGATGTTACGGTGCCCTGTGCCGGCCATGCCCCCCAAATGCATGATGCCATTATGTTATGCCGCGGGGGGCTGTATAGGCTGTGATGTCCATATCTGGAGCATCCAGACATATGTGTGACTATGTCCCTGGGCTGCCTTGGCAATACCCCCTCTTATAGTGCCAGGGTCTGCAAAATGTCTTAGTGGCCATGGGGAGGGCTGGCAGAAAAAAGTCAGGAAGAGCCCTGCGGCTTTTCAGTGCAGAGGTGGTAACATCTGGGAGTTGGCGCATGCAGGCTTTGTGTTCCAACCAATAGAGACATCAGCTCTGCATTGATCTGCCTGGTGCTGGTGTTCACATTCTTATGCATAATCAGTATATACAGTATGGCTGTGGACCCTACAGCTGATAATGCTGTTTTCTCATGCTAGCACTCGTTACCTATTTATACCACTTACTAAGTCATTTTTATAACTTCTACCAATGCTCACCTATGTGTATTAATTTACATACCTTCCAATAATGTAATTTCTTTTATAATAATATCAGCCAGTAATCATTCGAAGGATTCCGAGGAATCATAGCTATGAAAAATACAATAGAATATTACTTTGCTCCAGGTTCTTCTTTATGCACAGCAATAAGTAGGGAGCCTTTGGGGTATGTGCCACGATCCTCCCTCCCCCAGGGCCCCCACCCTGGAGTTGGGTCTCTAGGGCTGTATCATCAGTAAGGAAACCGCACCAATATACATAAAAGGGGTGTGAGGATACGGGGTTCTCTCAATCACCCAGACACCGAGCAGATGAAACCAACGTGATGGTTTATTTTTCCACAGCACACAGAAATAGATAAAATGTATGGACAAGCGGTAAATACAGTGAACAGGCAATAACCAGGTAGCAGTCCAGACAGAGGCAGTACCAGTAGAGTATAATGTCCCAGGACAATTCCACGAAATAGCTAGAGACCCTCAGTCCCCACAGTAGAAACTATCACTGATCACACTTGCAGTGAATAGCATATAAGTCCACTCAATCGCTTCCAGGACCCCACACGTAGAAACTATCAGAGATCACACAGCAATGATAGTCCCTAGGCCCAACCAAGCGTTTCCAGGACCCCAAACAGTAGAAGCTAATCACAGAACACACAGCAGTGAATAGCATATAGGTCCTTGCAGAATTTCCAAAGTATAACTCCACAGAACTTCCGCTAGCACCTTGGCAGAGCGAGGCCTCTTAGCCAAAGTCAGCGACTAACATGTGGAGTTGCCTTCGGTGACATGTTTTGAAATCTTCCAATTTCCCACGATATTGTGACCACCCAGGGGGGTTGCACCATTTCCTGATTGGTGCGAGTCCCTTATGCTGTCACTTTCTCCTACCTCCTCTGGGTATTACTTCCCTGACGAACACCTGCTGGGATGGTTCCGTTCAGTCTACCAGGTTCACGTGAGGCACAAAACAGGCAAATGGAAGGAGGAGTAAATCCTGAGCGTCCCCTGGGGAGGTGGGAATTAACTTAGAGGGTCTTTTGTTCTGGGAGGTGTCACCTTGCTCTAGTGGTTACGAATAACACAGACATATGGACCAGGCTAACATCAAGGCTTATCCAGTATTAATCATTACAATTACTTACATTATTACGGTACATAATATACATGCTAATGGAAATACGTGTCCTGAGAATGATCACACATACGGGAAGGGGAACACAAAAGGACTAAAAAGTAAATTGATCCCTGAAAGGACTGAGATGCTGCCAGTACATTTGTAACACACATCTCATGTCTTCACATTGGGCATGTCATAGGCTCGAATACATGGCCCTTCCCTCCTTTGTTGGTTCTTCCCTATCACACATGCAGGACCTGCTCCCTCTCCTATTGCTGTGGGAGCAGCGAATCCTGATCAGGAAAAGATAGTATTTGTATGCTGGGGTGCTGGTAGTAAATTGGGGGGAAGTGTGTGTCGGGTAGCTGCTGCAACACTGTTGCATGTCAGTGAATGCAGGGGGTTATGGTGGGTACACACTGGGCGATATTACTGAGCGACTGCATGATTACGACATCGTAATCGTGCAATTGCTCAGTAATCATGCACAAATCGTGCATTTTTATGTCGGAAACGACCAGCGATGCGCACTCCCGCTGGTCATTTCCGACATTGTCCATCGCCTGTACCTGCAGCACAATCTGACGACCTCGTCAGGTAGCTGCATGTTGGGGAATGGGGGAAAGAGCCCGGCGCTGAACGATATCGTTAATGATATCGTTCAGCGACTGTGCTCAATGTCATGAACGACATTGAGCACAGCCTGCCGGGGACACACTACACGATATCGCTCAGGGAGGGTGGGGTGTTGAAAGTGAATGCAGGGGAGGAGAGCATGTGTCTGGGAGCTGCTGGGGTATTGGTAGTGAATGCAGGGAAAGCAGAGTGTGTCTCAGTGCTGCTGGGGTGAACCTAGTGTCCATGGTCTAGGACACTAGTTTCATAGTTTTAAGTCAGTGTAGTGCATTCCGCACTGCACAGTAACAAATCACCTCCAGCACCGGGTAATACACTCATACTACCCTACGGCGGTGTGTTTGTTTTGGCAGCTAATGAGAGTCAGACAGAATCTCATTGGCTACTGCACCCACTCCCGGAGCTCACTCATGTGCTTCGCCTTCCGGCTCCCGCAGTGAGTGACTGGAGAGAGACGTCATAACGTCTCTCCCATAGTGCCGAGCGGGCCGGGAGGATGGGGGAGTAGACAGCAGTGGGCAGGTAAGTGTTGTTTTTTTTGTGTGTATCTTTGTCCTATATATGTACAGGTCACTGCAAATGAAGGGCCACTACTGGGGGCACTGCATAGGGGGGACTACTACTGGAGCACTAAGGGCACTATGTAAGGGGCAGTACTGGCGGCACTGCATAGGGGGGTCCACTACTGGAGGCACTGCATAGGGGGGACTACTACTGGTGGCACTATATAAGGGGTTCTACTGGGGGCACGGCATAGGTGGACCACTACTGGCGACACTGCATAGGGGGGTCCACTACTGGAGGCACTGAATGGGGGGGGAAAACTACTGGTGGCACTATAAATAGGACACTACTGGTGACACTTCATAGGACTTCTATTGGGAGCACTGTATAAGGGGCAATGCATAGGGGAGACCACTACTGGGGGGCACTGTATAAGAGGCACTACTAAGGGCACTGCATAGGGGGACCACTACTAGAGGCACTGTATAGGGGGGACCACTACTTGGGGCACTGTATAAGGGGCACTACTGGCAGCACTGTATAAGGGGCACTACTGGCAGGGGCTGGCTGGCAACTTTTAGCCTGGGGGGCAAATGCATGCAGGCGGCCCTGGCAGAGGAGTAGCCAGGGTGCCCGAAAGAATGTGCGTGCTACGGCGCCCCCCCTCAAGTGTTCTAGGGAGGAGGCGGGTCCATATGGGATTAATGTAAGGTAAAAATAAAGATTAGGGGCAGCCCCCTGTCATAGTGCCCATATGCAGTGCCACCCTGTGCCACAGGACACCCTTATGCAGGCCTTGAGTAGTGCCCCCAGTAGTGATCCCCCCTATGCAGTGCCCCTTGTGCCCCCAGTAGTAAGCCCCTTATATAGTGCCCCCAGTAGTGGTAACCCTTATGCAGTGCCCCTTAAATAGTGGCCCCAGTTGTAGTCTTCCCCCTATGCAGTACCCCCACTATTGCCCTTTATATAGAGCCCCCAGCAGTGGTCCCTCGATGCAGTGCCCCCAGTGGTAGTCCCCTCCCCCTATGTAGTGCCCCTAGTAGTAGTCCCCTCCCCCCTATGCAATACCCGTAGTAGTAGTCCCCTCCCCTTGTAGTGCCCCTAGTAGTAGTCCCCCCAGTAGTAGTACCCCCGTTGTAGTGCCCCCAGTAGTAGTAGTCCTGCCCTTGTAGTGCCCCCTGTAGTAGTAGTCACCCCCTTGTAGTGCCCCCAGTAGTAGTAGTCCCCCCCTTGTAGTGCCCCCAGTAGTAGTATTCCCCCCCATTGTTGTGCCCCCAGTAGTATTCCCCCCCTTGTAGTGCCCCCAGTAGTATTTCCCCCCTTGTAGTGCTCCCAGGAGTCCCCCCCTTGTAGTGCCCCCAGTAATATTCCCCCCCCCTGTAGTGCTCCCAGTAGTCCCCCCCTTGTAGTGTTCCCAGTAGTATTCCCCCCCTGCAGTGCTCCCAGTAGTCCCCCCCTTGTAGTGCTCCCAGTAGTCCCCCCCTTGTAGTGCCCCAGTAGTATTCCCCCCCTGTAGTGCTCCCAGTAGTCCCCCCCTTGTAGTGCTCCCAGTAGTCCCCCCCTTGTAGTGCCCCCAGTAGTATTCCCCCCTGTAGTGCTCCCAGTAGTCCCCCCCCGCAGTAGAGACATAATAAAAAAAAAAAAAACACACTTACCTGACACCCGCTCCTGCTCCTGGTCCCGCCGCCGAGATCAGCTCCTCCATCCGCCGCTTTGCATTATGGGAGTGACGCGTCTTGGGAGTGACGCGTCACTCCCATTACCCACTGCGGGAGCCGGAAGATGTCCGGCTCTGGCAGTGGGAGCAGCAGCCAATGAGAGTCTGTCTGACTCTCATCAGCTGCTAAAGCAAACACACAGCTGCCGGAGCCGGCGGCTGTGTGTTTGTGCTGTGTAGCTCTGACCGAACTCCGTCCGGTCAGTGCTACACACGCGGTGCAGTCTGTGTCACAGTGACACAGTCGGCACCGCGGCCCACAGCCCGCATGACGCTGCGGCCCGGGGGGCACATGGCACCCTGCCCCCCGGCCCAGCCTGCCACTGACTACTGGGGGCACTGTATAAGTGGCTCTACTGGGGGCATTGTATAAGGGGCACTACTGGGGGCACTGCATAAGGGGCATTACTGGGGGCACTGTATAGGTGGCACTACTGAGGACACTGTATAAGGGGCACTGCATAAGGGGCACTGTATAAGTGGCACTACTTGTCACGGCTGCCGACACTTGAGACTCCTGGAGGGAGGCAGGCCTACTAGGCACAATAAACTGGGGTGGTCTTAGGAATGACCTTTCCATGAAACTCAGTGGCACAGGATAAAAGTAAAATAGAATTTATTCACATAAGAATTATAAACTGCAAGGTCTCAAATAAAGTCTCAAACAGCATAGAGGTTCACATATGCAATAATATGTATAGGACAGAATCCCCAAATATATATAAGCAGTCTTTAGCATATAAGAACTAATGTGATAGGAAACCCCGATTCCAGAATGAGGTCAACACCTCAGGATGACATTAAGGGCCTTTGCCAGGGTAGAACCCTGTAGTAACGGAAATCCGGAGCAAAGCAAGCCCAGCAGAGTAATATAGTTCCGGGACAGGACCGAGCCCTGCGGTGCAGTGAGAGGTGAAGCAAACTTGAGCCTTCTGGAGTAATGAAATGGAGCAGGGTTAAGCCCTGTAAGATGATGAGATTCCAGGACAGGGTTGAGCCCTGTGGCGTGGCTAGAGTTTGGAGCAGGGTTGAGCCCCGTGATGCAGAGAGGATTGTAGCGGGGTTGAGCCCTGTGATGTGGAGAAGATTGTAGCGGGGTTGAGCCCCGTGATGCAGAGAAGATTGTAGCAGGGTTGGGCCCTGTAGTGTGGCTAGGGTTCGGAGCGGGGTTGAGCTCCGTGATGCAGAGATGACACTGTAACGGTGCAGTTGACAACTGTAACAAGGATGAGTTCAATATCCACAGGAACGGAAAGACAACAGGCAAAGTAAATAGTGTAGCAAAATGGTGATAGTGCAGTGATGGAGCAATCAGCAATACTTAGGCAAAAGGAATGCTGGGCCTTGTAGTGCAGCTGGTGACTGACATCAGAAGTTCATCTGGAATTCAACAAAGTCCACAGCAATTCACAGGCACAGTGGGGATCTGGCAGGAGTCCAAGAAAAGACCTGAAAGCAATGTTGCACAGACACTGAGACACAGTTAGTAACAGGCTTTATACTAGAGGTCTGTGATCCATAGGAAGTTTCAGAACATGTGACCCAAATGGAATCAGGTTTGAAATAATGAGCAATCTAGGGATCCCACAACCTGATGATACCTGGGAAACAGATGATCACTTTAACACTCTATCCCCTGAATGAGAAGCATGCCAGCAAGCAGGATAGCTCCTCCAATGACCACAATGGAACTTTGGCAAAAGTAGTCTTTCTTTATGTACTGAAATAGTCCTGACTGCACCCCCCCCCTTTTTGGTTGGTCTCCGAACACCCACCAGGTTTCAAAGGGAATTTTGCATGAAAATTACATATCAACTTAGGAGCATGGACATCAACGTCTTTAATCCAAGATCTCTCCTCCGGGCCATAACCCTTCCAGTCTACAAGATATTGCAATTGATTTTGATGCTTACGTGAATCCAGAATCTTATCGATCTCAAACTCCACACCTCGAGCAGTTGTTATGGGAGGTACTTTAGGCAAGCTGTCATGAAATCGATTAAGAATCAATGGTCTAAGCAAGGAGACATGAAAGGAGTTAGGTACACGCATAGTTGGAGGTAACTGTAACTTACATGCCACTGGGTTGATAATTTTTATAATATGAAAAGGACCAATATACCGGGGAGAAAACTTCATGGTAGGTACTTTAAATCAAAGATTTCTAGTAGACAACCAGACACAATCCCCAACAGAATACTTAGGAGCAGCCGAATGTTTTCTATCAGCAAAGGTTTTATAATTGTGAGAGGCTTTTCTAAGACACTTATGTACCTGGGTCCAAATTACAGAAAAATGTTGGAGGGTAGCTTTAGCTGCTGGGACGTCCACAGTAGGAATTGACTGAAGCTCAGGAACTCTTCCCAGGAAGAGGATCAGGAGAGATGGAAATTGAAGAAAAGGTCAGAGGGTTTATTATAGGGTACCTTTGATCCTCATTTTGTTCTTTCTCTTCCAACATTGAGCATGAGAGAGCATCTGCCTTTTTATTCAAAGAACCTGGACGATACCTGAGGACAAAATCAAAACGAGAAAAGAAGAGTGCCCAACGAGCTTGTTGTGGGTTCAGACAATGGGTAGTCTTCAAATACAACAAATTTTTATGGTCTGTAAAAATAGTAACAGGATGTTTTGCGCCTTCTAATAAATATCTCCACTCTTCCAAAGCTAACGTAATAGCTAACAGTTCTTGGTCCCCGATGGAGTAATTACTCTCAGCACTAGAAAACTTTTGTGAAAAGAATCCCCAAGACACTGTTCTCCCATCTGCAGCCACTTGAGACAAAACAACCCCAACTCCATAAGTGGAAGCATCCACTTCTAGCATAAATGGTTTCTCAACGTCAGGTTGAACTGGAATGGGGGCCGAAGAAAATGCATCTTTAAGAATCTGAAAGGCATTCAATTCCTCTGGGGACCATGCTTTGGGATTAGCCCCTTTTTTTGTCATAGCAGTAATTGGGGCTACAATCGTTGAAAACGCTTTGATAAACCTTCTGTAATAATTGGCAAAGCCTAAAAATCTCTGAATAGACTTTAACGAATTGGGCATAACCCAATCTTGAATAGCCTTTAACTTTTCAGGGTCCATCTGAAGCTCAGAACCAGAGATGATATACCCCAAAAAGGGTATAACTGGAACTTCAAAAACACACTTGGAGATCTTACCATAAAGCTTATTAGCTCGAAGATGACTTAATACCTCTTTAACATGGGTACGATGATCAGAAAGATTCCTGGAAAAAATCAAAATATCATCAAGATAAACAATAACAAACTGGTAAAGTATATCTCGGAAAATTTCATTCACAAACTCCTGGAACACTGCAGTAACATTGCATAAACCAAAAGGCATGACGAGGGTCTCATAATGGCCATCTCGCGTGTTAAACGCGGTTTTCCACTCATTACCCTCTTTAACTCTGATCAAGTTATAAGCTCCTTTTAGATCAAGTTTAGTAAATAGTTGAGAACCCTTAACTCTATCAAACAATTCTGTACTGAGAGGTAAAAGATATTTATTTTTTACCGTAACCTCCTTTAGACCTCTAAAGTCGATACATGGACGAAGACCGCCATCTTTTTCTTTACAAAAAAGAAGCCCGCTCCAGCGGGAGATGAAGGCCTGATAAACCCCTTTCATAGGTTATCTTGCACATACTCCGACATGGCTTGAGTCTCAGGAACAGAGAGAGGGTATACTCGACCTTTAGGTGGCATTTTACCAGGGATAAGTTTAATAGGACAATCCCAGGGACGATGCGGTGGAAGTTCGTCTGCCGCCTGCTCAGAAAAGACTTCAGCAAATTCATGATAAGGCTGTGGAAGAGAGGGTGGAACATCTACTTTCACTTCAGCCAATCGTACCACGGGAATCAAACAATTTAATTTGCATTTGGGACTCCAAAAGAATTTGAGAACAAGTCCAATCAATATGAGAGTTATGAAGAGTTAACCATGGTAAACCAAGAACTATATCATACATAGAAATAGGTAATACCAAAAACTCTAAACTTTCTTCATGCAAAGCTCCTACCCTCAACTTCTTTGTTTGATGTGTAACATATCCATTAGAAATTCTAGTCCCATTTACTGCAGAAAGGGAAAAAGAACGGGTTAATTTGACAACAGGAATTTTCAACTTTTGAACCAAAGACAATGAAATAAAATTGCCAGCTGCTCCAGAATCTAGCAATGCAGAAAACTCTTGACATGAAGAACTAAAGTCAGGAATGCTCACAGAAATTAAACAAACTTTTTTGGGGGAAACTTTAGAAAGTACCCCTAGTTTGACTTGCCCTCCATCAACTAGGGATGACCGTTTCCTGGCCTTATTGGACATTTAGCCAAAAAATGGTCTGAGGATGCACAATACAAGCACAGATTATAACGCCTTCTACGTTGCTTCTCCACTTCAGACAATTTGGCTTTAATAATTTGCATAGGCTCATCAGATGTACTATGAAAAGAGCGAGACTGGGGAAGAGAATTTTTAGAACACTTAGTGCGATTCCTCTGAACCCCTCGTTCTCGCATACGCAGATCAATTTTAATAGTCAATGAAATTAACTCATCCAAACTCTCAGGAAGATCCTGAGTCACCAACTCATCTTTAAGTTTCTCAGAGAGACCATTCCAATATGTTGCTCTTAATGCCTCATTGTTCCACTTAAGTTCTGCGGCTATAGTTTGAAAACGAACCACATACTGACCAACTGGAGCTGCTCCTTGTTATACTCGTAGAATGTCCACAGATGCAGCCACTGATCTTCCAGGTTCATCAAATATCCTTTTAAAAGTAGAAACAAAAGCTTGGTAATTAGACATTAAGGCATCATTTCTCTCCCATAAAGGAGAGGCCCACTCAAGAGCAGTACCAGACAATAATGACATAATATAAGCCACTTTAACACGAGGGGTGGTAAAAATCTGAGGTAACAATTCAAAATGAATCTCACATTGGTTGAAAAATCCTCTACATGTTTTTGGATTACCATCATTAGAGGTGGGAGTTGGTAGGCATAAATGAGGAGCTGAAACCCCAGATGTACTTGTAACAGGAATTTTAAGTTTATCAAGACATGTGGAAAGATCCTGTAGACACTGTAAAACTTGAACTTGAGTATTTTCCTGTACTTCCAAATGGGCGATCAAACCCTGAAGCACCTGTACCCCAGTAGCATGTTCAAGATCCGGATTCATTTTTAGGTCTGTGCAAACTGTCACGGCTGCCGACACTTGAGACTCCTGGAGGGAGGCAGACCTACTAGGCACAATAAACTGGGGTGGTCTTAGGAATGACCTTTCCATGAACCTGAGTGGCACAGGATAAAAGTAAAATAGAATTTATTCACATAAGAATTATAAACAGCAAGGTCTCAAATACAGTCTCAAACAGCACAGAGGTTCACATATGCAATAATATGTATAGGAGAGAATCCACAAATATATATAAGCAGTCTTTAGCATATAAGAACTAACGTGGTAGGGAACCCCGAGTCCAGAATGAGGCAAACACCTCAGGATGACATTAAGGACCTTTGCCAGGGTAGAACCCTGTAGAAATGGAAATCCTGAGCAGAGCAGGCCCTGCAGAATAATATAGTTCCGGGACAGGACCGAGCCCTGCGGTGCAGTGAGAGATGAAGCAAACTTGAACCTTGTGGAGTAATGAAGTCGGAGCAGGGTTAAGCCCTGTAAGACAATGAGATTCCAGGACAGGGTTGAGCCCTGCGGAATGGCTAGAGTTCGGAGCAGGGTTGAGCCCCATCTCAGATCACAACGGTGAGGGATACTTAATTAGCGATGGACCATCGCTAATTAAGTATCCCTCACCGTTGTGATCTGAGACGGTTAATATACCTAAACTAGCACTGGACTTTGCCACCCATATATAACTTTATCCTACGGTGCCCATTGAATTGGTCCTATTGCTATTTCTAGTGCCTACAGGGTTTTTCAAGCTTATGCCTATGTATGCCATACACATATTTTATATGTTCTATGTTGAATTTATTTTTCTTGACATGCCCCCATTCTCCAGTGGTCATGTCCCCTGTGGCATGTGACCACACCCTCTTGTCATGACCAGGGTTTCTCGGCATGGTGGTCGATGGGTATTACCTGTGAGGTCACTGTGGCGGGGGGCGTCTGGCGGTGGTGCTGGTGTGTGGTGAGGGGCATTGGCTGTGCATGGCTCTGCACGGGCATGCTGTCATGTTGGGCTGATGAGTCCTGGCAGTGCTTCCGTTCCGTTTGGCATGGGCGCCACCATCTTGCCTCCGGCCATGTGATTTGCTCGCCCAATCCTGGTTTGTCATATGCTCTCTCTGGCCAGTCACGGCACAGTACTTGGTATTTAGGGAGGTTCAGAACCACACTTCATTGCCAGTGCAACGTGTTTCTCAGCATAGCTGAGAGAGAGTTCCCGGTGCTTACCACCTGTTACCTGTGATACGCTACCTGCCTGCCTGCTTGTCGGCTCCAACCCCGCTGGACTACCCTGCATCCTCCATTACATTCCCCTTGCCTGAGTACCTGAGTCCTGCTGTTCACCCTGCACCTTGCCTCCACTGACACTCTGCTGGATATTTCTTCCTCAGTCTGCATTCTTCATTAATCAGTCGCCACCTGGAAAATTCCCCTTGTCTGCCACTACCTGGACATTTTCTATTAACCAGTCACTACCTGGACATTTTCCATTGCCTGTCACTAACTGGACTTTTTCCTATTTGCCTCACTACAGCTCCCAAGTGCACTTTAGTGCTATACCCGGACTTTCTGTTTTACCACATTCATGTCTGTTAAGCCACTCATTAAAAACTCCACATTTACTTTTAAAACTGCTTCAGTGTTTGCTCCTATTAGCACCCCGGGTCCACAACAAAACCAGAACCTCACACCACTTTTTCAGCACGCGGTCCATTTTTTTACTTGCCCTGGGCTCCAAATACCCTAGTTACGCCACTGGTACCAGTGATCATTTGTCAGTGCGATCCATATTGATGTGAGGATGGTATGATGTAACAGGTTTATTTTGTTATGATTTATTTGTGTAACCCTAGTACGCTCTTATTTTTATGAGTGAGATGGATCAGTATTCAGATGAAGCTGGGATTGATGGCTCTCATCTCAATTAACACCAAATAGGAGATTGCAGCATAGGCGATGTCAGTCCATTTCTGAGACGCTGGTGATGATCGTAGCGTAGGCGATGTAATTGGCCCACTCTTGATAATGCACCATGAAGAGGATGACTGCCCTTTGATTAAGAGCCACTTGAATTGGAGAACTGGCTATGTGTCATATGAAAAGTGCTCAGTCTGTGAGGTTAGTATTCTGGACTGTGAGTAGATGGTCTGCAATATGCAGCTGAGCTTGTCGTGATGTATTTTACACGCAGAGATTCATGATGGAAAAGATGAAATGTGCAGCAAGTCTGTTCATTTAACTAACTACTCACAGACCCTCCAACATGACCCTTCGGCCTCATGGAAAATAATCTCCAATTTAATTATAGATTGCACTTAACTATGTCGAATTATTCAGATTTAAAAAAAAAAAATTATCCTCAGTTATTTAATTCAGCCCAGGTATAAGTGGTTATCATAGAGGTAAGCTGTAATTTCCAACAGACTGGAAAGTGTAACATCGGTGGGTATTCATTTTAAGTATACTGAATCTAAAATGTATGTAGGACTTCTCTTTTACTGAAAATGTTATGTTACCATAAGGTATGCCTGAAGTAACACACAAAAACACTCTTTGGGTACACTCTTTCATAGACTTTTGCTTACTATATATTTTTTTATTATTATTATTATTATTATTATTATTATTTATTTTTGCATTAACCTGAGACACACTATATTCTATATTTTACAGTATATTATTGATCCTTGAAGAAAGATGTAAATAAATTCATCTGAAGCACTGGAACTATAGAGATCTGGTTACTTATTACTTTATATACAGTACAAGTCCATAGAGCGCTATATCATTAGTTGTTGTGTTTTATATTGTTGCTATATAAGTATTCTTGCTCCTGTACAGTCATGCATTGACTATACATTACCTTTTTGGTTACTTTATTCACTTTAAATTATTTTTAAAAAGATGTTTGTCAGAACTTGTTTTATATTTGATTCCTGTCTAGGGAACTTTCATGTTTAACATTATTCATTATATTTTTTACATTTTAAGAATTATTTTTATTCAATATTAACTTACTTTTGATTTATTTTTTTGTAATTGATCTAATTTATTTGCAATAAACTCCCAACAATTGTTTTTAGATTTTCTATATAGGTCTGATATTATTTATATATTTTTAAGAATTGCTATATATGTCTCATATTGTTATTATTATTATTATTATTATTATTATTATTATTATGTTATATATATTGTATATGTCTGATAGAGTGGAATTAATTTGCATACAATCTTACTTCAAATAGCTCATATTTAAATGTGTCTAATATAAATTTTATTTGTCAGGTATTTGATTACTTCTGTTCTTATGCTAGGCATACAGTACATTGTTTATTATTATTATAATTATGGGAACGATCAGCCAATGATCATCTGATTGGGTCGTTTTGGGCAACCTGCCCATTTTATCTCTCTTCAAGGCTTGACACATCTCTACCATTATCTGATAACTGAATCCTCATCATCATCACTGGGGTGTCTTGTTGCTCAATTTAGCGATTTAAGACTTTCCCTGGGCCATCTGCTAATGACAGGGACAGCAATTACTTATCTGTATGTAGTGAAACTTCCACTTTATAATTGTGAATGACTATATTATAAATTTTATATTTTATGTACCAAATCAGTGTTGTCTATTATTATTGAGTTATAAATGAGTGCCAGATTTTTTTCCTCTTGGTTAGCTTACAAATGTATGCTGTCAGGGTCCCTGGTATGATCCTTCAGCCTAATAACTCATTTAATATATATTTCAGTCTCATTATCTATTTATATATTGATCTTCAGAAGTTATTTTTAGTTTTGATTATATTTTGGGTACGGGCCGTATTGGGAAACAATGGACCTGCTCACGGAGCAATTTCACATTGACCAGGTGGAAACAGAAGGTTCAAGAAGACAGTAACAGAGTGACATAAATGACACAATACAAACACAGTTTAAGTTAATTAAAATTATTTATTGGTACTTAGCTTAGATTTCTAATTAATTCCGATAATGGTCCAATACAGCACAAATCACACCCGGGAGCCTTGCCCTATCACAATAGGTTGGATGGGTACACCGGACCCAGCACTTTCTGCAGTCAGTCGGGGAGACGGGAGTTAAAGGCTCCAGACTTCTGCATTTCACATCTAATTATAGGGCTCCTAACAAAGACCGGATACTATATACCTTATATGGTCATAATATTCAAATAAATATTAGCAATAGGGGGCAGCATTGCCTCAAATATAGTTATTGGCAAAATATTGTAACAAATGACATTGACATTTATATGTTCAAGGCTCATTGCATTAAGCAGTACAACTAGTCATAACATATAACTAAGCACATTCCTTTGAGAATCATATCAAAGAACAACTTCTAATAAAACAATGGTTAACATAGTTGAATATTAGTATCAAACTGCATAGCTGAATTAGTAGAAAACATTGTAAATGCATTAATACAATCACTAATATATACATTAATAGTACACTGCACAGTTTAACAACAAAATAGCGCAACAGCCATTTTGTATCACCTGTCACACCAGGTGCAATTATTATTATTATTATTATTATTATTATTATTATTAACAGTTATAGAACACCATGTACTTATCAGCACAAACACAATAGTACAACAAGGCTGTGTAATGCCAAACAAAGAGGTAACATAACTATCTATGGGGAATTACATGATATGTTATGTTTGCAAGATTATCTGCAGCTAAAAGTGTAAAAGATAAATAATACATTCATGCTGAGAGGTATAGAATTTCTGTGTAATTACGGGTAGCAGAAGATAATAAATAGGGATGCTTTTATCGTGCGATATTAAGTTTCCTTTAGACTGTGCATAACATTTATTAGGAAATACAGTAATCCTTGGAAGTCTGCACCGAAGTTAAATATTGGCCATCCTCCTATACATGAAAGATTAATTTTGTGCCTTTTTCAGTACACCGAAGGATACCACGTATTTATTGCAATCTTTTTGTGATAACATATAGAAAATTAAATCTCTGCACGTTTGCCTCCCCAGAATATTGTGTGCTCTGGTATATGTCAAAGTGCAGCATAGCAGGTATTAAATAAACAGTTTAGTTATTGTAAAATAATATATTGTAGATTATGTTTAATAAAACAATCCTCCTTAATAAAACCTAGGCAGATGTCTACCGCTATTCCTTACAGTTTGGACACTAGTGATAGTATCTATTTAAACTAGCTGAAGTACCCGGAGTTCCCTGAGTTTAAATCATCAAGTTATTAAGTTAGACATCCCAGACCAATTGCCACCTCTCTATGAAGTTTTCATTCAATTCCATTGAGTGGAAGTCCCAGAACAGGCTCCCCGGATCAAAGTTCTGCCCAGTGTACACCAACGGGAGGTCCGATCAGGACCCTAACTCTAAATCCTGATCAGGATCCAACAGGACCACCTCACATTGGTTTCATCCCAAATGGTGCAGGGGTGTCCGAATGCAAAACCGGACAGGCAAAGAAACAAACCAATACATTTTATATATAAGATGTTGACTAATATTTTTTAATATTTAGTTTGTCTTGCTTATAAAGAGTAATGAGTGTGCTTGTGCAATGCTACTGAGAGGCTACCTGCAGCGCTCGTGTTGCCTTTCTCTAGCTCTTGAGGTTAATTCACCTTATTTTTTATTCTTATAACAGGTGGTCCTTCAACTGGCCATTGCTTCTCATATTTATATATTTATTTATTTATGTATTTATTACCAGTTATTTATATAGCGCACACAGGGCCGGATTAAGGTCTGTGGGGGCCCCTGGGCAACAAACTTGTGGGGGCCCCAATCAATAAAATCATACACAGTATATATATATATAATCGAGCCTGCACATCCCTAATTTAAATATATATATGTGTGTGTGTGTGTGTGTGTAATTAACCTTGGTGTTGGTGAGTGCCCTTTTGTGTGTGTACATTTTATTTATATATATATATATATATGTAAACATACATGCACTTATACTGTGTATATATATATATATATGCTATATGTATATGCTATCATTGCCTATCTGTGAGGGCACCGGCTGAAGTTACATTGTGTTGTTTGGAGTGCCAGTCCATACATATATATATATATGTATATATATATATATATACACATACACGCACACATACAGACAGTATAAGTATGTGTGTATATGTATACAGTGTATATATATATATATATATATATGCTATATGTATATGCTATCATTGCCTAGCATGGCAAGGCATTAGCATGCCCACTATGTCTTAGCGTGTGATCGCATTGTGTATGCAGATGCCCACCTGTCTTAAGACGCCCACTTGCACACGTCATCTCCAGGAAGTGTATGCAACCATCAGTAACATCGAGTACCATTGAATGCGATTGCAGCACTTGTGGTTGACCATACCCTGCTGCAAGCACTGCGATTGATTCAGTGTAGATATCAGTCAAGTGACGTGTACTATGATGCTGACTCTAAATTATGCACACCACTGAAATGGCGTTAAGATGCTCAGGCACGCCTGCGTTCGCACCTCCACTCCCCCCGTTTTTAGTGGCCAGCCCCTGTTACACCCACAAACGGCTTCTCCTATCACTCATTCAGCCGGGCTGTCTATGCGCTGCGAGCGAACGCTTCCCGATCTCTTGCAATGGTTCGCGCATGCTCATTGCGATGCACACGCAAGCGCAGAATGCAAACAATTGTCTGGCTGCGTGCGAACGCATCTTAGTGGGTGGGTCTGAATCAGGCCAAAAGTACCAATCAATTAGCTCCTGTCACTTTGTCAAACACAGCCTGTAAAGTGGCAGTTAGGAGTTGATTGGTTGATACTTTATCTATGTATGCTTTATCTCTCTCCAAGACTTAGTATATAGACAACTAAATCTGCTAGATGGAAGAAACATTTTTCTGACACTGATTTACTCTGGCTTCGATCATCTCATATAGTGACTGTAGGGTGAAATACACAGTGGTTAGTCTGTGTGTCACTGGAGGCTTCCTCAGTACCTGGTGTACTTTGGCTTCTACCACAATGCACCTCCAACAGTGACTATAGGATGAGGGGCACAGTGATTAGTCTGTGTGTCACCAGAAGCTTCCTCTGTACCTAATGTAATCTGGTTTTTATTTCTATGCACCTCATATAGAGATGGCAGGAGGAAGAGCACAGTGGTTAGTCTGTGTGTCACCAGAGGCTTCCTCTGTACCTGATATAATCTGGTTTCTATCATCATGCACCCCATATAGAGATGGCAGGAGGAAGAGCACAGTGGTTAGTCTGTGTGTCACCAGAGGCTTCCTCTGTACCTGATGTAATCTGGTTTCTATCATCATGCACCTCATATAGAGATGGCAGGAGGAAGAGCACAGTGGTTAGTCTGTGTGTCACCAGAGGCTTCCTCTGTACCTGATGTAATCTGGTTTCTATCATCATGCACCTCATATAGAGATGGCAGGAGGAAGAGCACAGCGATTAATCTGTTTGTCACAGGAGGCATCCCCTGTAGTCTCTATGGAGTGAAGCTACTGGGAATTGGAGTATTAGGCATGGACAAATATATCAAAAGAAACAGCTTATGCGGGAACCTCACTTTTTATGACTTAAGTATGCAGGTACCCAAGCCAAGGCTCTCATTTTTTGTCTCCTCATGTTTGGAAGAGCTTGTGAGTCATTCACTTAGACTACTGGACGAAAATTACATACGCATTACCACAAACAGACTAAATGTTTCCAAATTTTCTACATTCCTCTAGTATAATACCTAGCCAATTTTGAGCTGTGTCACCGTGCACCACCAATGCAATTCAGCATTCCTCTGATCCTGACACCCGTCCTTCATGTGTAACCTTTGTAACTACCCTTATCTTCCGTATATACTGCTAAGGTTTAAAAGCTCATGATTATTCAGTGGGGCGGGGAAGCGATTGAATGAGATGTTCCATAGAACCGGGAAAGTGTGTTGATTGCCTGCATCGCACCCAGCACTTAAGTCAGGAGATGCACTTTACTGTGCCCAGCGGCAGGGGGATATAGTTGTGGTAAATGGCATTTTCCAACTTAAGTGCCGCACTAGTTGAGTCGGTGAGGTGCAAGCAGAAATCCTCTAGTCACAGGGGTCTACAATGCCTGATAATACTGTTCTAGCTCATAATGAAAAAAAACAATAAACTTGAATTATAAATGAAAAATAAGCAAAAAATAGCAAAAATACAAATTATAAACCCTACATGTGTATTGGTTATATGAATCCATTAATGTCAATGTTTTCAGAAAAATGCTGCAGACCAGTGCTCACCATATGGGTTCCCACTACGCAATTTCCGTAGCCGTCCATACGCAATTGCAGGCGATGCTGAGTCATATGGAGCTCAGTCACATTTCCATTTGTGGCTGAAGGGGTGTAACTGAGTGGTAACACGACATGCTCACAAAAGCTAAGTTCAGTTGCAGCTATGCACAGTTGCCCGTATGTGCAATTTCCGCCTACGTCCGGACGGATCTATTGACCCAGCAAGCAATATGCTGGAACAGGTATCCACTGATAATGATGACGGATATGAAATCTAGCACACGGATAAGTGCAGCCCAGCCAAAGAAATGCGTACAACACTGCACTCCGGCGAATATCTGCCATTAGAAGCGCGCAAATACAGATGACTGTGCGCCTGCACCAATGTTTGCTTCATTTTCAATGCGCTCAATGTTTTCTCTCCTCACTAATTGAAAGAACGTAAATGTGTACATATGGGAGACTATAACAACAGTTCTTCGATGTCTGGTGTAACTCCGTTGTTCAAACCCTGCTATGAAATTCTAAACGCATCCATTCACGGGACACCAGCAGAAAGACAATCTGTGTGATTTCTCATTTCTAGGAAGCTCACATGAACAATGTCTCAGATGATTTCTTTTCAGCGCCTGATGGTAGCACTCCATGGGAATGTCCGGGAGGAATGCTTCAGATGACGCACACAACAAATGAGCTGAATGGAGATGTAAGCGCGGTAACCTGTGACTGACCTTGCCAGATGAAATGGACCTTCTAAACCAATACAGAACTATGAGGTGTAAGGATGGTGATGAGCGGCAATAAATGAAATGTATGAATTATGGATTTGTGGGTTATTTTCAAGCATTTATTCAGTGGCAGCACATAGTCCATTCTTCTACAGGCAGCAAGTTGCAGATATTAAGACTTTCAGGTTGTTCTTTAAGGGCTGCATTTTATAAGTCCTATGGCAACCTGAGACGTATCATCCATGTATAGGTTGTGTATTCAGGCTGCAATGAAGGGGCAAATACAGAACTGCACCCAACCATGTAATAGGCAATAGGTGCCAAATCCCTGTGGACAGTATTGTTCTAAGAAATTATTTGTTGCGGTAAAAACCTATTATTTATGTTATCAATTTCAAAGAGTGATCTACAGTTTAGTGATTGTGTTTCATGTACTCATTATTTTTATTAAAGGCGCATGTGTGTGTATATATATATATATATTATAGATATACAGTATATATATTTCTATATGTACACAAACAAATAATGTACATACATACACATTGCATCTATCTATCTAATATCTATCTATCTATGTATATTTCTCAAATCTATCTGACTATCTTTCTATCTAACTATCTATCTCATATCTATCTATCTATTTATCTATCTCTCTATCTATCTCATATCTATCTATCTATCTATCTATCTATCTCTCTATCTCATATCTATCTATCTCATATCTATCTATTTATCTATCTATCAATCTATCTATTAAAATATCTATCTATCTACATGTCTATCTATCCATCTATCTATCTATCTCATATCTATCTATATATCTATCTATCTATCTCATATCTATCTATCTCATATCTATCTATCTATTTAAATATGTATCTAAATATCTATCTATCCATCTATCTATCTCATATCTATCTATCTATCTATCTATCTCATATCTATCTATCTATCTATCTATTTAAATATCTATCTATCTATTCATCTATCTATCTTTCTATCTATCAATCTATCTCATATCTATCTATCTATCTATTTAAATATCTATTTTACGAAATATCTATCTATAAATCTATCCATCTATCTATCTATCTCATATCTATCTATCTATCTCATATCTATCTCTCTATCTATCTCATATCTATTTATCTATCTATCTCATATCTATCTATCTATCTATCTATCTATCTATCTATCTATCTATCCATCTATCTCATATCTATCTATCTATCTATCTCATATCTATCTATCTTTCTAAATATTTATCTATCTCATATCTATCTATCTATGTCATATCTATCTATCTATCTATTTAAATATCTATCTAAATATCTATCTATCTATCTATCCATCTATCTATCTCATATCTATCTATCTCATATCTAACTATCTATTTAAATATCTATCTATCTAAATATCTATCTATCTATCTTTCCATCTATCTATCTCATATCTATCTATCTATCTATCTATCTATCTCATATCTATCTATCTAAATATCTATCTATCTATCTATCTATCCATCTCATATCTATCTATCTATCTCATATCTATCTATCTATGTCATATCTATCTATCTATCTATCTAAATATCTATTTATCGAAATATCTATCTATCTATATATCTATCATCTATCTATCTATCTCATATCTATCTATCTGTCTATCTATCTATCTATCTATCTATATATCTCATATCTATCTCTCTATCTAACTCATATCTATTTATCTATCTATCTCATATCTATCTATCTATCTATCTATCCATCCATCTATCTCATATCTATCTATCTATCTATCAATCTATCTATCTATCTCATATCTATCTATCTTTCTAAATATTTACCTATCTCATATCTATCTATCTCATATCTATCTATCTATCTATCTCTCTCTCTCATATCTATCTACCTATCTATCTATCTATCTATCTATCTATCTATATATTTAATATCTATCTATCTAAATATCTATCTATCTCATATCTATCTATCTATCTATCTAATATCTATCTATCTATCTAAATATCTATTTATCTCATATCTATCTATCTATCTATCAATCTAGCTGTCTATCTATCTATCTATCTATCTAATATGTATATCTAACTAATATCTATCTATCTAATATCTATCTATCTATCTATCTATGTAAATATCTATCTAAATATCTATCTATCTCATATCTATCGATCTATCTATCTATCTCATATCTATCTATCTATCTATTTAAATATCTATCTATCTAAATATCTATCCATCTATCTATCTCCAATCTATCTATCTATCCATCTATCTATCTATCTATCTCATATCTATCTATCTATTTAAATATCTATTTATTGAAATATCTATCTATCTATCTATATATCTATCCATATATCTATCTCATATCTATCTATCTATCTATCTCATATCTATCTCTCTATCTATCTCATATCTATTTATCTATCTCATATCTATCTATCCATCTATCTCATATCTATCTATCTATCTATCTATCTCATATCTATCTATCTTTCTAAATATTTATCTATCTCATATCTATCTATCTAACTATTTAAATATCTATCTATCTAAATATCTATCTATCTATCTATCTATCCATCTATCTATCTCAAATCTATCTATCTATCTGATATCTACCTATCTATCTATTTAAATATCTATCTATCTTAATATCTATCTATCTATCTATCCATCTATCTATCGCATATCTATCTATCTATCTCATATCTATCTATCTATTTCATATCTATCTATCTATCTATCTATATATCTATCCATCTATCTATCTCATATCTATCTATCTATTTATCTCATATCTACCTCTCTATCTATCTCATATCTATCTATCTATCTATCCATCTATCTCATATCTATCTATCTCATATCTATCTATCTTTCTAAATATTTATCTATCTCATATCTATCTATCCCATATCTATCTATCTATCTATCTATCTCATATCTATCTACCTATCTATCTATCTATCTATTTAATATCTATCTATATAAATATCTATCTATCTCATATCTATATATCTATCTATCTATCTAATATCTATATATCTATCTATCTAATCTCTATCTATCTATCTATCTAATATCTATCTAAATATCTATCTATCTCATATCTATCTATTTATCTATCTAGCTGTCTATCTATCTGTCTATCTAATATATATCTATCTAATATCTATCTATCTAATATCTATCTATTTATGTAAATATATATCTAAATATCTATGTATCTCATATCTATCTATCTCATATCTATCAATCTATCTATCTAATATCTATCTATCTATCTATCTATCTATTAAATATCTATCTAAATATCTATCTATCTCATATCTATCTATCTATCTATCTATCTATTTAAATATCTATTTATCGAAATATCTATCTATCTATATATCTATCTCATATCTATCTCTGTATCTATCTCATATCTATTTATCCATCTATCTCATATCTATCTATCTATCTATCTATCTCATATCTATCTATCTTTCTAAATATTTATCTATCTCTTATCTATCTATCTCATATCTATCTATTTATATATCTAACTCATATCTATCTATCTATCTATCTAAATATCTATCTATCTAAAGATCTATCTATCTATCTATTCATCTATATACCTCATATCTATCTATCTATCTATCTCATATCTATCTCATATCTATCTATTTAAATATCTATCTATCTAAACATCTATCTTTCTATCCATCTATCTATCTCATATCCATCTATCTATCTATCTCTCTATCTCATATCTATCTATCTATCTCATATCTACCTATCTATCTATTTAAATATCTATCTATCTTAATATCTATCTATCTATCCATCTATCTATCGCATATCTATCTATCTATCTATCTATCTAGCTGTCTATCTATCTATCTAATGTATATCTATCTAATATCTATCTATCTAATATCTATCTATCTATTTATGTATATATCTATCTAAATATCTATCTATCTCATATCTATCTCTCTCATATCTATCAATCTATCTATCTGATATCTATCTATCTATCTATTAAATATCTATCTAAATATATATCTAAATATCTATCTATCTCATATCTATCTATCTATCTATTTAAATATCTATTTATCGAAATATCTATCTATCTATATATCTATCTCATATCTATCTCTGTAAATATCTCATATCTATCTATCCATCTATCTCATATCTATCTATCTATCTATCTATCTATCTCATATCTATCTATCTTTCTAAATATTTATCTATCTCATATCTATCTATCTCATATCTATTTATTTATATATCTAACTCATATCTATCTATCTATCTATCTATTTAAATATCTATCTATCTATCTATCTATCTATCCATCTATCTACTTCATATCTATCTATCTATCTATCTATCTATCTATCTCATATCTATGTATCTCTTATCTATCTATTTAAATATCTATCTATCTAAACATCTATCTATCTATCCATCTATCTATCTCATATCCATCTATCTATCTATCTATCTATCTCATATCTATCTATCTATCTCATATCTACCTATCTATCTATTTAAATATCTATCTATCTTAATATCTATCTATCTATCCATCTATCTATCGCATATCTATCTATCTATCTATCTATCTCATATCTATCTATCTATCTATCTCATATCTATCTATCTATCTATCTATTTATATATATATCTATCTATCTATCTATCTCATATCTATCTATATATCTATCTATCTATCTATCTGTCTCATATCTATCTCTCTATCTATCTCATATCTATTTATCTATCTATCTCATATCTATCTATCTATCTATCCATCTATCTCATATCTATCTATCTATCTCATATCTATCTATCTTTCTAAATATTTATCTATTTCATATCTATCTATCTCATATCTATCTATCTATCTATCTATCTATCTCTCTCATATCTATCTATCTATCTATCTATCTATCTATCTATTTAATATCTATCTAAATATCTATCTCATATCTATCTATCTATCTAGCTGTCTATCTATCTATCTGTCTATCTAATATATATCTATCTAATATCTATCTATCTAATATCTATCTATCTATTTATGTAAATATCTATCTAAATATCTATCTATCTCATATCTATCAATCTCATATCTATCAATCTATCTATCTATCTGTCTATCTAATATCTATCTAAATGTCTATCTAAATATCTATCTATCTCATATCTATCTATCTATCTATCTATTTAAATATCTATTTATCGAAATATCTATCTATCTTTATATCTATCGATCTATCTTTCTCATATCTATCTATCTATCTATCTATCTCATATCTATCAATCTATCCATCTATCTCTTATCTATCTATCTATCTATCTTTCTAAATATTTATCTGTCTCATATCTATCTATCTATCTATCTATCTCATATCTATGTATTTATATATCTAACTCATATCTATCTATCTATCTAAATATCTATCTATCTAAATATCTATCTATCTATCTATCTATCCATCTATCTCATATCTATCTATCTATCTATCTCATATCTATCTATCTATTTAAATATCTATCTATCTAAATATCTATCTATCTATCCATCTATCTATCTCATATATATCTATCTATCTCATATCTATCTATCTATCTCATATATATGATATAGATAGATATATATGAGATAGATAGATGGATAGATAGATATTTAGATAGATAGATATTTAAATAGATAGATAGATATGAGATAGATAGATATGAAATAGATAGATGGATCTATCTCATATCTATCTATCTATCTCATATCTACCTATCTATCTATTTAAATATCTATCTATCTTAATATCTATCTATCTATCCATCTATCTATCGCATATCTATCTATCTCATATCTATTTATCTATCTATCTCATATCTATCTATCTATCTATCCATCTATGTCATATCTATCTATCTATTTATATATCTATCCATCTATCTATCTCATATCTATCTATCTATCTATCTATCTCATATCTATCTCTCTATCTATCTCATATCTATTTATCTATCTATCTCATA